>OX422219.1:516032598-516632598 GCA_949130495.1 Sambucus nigra
AAGATTTGAAAAGCAAACGGGTCAGAGCCCGAATGTGGAGTTATATTTTAAAAACATGCAAGTGCTTTAAAAACATTTAAAACATTAAATGCAAAGTACATGTTAGGACGTACACTCACATGATATTCTCACCTCTCGTCTAACTGTGCACTCCTAACGTAAGTACCCATCTACAACGATATAAACCACTAGCTAAGTGACATCATAACTAGCTAGACTGTAATAGTTTCTACCCTATTACCCGGTTCTATTAACATATAACGCTCGTAATTAGATAAAGATTTAATGTAAACTCAGATGCTCAAAATGCAATATATTTCTCTATCAGCTAACTCATTTTATTTAACGAAACAATACCGTAATTATATTCACATCATTAACATGAAGGTTCTCATTAATTAAGTGTATATTATTCACATCATAAATATACAATACGAGCACCCCGAGAACTAAGCTACGGTGCACACATACTCTGCTATCCATCCCGGTACATCACGTACATAAGGATCACATATTCCGAATCTCTCAGGAATAGTTCAGATAACACAAATCACAAATAGTGGAGGCGAACACAGTCACATCACATGGGTCACGCACATACCTACGCTCCCACGATCAGCGGACTTATTAACATCCCAATAAGTCTTTCTATGGCCTATGTTCATCAAGGTACCAGTCTATATCCCCCCCGTAGGCACACAAGGATTAGAGGGTCCTAAGCGAACGCAACCTCCTGTGATAGCAAGTATGGTAGGTATGTCATACACATAATCATACAATACTAAGTAAACACGCGTCTTAGTAATACCGTAGTTTAATCGTAGTACATATCGCATTCTCGTACTAACTTATAATTATCACAATTCATACTATTCCGGTTTGTAATTATACGCGCCATAATTCATCCTCACGTCGTGGTAGACAATCACGTCTCAGCCCAAATGGTTCATTGAATATAACCCTCGTATATAATTTACTCCTCTCAATAACCCAAAAGTCCCAAATCTATCCTTACATCATCTTAGGAAGGTCATCTATATCCTCGAACAAGTTTACGGGACTCCAAAAGTCAAAACAGTCCAAAAAGGACCAAACTGTCAACTCGTTAGAAGTCTCGTTCGAACGAGGCTGTTCGAACGAGATTCCTCTGCCAACTCGTTAGAAGTCTCGTTCGAACGAGGCTGTTCGAACGAGGTCCCAGTTCGTTCGAACGAACTGTACCTTCTAACGATATCTCGTTCGAACGAGATATCGAACGAAATCCATTCTCGTTAGCAGCGACTGGTCAACTCGTTAGAAGCTCGTTCGAACGAGTTCGTTCGAACGACCTGGGTAGGGGCTTCTAACGAGCTACCAGATTCGTTCCAGATTTTTTAAGTTACGTTTCTCACCATTTTTAACACCTCAATCCTTCTCCAAAGTTCGTTCTAACAATGATTTAAGCCCTCTAATCATACTAAAACATGCTTAGGTCATAAAGTAACATCTTTTAAGGCATTAATGCATCCTAAACATCATTAAATCACAAGATTGTATACTTTTCCCCAATTTTCTCAAGAACATGAACCCTAGATATATATCATCATCAAATCCCAGAATTTAAATCCGTTTAATTTCTTCTAATCACAATTATTATGAGAGAAATCCTCTACCTATCATTCTACATGCAATTCTCTTCCGAATTTTCAAGTTCTAAACTCCAACATTTAATCTTTCAAGAACAATCAAAATTCTTCAATTTCTAACATGGAAAAGACAATCTCTGAATTTAAATGGAATGAAGTCACTTTCCTTGGTTTGATTTTTGATTTTTGGTGTAGGTTTGATGCAGTTTTCTGCAGAAATTCCTCTCTCCAAGCTCCTTCTCCAATGGTGGCTTAAGGTGGCTAAGGTTTTGATTTGGAAAACTTAGAAAACCTAAATGATAACCTACGTAGCCTTCTAAGTTAATATGGGTTGGTTATGGGCTTAGTGGGTCAAATCCACATATGATTTAATTAACCAATTTTCGTCACTTTTAATTCCTGAAAGTGTAAAATTACCAAAATACCCTTTAAGTTGCCAGTATGGCCTAAAAATATCCCGGGACCCAAACTATACCCCCGGCTAGTGTTTTCTGACTATCTCGACCCTTCCGGACGCGTTGGCGCACTCAAAACGACTATACGGATTATAGATTTTAAATTCACTTTTATTAATAAAATATTACACCATGACGCGGCGGTCCCACGCGTCTCAACAAAATTTCTAAAATGCCGTCTATCAATCTCACGACAAATTTTATAATACCAAGTTCATATATAATCATATATGCACATAATCAAATACCAACTCACATGTCGTAAGTATTTATAACCCGAATTAATATCCAATTAATACGCATTTAATTAATTAATCCCAAAAATAAATATAGTCAAAAGTACGGGGTATTACATACTTCCCCCCTAATAACTGAATTTCGTCCCGAAATTCGAAACTAGAAAGTACCTGCTAAAAATAGCTCTGGATAACGTTCGCGCATCTCATCCTCGCGCTCCCATGTGGACTCCTCGACATTGTGATGTCGCCACTGAACACGCACTAACGGGACTATCTTTGACCGCAGTTTCCTCTCGCTTCGGTCCAAAATAGCAATCGGCCCCTCCTCGTAGGAACTATCCGGCTGGAGATCGATGTCCTCCACAACAATGTGAGAATGGGCCAAATTATCTCTAAGGTATTTCCTCAGTGAGGAAATATGGAACACGTCGTGAATCCGATGCAAATGCTCTGGTAGTCCGAGTCTATACGCAACCGGTCCGATCCGCTCAATGATAGGAAACGGCCCCACATACCTCGGTGCCAACTTCCCCTTCTTCCCGAATCTCATAATCCCCTTCATAGGAGATACCCTGAGCAAAACCTGGTCCCCCACTTGGAACTCCCTGAAAAACCTCTTCGCATCAGCATAACTCTTCTGCCTGTCTTGAGCTACCCGAATGCGACTCCGAATCAACTCAATCCTTGCCGAAGTATCCTGAATCACTTCCAGCCCAAGTAGTTTGTTGTCCCCCACCTCCAACCAACATGCTGGGGAACAACAAGGCCTACCGTACAATGCCTCAAACGGAGCCATGCCAATCGTGAACTGATAGGAGTTGTTGTAAGCAAACTCCACCAATGGAAGGTACTGCTCCCATCCACCCCCGAAGTCAATAATGCACATGCGTAGCATGTCCTCCAACATCTGGTTGGTGCGCTCTGTCTGCCCATCGGTCTGCGGATGATAAGCCGTACTCAACCGCAATTGCGTGCCCATTGCCTCCTGGAAACTCTCCCAAAACCTCGAAACAAATATCTTGTCTTTGTCAGACACGATATTTAGGGGCACACCGTGAAGTCTCACAATCTCTGAAATGAAGAGCTGGGCATACTGTCCCGTGGTGTAGTCAGTCCTTACGGGTAAGAAGTGCGCGACCTTGGACAACCTATCCACAATCACCCAAACGGAGTCGTGACCCCTCTGCGACGTAGGCAACCCCGTGATAAAGTCCATGGATATGCTCTCCCACATCCACACCGGGACTTCCAATGGCTGTAGCAATCCTGCCGATCTCTGATGATCCACTTTTATAAGCTGACAAGTGGTGCATTTCGAAACAAACTCAGCGATATCTCTCTTCATACCGCTCCACCAATACTGCCGTCTCATGTCTTGGTACATTTTGTCCCCTCCGGGATGTACAGCGAACCGTGAGCCGTGCGACTCTGCCATCACATCGTGCCGCAATTCTTCCCCTTCCAGAACCACCAATCTCCCATTGAAGCGTAATCCCCCGTCTGATCTAACGATATAGGACTCGGCTCCCTCTGCTAGTAATCGAACTATCTGCTCCTAACAGAACGAGTCATTAGCCTGTGCCCGTACTACCTTCGTGACAATCTGCGGTGTAACGGTCATCACAGACATGAAAGATCGGGCCACTGCATCCTGGTGTCCCAATTCCTTCCACGTTGCCTTCCACACCTCTGCCACCTCATCTGCTGGCCTACGGCTCAACGCGTCTGCTACCACGTTAGCCTTACCCGGGTGGTACTGGATGTCGAACTAGTAGTCTTTCACAAACTCAAGCCACCTACGTTGCCGCATATTCAACTCTTTCTGCGTGAACAGGTACTGTAGGGACTTGTGGTCCGTGAACAGTTGGAACCTCTCCCCCAAAAATAGTGCCTCCAAATTCGTAGGGCAAATACCACTGCTGCTAACTCCAAATCATGCGTGGGGTAATTCTTCTCATGAGGCTTAAGCTTACGGGAAGCATAAGCTATGGCCTGTCTCTCCTGCTGTAATACACCTCCCAGTCCTTGCAAAGACGCATCGGTGTAAACTAAATACTCAACTCCCGGTCTCGGCAATGCTAACACAGGTGCTGAGGTCAATTTATCCTTCAATTCATCGAATGCCAACTGGCAGGCATCACTCCAGATGTAGGGCACACCCTTACGAGTCAGATGTGTCAAAGGACCTGCTATCTCCGAGAAACCCCGAATAAACCTCCTGTAGTATCCTGCTAGACCCAAGAAACTACGAATCTCCGTTGGTGTCGTGGGCTGTCCCCACTCCCTCACCGCTGACACCTTCCCCGGATCAACAGATATTCCCCGGTCAGAAATAATGTGACCCAAGAACTGGACTTCCTTCAGACAAACACGCACTTCTCATATTTTGCATACAACTCGTTCTGACGAAGTGTTTGCAAAACCTGCCTCAAATGCTCGGCGTGTTCTTCCGCTGTCTGGGAGTAAACCAGAATGTCATCAATGAAGACAATAACAAAATGATCTAGGAAATCCCTAAACACTCTGTTCATCAAGTCCATAAACACAGCTGGAGCGTTGGTCAGACCAAAAGGCATAACCCAAAATTCGTAAGAACCATATCTCGATAAGAACGCAGTCTTCGAGACATCCTCCTCCTTGATACGCAACTGATGGTAACCCGATCTCAAGTCAATCTTCGAGAAGAAATAAGCTCCCCTCAACTGGTCGAATAAGTCATCGATTCGAGGCAACGAATACTTATTCCGTATCGTGACCTTATTCAGCTCTCGGTAGTCCACACACAATCTTAGTGAACCGTCCCTCTTCTTCACAAACAGAACTGGAGCGCCTCAAGGTGAGGTACTCCTGCGAATAAAGCCCTAACCTAATAGCTGCTCTATCTGATCCCGTAACTCCCTCATCTCAGCTGGAGCCATACGGTACGGTGCGCGTGCTATAGGTCTCGTACCCGGTAGCAAATCTATGATGAAGTCTATCTCTCGACTGGGTGGTAAGCCTGGTATCTCCTGAAACACATCTAAATATTCTCTGACAACCGGAATCGAATCTAAAGGAATCACAACCTCCTTAGAGGTATCCTCCTCTATGTAATACAGATGAGCGGTCGATCCTCCCTCTGGGCGAGGCATCGCCACTATAAACATCTCTTGCCCCGGAATGGCAAAAATAATGCTCCCGCTGAAGCAATCAATCATGGACCTATATTCTACGAGTCAATCCATACCGATGATCACATCGTGAACATGCATGTCTAACACTAACATGTCTGCAGGCAATACCAAACCACCAATCTCTACCCCCACTCCCCGGCATATAAAGAAAATAAGTGACCCACTCCCCAATGGTGAGTCGACACACGTCACTGTGCTATCTGTCGTAGCTAACAATCCTAAAGCTTTCGCGAAGTGTGTAGCTATAAAATAGTGTGTAGCACCCGTATCAAATAACATCCGACCCATAGTGCCATGGATAGGAAACGTACCCTCAATCGCGGGCGGTGCCTGTGGAACTGCAGCCTCGTGGACGTTGTAGACACGTCCATACTGTAGCTGCCCCTGCTGAGCTGGGACTGCTGGAATGGGTGGCAATGCTGCCATCTGTGGCGGTGCGGGAAGAGCGGCGGGAAACATAGGCCTCTGTGGCTCCTGGCGAGAACCCTGCTGCTGCTGCTGTGGGGCCCTTCCCCTATCAGGACAATCCTGCTTCTTATGGCCAGTCTTGCCAAAAACAAAGCACTTCCCTGGGAAGTTCCCTCCCCTCTGCCCCTGCTGTCCCCGGCCCTGGTGGCCGTTACCGTTCCTCCCTTGGCCCTGCTGGCCCTGATGAAACTGCTGCCCATTCTGCCCCTGTTGGCCCTGATGGCCGTTTGGACCCTGATGGCCCTGACGGAAACCTCCCTGTCCCTGCCTGTAGTTCCCTGACCGGAACCTCTTATTATCCCCCTACTGGGAGCCCTGCTCATTCTGTCTCTGCCCCTGACCCGATTGTGCTCCGCTGGCACCATGTCCTCTGGTCCTGCCCTGATGGCTAGACTCTCCTGACCTTTTGCCCTCGGCCATATGAAAAGGGTGGTCCTGGCAGTGTAACAATGCAGCGTTAACCACATCAGAATACGTGGCCAACGATAGGTTCCCTAGCAGATGCTGACGGATCCTCCAATTCAACCCATCGGTGAACTTCTCAATCTTCTTCTTCTCTGTTGGAATCTCGTCTGGAACGATATTCAATAGGTTAGTGAACTCGGCCTCATACTCGGCCACTGTCTTGCCTTCCTGCTTCAGACTCATCAGCTTCCTCCTCATCTCCGTATGAACAGCCGACGGAAAGTACTTGCGGTCAAACCGCACCCAGAACTCCTGAATCGTGAGAGTATCCCTCTCCTCCGCGGTGGTAATAGACTCCCACCACTGCAGTGCAGATCCAACTAGCTTGAAAGTAGCTAGCACCTGCTTCTGAACATCAGTTCACTCATGCATCCTCAAATGTCTCTGTATATCCTTCCTCCATTGGCTCGAGACTACCACATCTGAGCTACCTGCAAACTCTGGCGAATGCGCTTTCTGAAAAGCGTCATGTACACGCTCCCAAGCAGACGGGAATGCATTAGCCTGTGCTGGCGCGGCAACCGGCGCCTGAGGTGGTGCCTGCTGAATCACAGCAATCGCGGAATTTACCGCTTGGGCTACTATAGCTGCAACCTCAGCGGCGTTCATCATGCCCTGAACTGGAGCGGGCTGGGGTTCGGGCGTTGCATCCCTGGGAACTCGTCATGCACGTCGTGAAGGCATCTGAAATAAGAACAAAGTTTATAAGTTCACGGTTATAAACGTAATATAGCTGAAGAACGAAGCATACACAAAAAGAGTACAACAGTCCTAAAATATAGGGCTCTATATCAAAGAAACTTAGCGAAAACATAATAAGCCGTCGGATCCTAAAGGACACTAGAACCTGATGCTCTGATACCACCTGTGACACCCCGACTAATTAAATACCGGGTAGCTACTCCTTTATCAAATTAATTCAAAATGCCAAGTTGGCTCAGTTAATAGCATCACTGTCGAAAACCTTTTTAAAAATCACTAACCACCTAGTATTTAAAAAGTAAGTTGCCAAATTTTAATTTAAGTCGGATTAACATGCAACAAGTGTAAAGAAATAAATAACACCAATCACCATACTGAAGTAAAACGAATAACCATCACAATAGAGTAAATAAAGTCTGGAGGAAAAACTCCTCACTACAATCCCATAACTGAAATAAATAACCGAATACTGAAATAATACATGCTAAAGTTTAAGAACTGAAATGTAAAAGATGTCTCTAAATAGAAATGGGCAACATGCCCTACAACTGATAGATAGTGACTCTGGAATCCAAAAGATAGAAGCGTCTACATGCAAATCCCTGTAGCCTCCACAAACAGCTACAGCTCGTCACCTGAATGAGTATCCTATGCTTGGTGTCCTTGTGGCTGGGCACCTAAAATGGTTTTACAAGAAAAAGATTTGAAAAGCAAACGGGTCAGAGCCCGAATGTGGAGTTATATTTTAAAAACCTGCAAGTGCTTTAAAAACATTTAAAACATTAAATGCAAAGTACATGTTAGGACGTACACTCACATGATATTCTCACCTCTCGTCTAACTGTGCACTCCTAACGTAAGTACCCATCTACAACGATATAAACCACTAGCTAAGTGACATCATAACTAGCTAGACTGTAATAGTTTCTACCCTATTACCCGGTTCTATTAACATATAACGCTCGTAATTAGATAAAGATTTAATGTAAACTCAGATGCTCAAAATGCAATATATTTCTCTATCAGCTAACTCATTTTATTTAACGAAATAATACCGTAATTATATTCACATCATTAACATGAAGGTTCTCATTAATTAAGTGTATATTATTCACATCATAAATATACAATACGAGCACCCCGAGAACTAAGCTACGGTGCACACATACTCTGCTATCCATCCCGGTTCATCACGTACATAAGGATCACATATTCCGAATCTCTCAGGAATAGTTCAGATAACACAAATCACAAATAGTGGAGGCGAACACAGTCACATCACATGGGTCACGCACATACCTACGCTCCCACGATCAGCGGACTTATTAACATCCCAATAAGTCTTTCTCTGGCCTATGTTCATCAAGGTACCAGTCTATATCCCCCCCGTAGGCACACAAGGATTAGAGGGTCCTAAGCGAACGCAACCTCCCGTGATAGCAAGTATGGTAGGTATGTCATACACACAATCATACAATACTAAGTAAACACGCGTCTTAGTAATACCGTAGTTTAATCGTAGTACATATGGCATTCTCGTACTAACTTATAATTATCACAATTCATACTATTCCATTTTGTAATTATACGCGCCATAATTCATCCTCACGTCGTGGTAGACAATCACGTCTCAGCCCAAATGGTTCATTGAATATAACCCTCGTATATAATTTACTCCTCTCAATAACCCAAAAGTCCCAAATCTATCCTTACATCATCTTAGGAAGGTCATCTATATCCTCGAACAAGTTTACGGGACTGCAAAAGTCAAAACAGTCCAAAAAGGACCAAACTGTCAACTCGTTAGAAGTCTCGTTCGAACGAGGCTGTTCGAACGAGATTCCTCTGCCAACTCGTTAGAAGTCTCGTTCGAACGAGGCTGTTCGAACGAGGTCCCAGTTCGTTCGAACGAACTGTACCTTCTAACGATATCTCCTTCGAACGAGATATCGAACGAAATCCATTCTCGTTAGCAGCGACTGGTCAACTCGTTAGAAGCTCGTTCGAACGAGTTCGTTCGAACGACCTGGGTAGGGGCTTCTAACGAGCTGCCAGATTCGTCCCAGATTTTCTAAGTTACGTTTCTCACCATTTTTAACACCTCAATCCTTCTCCAAAGTTCGTTCTAACAATGATTTAAGCCCTCTAATCATACTAAAACATGCTTAGATCATAAACTAACATCTTTTAAGGCATTAATGCATCCTAAACATCGTTAAATCACAAGATTGTATACTTTTCCCCAATTTTCTCATGAACATGAACCCTAGATATATATCATCATCAAATCCCAGAATTTAAATCCGTTTAATTTCTTCTAATCACAATTATTATGATAGAAATCCTCTACCTATCATTCTACATGCAATTCTCTTCAGAATTTTCAAGTTCTAAACTCCAACTACATGGGTTTTCATTTAATCTTTCAAGAACAATCAAAATTCTTCAATTTCTAACATGGAAAAGACATTCTCTGAATTTAAATGGAATAAAGTCACTTGCCTTGGTTTGATTTCTGATTTTTGGTGTAGGTTTGATGCAGTTTTCTGCAGAAATTCCTCTCTCCAAGCTCCTTCTCCAATGGTGGCTTAAGGTGGCTAGGGTTTTGATTTGGAAAACTTAGAAAACCTAAATGATAACCTACGTAGCCTTCTAGTTTAATATGGGTTGGTTATGGGCTTAGTGGGTCAAATCCACATCAGATTTAATTAACCAATTTTCGTCACTTTTAATTCCTCAAAGTGTAAAATTACCAAAATACCCTTTAAGTTGCCGGTATGGCCTAAAAATATCCCGGGACCCAAACTATACCCCCGGCTAGTGTTTTCTGACTATCTCGACCCTTCCGGAAGTGTTGGCGCACTCAAAATGACCATACGGATTATAGATTTTAAATTCACTTTTATTATCAAAATATTACACCGTGACGCGACGGTCCCACGCGTCTCAACAAAATTTCTAAAATGCCGTCTATCAATCTCACGACAAATTTTATAATACCAAGTTCATATATAATCATATATGCACATAATCAAATACCAACTCACATCTCGTAAGTATTTATAACCCGGATTAATTTCCAATTAATACGCATTTAATTAATTAATCCCAAAAATAAATATAGTCAAAAGTACGGGGTATTACATCTACTTGCCACATCAGATGTTTCAGGCTCAGAGAAAGAGATCTATACAGTTACTGACGATGTGGATGCGCCTACAGCTGATGTTGATGGTGATATGGATGAGTTTGCTGCCTCTACTACGTGATTTTGTTGATAGTTCTGCTGCCTTCTGATAATAGTTTGTACGTCCTGGTCGTAACTCTTTATGTTATGTGTTATCCTAATTTATTTCCTTATATTATGTGTTAGTGATGTTAATAATATTAGTTTTGTTAATTTTAATCGTATAAAAGTTTTGTTGTAATTAAGCGAAGAAGGTCGCTATTAATGAAAATTTTATTTATTATTGTGTTATTTAAATCTCGTCCGCGTTAGTGTTGATTAATTTCAGTAGTTATTCAGAATTGTCCGTTGAAGCTCAGGCAGGTATTCTCACTTTGTCCTCTAAATGCTTCATTATGCGCTTATTTCTGTTACATTTGGGGACAATGTAAGATTTTAGTAAGTTGTACCAACAATTGATTGTAGGTACATTATTTTGGCAGAAACCCTATTTTTGTTCCAAGTTGAATATGAATGCTGTAATTAGTTCCCATATTGTCTTAAATCAGTTTCTTTTGTCATGATTTAGTATTTGCATATTAGGAGTTGTGTGTACTCAATTAGGTTTCAATTTCTCAAGTCCCAATTTTTTTTCAAGCCAATATCCGAGGATGAGTTAGTTGAAGTGAAATTACAACCTCCCAACACCTTTTTCATCTGATTTACATCTCTACAATTTTAAATTCCAGCAGTTAATTTAGTTGTTTAATTTTACCTCACAATTAGTTTGTAAAACTCAAATCCACCCCGTGAATCGGGTAATTAACTGAATTTCCCTTTTCTGATTATGCTAGCTATAGTTAATCAAACCTCAGATATTAAATAGTTTGAATCCGATAATATATATAGAAAGAAGACAAAATTCTGGTTGAGCCAAGGCCTAATCATGCATAATATTCAATCCGTTGATATCATTCTATTATGAGCCGTCGCTTTCGAACATTCCAGGCCTTGTGCTATATATCAAGTTTTAACTAATTTTCAAGGATACTATATGATGTGTTAATTGAGAATTTTATTTTGCAAGTATAATTATTAATTGCTCATTGTTTAATAGAGGAGTAAAGAGGTGAACAGAGAAGAGCCGAATAGGATCAAGTTTTATAAAGAAACGCATTGCATAGATGAAAAGTGGACATTTTCCGAAGCCGAAATGCTCTATGTAAGTCTTATCAATTTTATTTTGAATTTACCCTACTGTTACTGAATTACAAACAAACAAACACTGTTGGGTTGTAATTTTTTTGGTACTATTATCTACGGTATAAAAATTACACATAGTGTATTATGCTTTACCATTTTAAAATTATTGACTTTAAATGTCTTAAAAAGCATAGATGTAATCCTTTTTCTTTTATTTTCTTTGCAGAATGAGATGAAACGCTTGGAATCCGAATCAATATCTGAGGATGGTAGTACCATGATGAGCTCAGATGAGATAGAAGATAAATTTCTTGGCACAAGGTCGGGATATATTAACGGTCTTGGGGTATGGTCCAAAAAGAAAGGATTCTAGAATTAATATAATGCGATTGAGGAATGCCGAATTGGAAGAGGCACTTAAGCAGTATAAGAAAGTTCAAGAAGATTTCATGGATCGTCTGCATGGTCGTGAGGTAGAGGCATCAATTCAATGAGAATAGTCAATGGAAAAAAAGAACGCTATAGAGACTCAACGTGCAATGCTATATGCTATTCTAGTTCGACAAGCGGAGTCTGATAAGTTGATTCAGTCGTTGATCACATCACATTCCTCATCTTCCAAACGATGGTAATCTAGACATGCTTTAGTTTTGCTACTCGTATGCTTTTAAAATACTACATTATTTTAGCTAATGCTATTGTATTATCTTAAATGCAGATGTGATGTGACAGGAAGCTATTTTTGGGGCGCCATAAACTTTTGACATTTGCAAACAGAATCGGAGACTTCTAAGTCCTTTAACTAGTCTAAGTTATTTTTTTGCACCATGGATATTTGTCGTTTGTAAGGTGATTAAATGTGGGACTTGTATGTCCTTTAACTTGTGTTTATTTGACTTAAAATGTGTTTGTATGTGACTTAATGTGGATTTTGTTTATGATAATTTAGTTATTGTGTGAATTTTAATGAATGTGTTTTTTAGATGGTTATTTCTTTAAATTTCTTGGTATACATTAATTTATCAAATTCAAAATATAAAAATATATATTTGGAAACATTCCATTATAAAAATAAATTTTTTAGTCGTTAAATATGCAATTGATAAGTAAAAGTGCGGTTTAAGATTTGATAGTTTATTATTGAAAAATTAATGATTAAGAATCATTCTCTAACAATTAAATTTCGTAGCCAATAGCTCTTGAGGGAAATTACAATTTTTGTAGCTAAAAGCTTGTAATGATTAGTTTACTTATATAATTGGCAACGAAATGTAGGCAATTAGCAACGAGATGTTGAACAATTAGTTACAAAATAAATTATAAATTTCGTAGCTAAAAGTTCCTAACACTAGTTTACATAAAGAATTCGCAACGAAATTAATATATTTAGCAATGAAATGTTAGACTATTAGAAAAGAAACAAATTGTAGCCTAAATATGGTAATTATCCACGAAAATAATTTCGTAGCAAATGACCTTAACAATTGGCAACGAAAGTGTTTTTCGTGGCCAAATACATTTAGCAACGGGCCTTCGGCCACGAGCTTGTTATGAAATAATTTTCATTGCCAGAAAACATCAGCAACAAAATATTAACTTTTGGCTACGAAAAAATTCGCAGTTAAATGTGAGAATTGTTGTAGTGAAAAGAAGGAAGGAAGGGAAATTCTAAGGAGATTTCACCACAAAGTTGTTGCGAAGGAGGATTGAAGGATCAAAATCATCAACCATCATCAAAAACCACAAAATCAGACCCTACAAATTATAAGGCAAGTGGTTATTTGCAAAATCAATTGAGTTATAATGCCCATATTTAAGCTTGATGAAGAACATATTTTTATGGTATTTTTGGGAGTAAAACACATGTTTATGATCCATGATTGATAGGGATTTCATGTAGAACATTTTTGGATTTCCAAATATTCTGATATCATAGAAAACTAGATTATTGAATCGAACTAAAAATCTTGAATTATGATGAAAGATGTAAAGAATGTATTTTAGGGTTCTTGAATATTAATAAGATTTTTAATTAATTTGGCCAAGATTTATAATGATTTTGTTGTTTTAAATCATTAGTAATCATCCCAGAACATGTAGGAATGATTAGAAATTGTTGGTTGCAAATATGGTGGATTATCATGAGAGATAGATAGATAAAAATGGTGAAAACCGCAAGAGGAAGATGAACTGGGTGTGTCACTGCTTGATCGATCGATAGACCCTTGAATGTCAATCGATCGAGCAGTCGATCGATCAACCATATCCCATCGATCGATCGACCCTGGCTAGATTGTAGAAATGTTTTTGAATAAATTTCCGTGTAAATATCGTCGCTTAATGGGAACCTTAGTGATGATATTTTACCTATGAGGAGACTTCATAAATACCAGTAGGTGTACCGTTAGATTTCTTCATAAATGATTGAGTGGAAATTTTGGAGAAATGGACCGACGGGGAAACGATCGATAGTCGTATGTTGGGATTGCGGGAATTTAGCTACGGATTGAGTATGAGTAAATTCCAATAAAATACCAGTAGGTTAAAGTTAACTTACCTGCTGAATTGAGGGAGGGGTAACTAGGACCCTTAGAGTTGCGTAAATACTCGAATAAATTAAAATAGTGAAATAAATTGTAAATTAATGAGTACGGTGAATATAAGTAAAATATATTACGTACGGTAATGATTTGTTAGGTCGGGTGTGTACCTACTAAACTATATAAAAGTTTGGGTTAAGAGAATTTTACCTAAATTAATTATGTTAGGGTCGATGAGACATTTCGAACTAACATAAAGTTATTATATGTTTGGGGTCGATGTGAAATGCCGAACCCAACCTTAAACTGGTGTTGCGATGAAAGAGTCCCGAACCAGAATATGTGTATATAAATATATTTTTCAAATAGTTGGGGTCGATGGATAATTCCGAACCAACTCTTACTTGGGGTCGATGAATCATTGTGAAACAAGAGTCCCTTAAGTGTGGTAAAAAGGATATGTTAGTGATAACTGATATTAAATACATTATTGTGTGATAAAATGTATCCTACGTGCATAATCTACAGATTGAGAATAGTAGATAATGAACAAAATTGTAAATATCTTAGTAATAATTTATAGCGTGATGTAATTATTACAAGAATAAGGATAACGAACAGTAAATAAGTTACCTACGATTATGGGTAGTATAACTAGGTGAACTAAGTGTCCTCGTTAGACAAGCACTATAGAAGAGAGGCGAGGAAGTTCAAGGGAGTTGTGAGAAACCTTAATATGTGTAATCATTAACTCAATTGTGATAACTGCTTACAAAATATTTTCAAATGTTTTGAGTACTAACTCTTGCTATGTAAATTTTTTAAAAACCTTTTAGGTGCCCAACCACAGGGACACCCAACAAGATTTCATTCTAGGAATTGGTAACTGCAGCACGTGTGGATGTTGCATGTATTATTTAGACGCTTCCTCTTTTTCAGTTCAAGTGCAAGATTTCAATTTTAGTATTCTTGTTAGGACATGTTGTCCTATCTTTACTTTTACAATTTAGTCATATTATGGATTTTGAGTTATCCTTTATTGGCCGTGGTTTTCGGCAAGACTTTACCTGCATTCGTTTATTTATGCAAACTGTTTTATTATTACTAGAATTGTAATGTGTTTGGATGGATAATTTATTCTGCTTATGAAAGGTAAAATTTGGCACTCACTAATTTTCACTTAGGTGGTTAGTAACTTAAAAAGCTTTCGGCAGTGATGCTAAGAATGAACCATTTAAGAAACCTGTATAAATTAAATTAAGGCCTGATTACCCAAGGTTTAATTGGGCGGGGTGTCACAGATGGTATCAGAGCATCAGGTTCTAGTGTCCATAGTATTTGTATGACTTACTGCGTTTCATCATAACGTTTGGTTGTATTAGAGCCCTACTATTAGGACTGTTGATTCAATACCCGCTTTTGCGTTAGCGTACATCTGCTCTTAAATTTTGTATAAACTGTGTACTTATACAATTTGATCTTATTTCAGATGCCACCGAGGAAACAGAGAGCGGAGAGGGCTGAAGCGATAAATGAGGTGAGGGAGGCTCATCAGGAGCCATATGTGTCGATACCACCATCCCCACACGAGTTAACTTCCACTACTCAGGTTGCAGTGATAGTGGCTCAGGCAGTCGAGACAGCTATGAGGGCCATGGCAGCCCACTTTCCTCAGCCCCAAGTACCTCCTCCCATGGCACCAGTATCTCAGCCTCCAGCAGGATCATCTACTTGGCAGCGAGTCAGAGAGACATTTCAGAAAGGACATCCACCCGAGTTTCATGGTAGTACCGATGTAGTAGAGGCGTGCAACTGGAAGAAAAATATCCAGCGCCACTTGCGCATGCTAGAGTGCACCGAGGTACGAAAACAAATGCTAGCCACTTTTCGTCTGTCGGGAGCGGCCTTACAGTGGTGGGAGTCAGTTACCACAACCGAGGAAAGGGATACTTTGGCAATTTCTGAGTTTTGGGTGCGGTTTGACCGCAAGTATTTCCCTCCAGCAGTGGAG
The DNA here is from genome assembly GCA_949130495.1 of Sambucus nigra. Classification (NCBI taxonomy): domain Eukaryota; kingdom Viridiplantae; phylum Streptophyta; class Magnoliopsida; order Dipsacales; family Adoxaceae; genus Sambucus; species Sambucus nigra. The sequence goes on from OX422219.1 coordinate 516,048,646, forward strand.
CCAGAGATGACTAAGAAATTCAGCGAAGTGGTTCAAGGTGATCGCTCAGTCGCTGATTATGAGGAGGAGTTTACCCTCTTGGCCAACTTTGTGCCAAACGAGGTGAGCGATGAGGGGAGGAAGAAGTCAAAATTTATGGAGGGCCTAACCTGGACAATCAGACATCATATCATCGGTAATCCGACGTTGGTAACCTACACAGATGTCATCAATAGCGCTCTACTACACTGTCAGGATCACCATTTTCATGTGAAGGGAAACAAGAGAGGTGAGCCTAGCCATCCGGGCAAGGTGGATGGAGGTAGTGGCAGTAGCGCACCACAGCAGCAAACAGTGGGCCAGTTAGGGCAGGATTCCCAACAGGGGAACCCTATCAAGAAGTTTAAGCACGGGAGGCATCGCTTTGACAGACAGGGCCAGCAGGGTCCCCAGCAACCAGTCCCTTAGGGTCGACAGGGCTAAGGGAACCAAAATGGAGGACAGCAAGGCCAAGGTCAACAGGGCCAACGTTAGGGCCAATGTTAGGGCAAAGGGCAAAGATAGTTTCCGGGTCAGTGTTTCACTTGTGCCCAGCAGGGTCACAAGAGCAGAAATTGTCCACAACTAGACAGGGCACAACAACAGGGTGCCCAACAGGAACAGCAGGCTCCGTTAGCCCCAGCAGTAGCACATGCCCCACAGCCAGGACTTATGCAGTACAAATGATGTGTTCAACGTCCTTGATATTCCTTTTCAGCCAGCACCTCCTGCACCGTCAGCAGTCGCGGGTATGTTTCCTATTCATGGACTTGAGGGTGTATTTTATTTGACACGGGGGCGACACATTCGTTTATTGCCACTATATTTGCATGGGTAGCCGGCCTATTAGCGACAGCTGACACTCATCTTATTTGCGTGGAGTCACCGATGGGTAGTGGGTCCCTTATACACTCGATTTGTAAGGGTGTGGACGTTATGGTCGGGAGTTTGAGTCTAGCGGTGGACCTCCTAATACTGGATATGGAGGGATATGATGTCATCCTAGGCATGGATTGGTTGGCGCATTATAGGGCAATGGTTGATTGTTATGAGAGAACTATCGTGTTCACCATCCCGGGACAAGAGATGTTCCTTGTGGAAATGCCACTCCCCGAGGGAGGATCACGAAATCATTTATATTATATTGAGGAGGAGACCTCACATGGGGTTGTCGTATCTTTGGACTCAATACCAGTTGTGAGGGATTTTGAGGATGTCTTTAAGGAGATACCAGGGTTACCACCCAGCAGGGAGATAAAGTTCGTTATTGACCTAGCAGTGGGGACGAGACTAATTGCTAGAGCACTGTATTGCATGGCGCCTTCGGAGATGCGAGAACTGAGAGAAAATATTCAACAACTATTAGGACAGGGTTTCATTCGACGGAGTACATCGCAATGGGGTGCTCCGGTGTTGTTTGTAAAGAAAAGGGATGGTTCACTTCGTCTATATGTAGATTACAAAGAGCTGAACAAAGTGACGATACGTAATAAGTATCCTTTGCTGAGGATTGGCAACTTGTTTGATCAGTTGAGAGGGGTTGCATACTTCTCAAAGGTCGATTTGAGATCGGGTTACCACCAATTGCGCATTCGTGAAGAGGATGTACCCAAGACCACTTTCCTATCGCGGTACGGGTAATACGAGTTCAGAGTGATGCCGTTTGGGGTAACTAATGCGCCGGCAGTATTCATGGATCTCATGAACAGAGTATTCAGGGAGTTTTTCTATTAGTTTGTGATTGTATTCACAGATGACATTCTGATTTACTCTCGCACGAAAGAGGAACACGCTAAACATTTATGAATGGTTCTACAGACATTGCGGTACCATCAGTTGTACGCTAAATTTGAGAAGTTTGGATTTTAGCTTTGGGAGGTTCAGCTCCTAGGTCACGTTGTATCTAGCAGAGGCATTACGGTTGACCCAAGTAAGGTATCGACGGTGAGGGAGTGAGGACAGCCCATGACACCGACCTAAATTCACAGTTTCTTGGGGTTAGCCTGTTATTATCGTCGCCTCATCAAGGGGTTCTCAAAAATTTCCGGACCTTTGACAAACTTGACGCGGAAGGGAGTACCCTTCGTATGGAGTGACAATTGTCAGTTAGCATTTGATGAATTAAAGGACAAGTTGACATCAACACCCGTTCTTGCCTTGCCTAGGAGCGGAGTGGAGTACTGAGTCTCTACTGATGCGTCCTTACAAGGACTTGGGGGTGTGTTACAGTAGGAAGAGAAGGCTATAGCTTATGCGTCTCGAAAGCTTAAGCCACATGAGAAGAATTACCCCACCCATGACCTCGAGTTGGCAGCAGTCGTTTTTGCATTGAGGATATGGAGGTACTATCTTCTGGGCGAGCAGTTCACTCTATTCACGGATCATAAGTCATTGCAGTATCTGTTCACTCAGAAGGATCTGAATATGAGGCAAAGAAGGTGGCTTGAATTTGTTAAGGACTATTAATTTGATATACAGTATCATCCTGGTAAGGCTAACGTAGTGGCAGATGCGTTAAGCAGAAGACCTACCGGGGAGTTGGCAGAAATTTGGAAGGCGAAGTGTAGTGAACTTCGACACGAGGATGAGATGGCTGGAGCATGCATGGAAGTTTTAGCTATTACTCACGAGAGTGTTATGCGGGTAGTGAGGGCACAGGCCGAAGACCCATTTTATCAGGACAAAGTACGACAGTTACTAGCCGAGTGGGCAGAGTCCTACTCCATCAGCTCAGAGGGCAGACTACAGTTCAATGGTAGGCTGATAGTACCTGAAGATTATGATTTGAGGCATGCCGTTATGACGGAGTCACACGGGTCAAAATTCTCAGTACATCCAGGTGGGGACAAAATGTACTATGATATGTGACGATTGTATTGGTGGTCAGGTATGAAACGAGACATTGCAGAATTTGTCTCAAAGTGTGTTACATGTCAGCTTGTAAAAGTTGACCATCAGAGACCTTCAGGGATGCTACAACCACTAGAGATTCTCGTGTGAAAGTGGGAGAGTATCTCGATGGATTTTATTACTGGGTTACAACATCACAAAAGGGTCACGATTCCATATGGGTGATAGTGGATCGGCTGACCAAGGTAGCTCATTTCTTACCGATTCGTACGGATTTTGATACGATGCGGTACGCACAGCTATTCATTTCAGAGATTGTGAAGATGCACGGAGTTCCTATTAATATTTTATTGGACTGAGATAAAATATTTATGTCACATTTCTGGCAGAGCTTTCAGGAGTCCATGGGCACCGACTTACGGTTCAGTACGATGTATCATCCACAGACGGACGGTCAGACTGATAGTGTGAACCAGATGTTGGAGGATATGCTAAGGATGTGTATCCTAGATTTTGGTGGATATTGGGAGCTATACATTCCTTCGGTGGAGTTTGCATATACTAACTCTTACCAATTCACTATCGGGAGGTCTTGTCGTTCGCCCGCCTATTGGTTAGAGGTGGCGGATAACAAGATATTGGGGCCAGAGATGATACAGGAGACTTCCTTCAAAATAGATTTGATTCGAGGACGTATTCGAATAGCTCAGGATAGGCAGAAGAGTTATGCTGACGCCAATAGGAGACACGTGGAATTAGATGTGGGCGACCAGGTATTAATTCGAGTTTCTCCTATGAAAGGGATTATGAGGTTCGGCAAGAAAGGGAAATTAGCGCCGAGATATGTGGGGCCGTTTCCTATCATTGAGAGGGTGGGACCGGTAGCTTACAGATTGGGACTCCCTGAGCATCTTCAGTGAATACACTATGTGTTCCATATGGCATGGCTGAAGAAATACAAGAGGAGCAAGAGAGCCTTCTGGCACATTCCACTGGATGAGATCAATTTGCAGCCAGATGTCTCGTATGAAGAAAGACCCGTGGCTATTCTGGATTATAGTGAGCACAAATTACGATCCAAGGTGGTACCCTTAGTGCGAGTACAGTGGGGACATCACAATATGGATGAGTCCACTTGGGAACGGGAGGAGGATATACGAGAACAATATCCAGAATTATTCAGAACAGGTATTTTCTAATTTCGAGGACGAAATTCCTTTTGAAAGAGGGGAATTATGTAATACCCCATAATTCTGCTTAATTAGGAAAATACATTTTATTTAAATTACGTGAGTAGAGTAATTTAATGTGATATGTTTTATTTAAATTACGTGAGTAGAGTAATTTAATGTGATAAAAGGCGTTTATTTAAATTACGTGAAAAGTGTAATTTAATGTGATATAATGATTAATAAAGATAAATATGACGATATAAAAATTTACTAAATGTGAGTAGTAAATTTTGAATGTTGATATGTACGGTCTAGTGATTATATGGACGTACCTAAATTATTTCAACCGAGTGTCACGCGTAGATAAAAATTGAAGATGAGATTAGAAAAATATTTTAGGAGACTAAAACGATAATTTAGAGTCCACAGATGATTCCGAAAGGGTCAAATTAGTCAAAATAGTGTACCCGGGGGTACTAGTTGAGTGTCGGGTCATTTTCAGGCTAAATTGGGACCATTTGAGGGCATTTTGGTATCTTTACATTTATGGGTAAGTAGACCTACGAATTTTGAAACCCTAGATCAGATTATAAGAGTTGAGGCTAGGGATAGAAAGAAAGAAAATACACCATAGCCATTAAAGAAGAGTGAGAGGCAATTTTCTAAGGCAAAAGAAGGAAGGAAGGGAAATTCTAAGGTGATTTCACCACAAAGTTGTTGGGAAGGAGGATTGAAGGATCAAAATCATCAACCATCATCAGCAACCAGGAAATCAGACCCTATAAATCATAAGGCAAGTGGTGATTTGCAAAATAAATTGAGTTATAATACACATATTTAAGCTTGATAAAGAACATGGTTTTTATGGTATTTTTGGGAGTAAAACATTTGATTACGATCCATGATTGATAGGGATTGCATGTAGAAAATTTTTGGATTTCCAAATATTCTGATATCATAGAAAACTAGATGATTGAATCGAACTAAAAATCTGGAATTATGATGAAAGATGTAAAGAATGTATTTTAGGGTTCTTGAATATTAATAAGATTTTTAGTTAATTTGGCCAAGATTTATAATGATTTTGTTGTTTTAAATCGTTAGTAATCATCCCAGAACATGTAGGAATGATTAGAAATTGTTGGTTGCAAATATGGTCGATTATCATGAGAGATAGATAGATAAAAATGGTGAAACTCGCATGAGGAAGATGAACTGGGTCTGTCACTGCTTGATCGATCGATCGACCCTTGAATGTCGATCGATCGAGCAATCGATCGATCGACCATATCCCATAGATCGATTGACCCTGCCTGGATTGTAGAAAATTTTGTGTAAATTTTCGTGTAATTACCGTCGCTTAATGAGAACCTTAGTGATGACATTTTACCTATGAGGAGACTTCATAAATACCAGTAGGTGTACCGTTAGATTTCTTCATAAATAATTGAGTGGGAATTTTGGAGAAATGGACTGACTCGGAAACGATTGATAGTCGTATGTTGGGATTGCGGGAACTTAACTATGGATTGAGTAAGAGTAAATTCCGATTAAATACCAGTACGTTAAAGTTATCTTAAATACTGAATTGAGGGAGGGGTAACTAGGACCCTTAGAGTTGCGTGAATACTTGAATAAATTAAAATAGTGAAATAAATTGTAAATTAATGAGTACGGTGAATATAAGTAAAATAGATTACGTACGGGAATGATTTGTTAGGTCGGGTGTGTACCTACTAAACTATATAAAAGTTTGGGTTAAGATAATTTTACCTAAATTAATTATGTTAGGGTCGATGAGACATTACGAACTAACATAAAGTTATTATATGTTTGGGGTCGATGTGAAATGCCGAACCAAACCTTAAACTGGTGCTGCGATGAAATAGTCCAAAACCAGGATATGTGTATATAAATATATTTTTTATATAGTTGGGGTCAATGGATAATTCCGAACCAACTCTTACTTGGGGTCGATGAATCATTCTGAACTAAGAGTCCTTTATGTGTGGTAAAAAGGATATGTTTGTGATAACTAATATTAAATACAATATTGTGTGATAAAATGTATCCTATGTGCATAATCTATAGTTTGAGAATAGTAGATAATGAACTGAATTGTAAATATCTTAGTAATAATTTATAGAGTGATGTAATTATTACAAGAATAAGGATAACGGGCAGTAAATAAGTTACCTACGATTGGGTAGTATAACTAGGTGAACTAAGTGTCCTCATTAAACATGCACTATAGAAGAGAGGTGAGGAAGTTCAAGGGAGTTGTGCGAAACCTTAATATGTGTAATCAATAACTCAATTGTGATAATTTCTTGCAAAATATTTTCAAATGTTTTGAGTACTAACTCTTGTTATGTAAATTTTTTGAAAACCTTTTAGGTGCCCAGCCATAGGGATACCCGGCATGATTTCATTCTAGGGATTTGGGAACTGCAGCACGTGTGGATGTTGCAGGGATTGTTTAAACGCTTCCTCTTTTTTAGTTCTAGTGCAGGATTTCAATTTTAGTATTCTTGTTGGGACATGTTGTCCTATCTTTACTTTTACAGTTTAGTCTGATTCTGGATTTTGAGTTATCCTTTATTGGCCGTGGTTTTCGGCAAGACTTTATGTAATACCCCGCCCAAATATTTTATTTAATCCCCGTATAAAGTTACGATAAGACGAAAGACATGGAAACCTGGATGATTAAGACAAGTTGTATTTTTATTTTGGAGGCTTGAAATAATTATTGAAAACTTGGGATTGAATTAAATAAATTCATTAGCTATTGAGTAGTCAAAACTATATGGAAAATATATGTTAGGGTATAATTTTGAGTTAAAAAAAATAATAATAATTTAATTTTGGATTTTGATAAAAGTCTTATATGAGGACTATATGATTTTTTTAAAAAAAAAATCATGTATGCTTTCAGTAAATGTTGGAAACTATTGGGGGTAAATATGATAAACAAAGAAAGAAGGTTAAAGCCCCATTCTCCCATTTATCTTACTCTTTTCAAAATCAAAAAGGGGTATACGGATATATCAACAGGAAGAGATGAGGAAAGGTGGAAACCAACTTCAAACCCACTACTGTTGTCGAACGTTGGTTGGCTAAACCCATTTTCGGTCAACCTTGGGCCTGACCACCTGATGAAATCAGGTACGAATGCTAGCAAACCTTTGGTTTTTGTTGTGTGTTGTTGCTGCCACACTCGTTAGTAAGTGACCAACCCTCCATTCTCATTTTGGGACTGACATCTTATACCAAGGTAGAAACATAGAAGCAGGTGCCTTGTTTTGGTGATAAAGGGAAGAAACATGGTATACAAGTCTCTCTCTCCTCCCTGTGCTGTCGAGATCCCATTTGTGGGTTGGGATTTGTATCAACAGGCATGATTTCCTGCACAGTTACAGACGAAAGCATTTGTATTATGGGTAATGGGTTTTGTCTTATGGGTATGAGAGAGGACCATGGTTCGTACGACGAACCATCTGACCAACCATCTTGATTTGATTTCTTTATCAGCCTTGAACAGTGACGATGGAGACAAATGCATAACGAGTTATGTAACTTATGGGTTTGGATATTTTCGTGTGTGAGAGAATAAAACCATAGGAATAACAAACCACTTAAACAAGGCTGCTATAAACGTTGCAAATGTCAGGACCAAAAATCATGCCTCGTGTCAAGCTTCCATTCGTTGGTCCCCTCCCATGTCAGCCTTAGGCTGACCGACAGACGAACCCAGAGCCTTCTGTATACAAGTTCTGTCCTGTGAATGACAGGTATGGTATGAGAGAGAGACATGCGTGGTATGACAAATTTGTTGTCAAATGGAGGACCCCTGAATAATGTGTGATGTGTAAAACCCTTGGAGCTTGATGGTTGACATAAGGTTTATCAGATACTATATTAGATGATTGTGGGATATCTGCTTGGGTGGTATATAAGGGAGAGAAAGAGGAGCGAAGTGGTAGACCAAAATAGTGTGGGTTCCTAAAAGCTCACAACTTCCTACTATGTTCCGCCATTTTCTACAACAACACTAACACAAATATTCAGTGTCCTATAGTTGAAATAAATCTTTAAGCGTGTATTTTAGAAGAAAGAATATATTTATATTATTGGAGGTTTTAAAGAGGGTTTTGGTGGAGCTTCGCGGGGAATTTGTTGGAGCTCTCATGGAGGTCTGTCGGTGGAGCTACTGTGACTCCCTTTAGGGCCACCTTTGGAGGTGGGGGAGTCACCCATCTTCATCACCACCACCATCAGACTATTTAGGTGGGATAATCTACTCTTTATATTGGGACTCTTTGTGTACATCGTAGTCTTGTGATTATTGAATATTAAAGAGTAGGATCATCATGCATAATATTAGGCTTGATATAATATGAAAATAGATAATTTCATGGTTACAAAAATGTGTAGAAAATATTATTGTGCATATTTTCTATTAAATCATAAAATGGACATTTGTATGGGATAAAGATGTGTAGAAAATATTATTTGTGTATATTTCCTATAAAATCTGAAAATAAACATTTTTGGATATAAAATGTAGAAGACGCCATTCTAATATATTTTATAGTAAAAAGAAAATGATAAAGATTTTGTGGAATAAAATGTTGACGATATTATTTGCATGTGTTTTCTAGTAGAACTAAAAATGAGCATTTTATGAGATAAAAAAATGTAAGAAATGTCATATAGTGTATTTCTAGTGGAAAAGAAATAATGGATATTTTATGAAATAAAATGTGTGGAAGAATGTTAATGTTGTTAAAAAATTTATGAAATAAATATTTTTACGTTCTTGCAAAACGGGTATTTGGGAGCCTAAAATATTAGGGTGATATGTTAAGAGTGTTTAAGTGGCAAGTGTAAAGGAAATTGGGCAAAGTGTTCTACTAAAAAAGTGCTAAAATGACAAATGTGTTTATATGTTAAGTTGGAAACATGATAAACAAACTGAGAACAATACACTCGTTAAATGATTGAATTGCAAGTCTTTACAATACAAGGTAAATTGGCAATTTACTTAAAGTGAGATATTTCTAGGAAGTAAAAGTGTTGGTGAATATTTTACACTAATATGGGTGAAAATGTATTAATTCCTAAGATGAAAGTAATTTTTGGTGCAAAATCAACGTGCGTGTGGATAAAGGACTTCAACGAGAAAAGAAACAGTTTTTTTTTGTTAATGAAAAAAAATGGACGGTTAAGTCCGAGTTTTGTGTTTGGTCGGGTTAAGAGTAAGGAAGGAAAATTAAAGTAAACATTATGAAAATGTTGAATACTTGGCAAGATAATGATATTCGGATGATGCCGGAGAAATAATTAAGCAGGGCATGACGTCCCTAGTGGTGAAAGACCCCAAAGTAACTGCAGTAGCATATGGCGGCGGAGACCGGTGGTGTGAGGCCACGAAGTCCGTGAGTAGTTATTGGCTAAATCTCATGGATAATGATGCAATCGGAACATGATAAGAGATGGGTTATAAGATAATAATAACCAAACTTATGTGAGTGGTTTAAAGTTTCGATTAACGAATGTGGACAAGTAAATTGAGAATAATGACAAATGTCCATATGGGAAGTGAAGTGGTTAAGGAAAGTGACTTAATGGGTAATCAAGCTACCTAACAAGGTTTAAACTCATAATAGCACAAGTGTGCATGTTATACAAGGCGTTCAATGTAAATTAACATTCCTCAACGCGATATTCACGTGTTGAAAGGTAGTCTTAAGTAAAGATTAAGAAACTCTAGTGTGAGTTAATGTACATTGAGTAATTAACGTTTGAAAGTGAATGAAAGGTTTTTCTAACAACTGTAAATTGTTTAAGTACATGAGTTGATGAGAAGAATATGCTAGCTTTAAGCATTATTTACAAATGATTATTTTGTAAAGACAAGGAAAATAAATGGTATCAAATAACGTTTTCGAAATAAAACGGTTTAATGCATTGGGGCATACATTTTCCAATAGTACATATATATAGATATGTACTTATTTTCACATGCATGTGATAGTAGCGTGTGAGTATTTTCATTCTCCCGTTCGTTTCTATATTGCATTTGTATAGTTCCCACTGAGCATTCTGCTCACATCCCTCCTTTTGTCACGGCTGGTTATATGCTACTCCGTACTTTGAGAGTGTTATACAGGTAAGTAACTATTTATATTTACGATTAGTGGCTCTGTTTACTTGGCCTTAGGGGCACTTCCCTTGAGTCCTAACACGTTGTTGATGAAAATTGGAATCGCGTGATAACAAGAGTAACATTAAATAATAATAAAACTGGACTAGAAACATTATTTAGGTTGTTTCACTGCACTTCACCATTGACGTACGAACCGGATCAGGTTGATCCCTTATTAATCCATAAATCCGGATCGGGGCGTTACACTTTACCTGCATTCGTTTATTTATGCAAACTGTTTTATTATTACTAGAATTGTAATATGTTTGGATGGATTATTTATTCTGCTTAAGAAAGATAAAATTTGACACTCCCTAATTTTCACTTATGTGGTTAGTAACTTAAAAAGCTTTCGGTAGTGATGCTAAGAATGAACCATTTAAGAAACCTATTTAAATTAAATTAAGTCTTGATCACCCAAGGTTTAATTGGGCGGGGTGTCACATTTCAATAAATCAAACCCTACTGAAAACTTAAGATAACTTTGGAACCAAAAGGTCCAATAAAAACCCAAATATAGTCTCACAATAAATACAACTGAATACAAGAAGAAACAAACTACTAAAACAATAATATAGCTCCAGCTACAATTCCGAAAGATCTCCAATAATTCCATTGCAGCTACTCCAATTAAATCCCTAAAAATATTAGTCAACGCATGTGTCAAAGACAAGGCCCTAAGCATGAATACCAGCTACTCCTTTCAATTAGGGTTCTTGAAACCAGAAAATAGTGCTATACATATTGACCACGACAATAAAATCTTTTAATTAAAAGAAAGTCTATAATCATCAACAATATATTTGTAAGTACCCGCAAGGTTTAAATTGGCCACACCAATATTATTTTAAATTTAACTCAAGTCCCACGATGTTAATGTGTTTGAATTAACCAAGATTATTTATTTTCACTTTATTATTAGGTATAGAGGTCCTCCCGCCACGGGTGGTTTTCCCAACAAAATATATTTATTATTTCCAACACCCGTGCCCTTGTCAAGTCCGCCATCTGATCCGTTTTTATTCTACGATCTTCGCGATATGACAAGGTTTCACACACACACACACATCCCCTTGTCAAGTCCACCATCTGATCCATTTTTATCATGCGATCCTCGTGATATGACAAGGTTCCACACACGACACGACATAAATCGTCCTCTGACCCATTTAAACTATCGGCCCTAGACACATTATGTCGCCAAAATTTTTAATACTCGTTTAAGTCTTACGGTATTAATTTCCCAAAAATTCTCATACTCATAATTCACATAAATTTCTCCCACCGTTAAAAGTGATGTGAAAATCCTCAAAATATCCCTTAGTCCAAACTAAAGATTCCCAAAACACAATTTCGTCCCATCTTTAATAAAGGATGATTATAAAAATTTCGCTTCACCTAGATATCAATTCTAGGTTATCCTAACAAAGATAAATACAGAGAATTTGCCCTCACCCCAATTTATATAACCCTCATAGACTCACACTAAGTAGTTCCATACCTAATTAGCATAAATCGCAACTAAGGCCCACTTACTAGTGCCATGCCTAACAAGTGTACTATAATAAGGGGTGAAAACTAATTATCTACAAAACCAACGTTCCTGAGATATTCAAAATTATAATAATTCATAAGTGACACAATAAAAAATTTATGATAATAATCTCAACAACATTAAATTTCCAAATAAATGATTTGATATCTAAATAGGGGAAATTAAGAACACATAATTATTGTGATTTTTCGAATCATTATTACTCGCAAGTACCATATTGACTATTGTTTTCCTAGCACAAGTAATTTAATTAATTTAGGCATTTATACATGAAACACCCAAATAAGGTCTCATCTAGATGTATATGCCCATTATATAACAAACCAAGTAAATACAATTCAAATAACAACAAAGTTATATTTATTTGGTATCAATAGTAATTTATACAAAGTAGTCCCGAAATTAATTTCTTCAAAATATTATGTTCTTAATTTATTTTAGAACAAATGAGTTTAATGGAGGCTATAATCAAGACACATAACACTAAAGGAAAATAATAGTATAAAATATGCCTGATTTTATATGTAGAAATTGACGAGAGATTCGAGTTCTCCTTGAAAAATTGATCGAAAAACCCTCTTGAATCACCTTGAAATATTTATGTTTAGACCCCCAAAATTGAGCTTGAAAAATTTGTTTTAATGGAGGTTAAGGTTTGGAGGTGGAAGATGATGGAAAAATAGGGGGCTGGCTGATCAAAGTTTGGTAAGGCATGTATTTTAGAAAACTGAACCCGTAAATCCTTTATATAGGTAAGTTTATGGGTAAAACTAAAAATAAAAAGTGTCAAAATGACGAACTACCGCGCATAGATTTCACCCGGATCGATCGATCGACAAAAAGGATCGATCGATCGATCGATCATACAGAATATCTGACACTTTCCCTTAAAAATGCCATAAGGCAAAATATTAAAAATTCTATTAAAAATTTGTTTTAAATCAGATTTCAATTCTTCTTGAAGTTCTATTCTTCTAAAATCATAACCAACATATTTAACCAATAAAATTTATAAAATTCAAAAATATATTTTTTCTTCAATATTCCAATTTTTATTTAAAAATATCCATTTAAAAATCCGGGTTGTTACGTACTTCCCTACTAACAAAAAATTTCGTCCTCGAAATTTAGATAGACTAAGTGCGTACCCAAACCAAAGACCATGAGTTTCTCATAATGTAATATAATTAGGCACCATTCACCTAATTCTACCCAAGTGAAAATTATGAATACTATACATATAACACGTAAAAACATATTTTACGTATCGATCCTCTATTTAGCCACGTCATGTATCCTGCGGTGCCTGCTCCTCTCGAGGATGAAACTGGTAGTACCGCCAATAACCAGTGTTGGTTGCTGCTACAGCTGCTCCCTGTGCACCAAGTGCTGTGGTTGAACATCTATTGCCACCAGTGTTGCTCCTGCTACCCGCACCCCGGGCCCTACCGGTGTTGGAGGCCCTTGACCTGGATGGCCTTGATTAACTTAACCCTGATGGTTCTCTCTCTTGAAACACCTATTCGCTTTGTGTCCCACTTTCCAACACTTGAAATATGTGCCCTGAAATGGCTCTAAATTTCCATTCCAATTTTTTCTCCCCCTGACGACCCTGTCTCTGTTGGTCCTGATGAATTTATTGTTCTGTTGTCCTTAGTTAGGCCTCTGCCTTTTCCATGCTTTGTCATTGCGACCCTTGTTGTCTCCTCTCTGACCTTTGGTCTCTTATCTTTTTCCCAACTTCTTTTGATGGTTTATTCTTTCTTTCCAATGTAACATCGTGACATCCACTACATGGGAGTAAGCAGTGTATGTCGAATTTCCCAAAACCATTTGCCTGATGGGTCATGACAACCCTTTGATGAAGCACTCCATCTTTTTACTTTCAGTATATACCTCCTCTGGAATGAAGATAGATAAATTGGTGAACTCTTTTTCATACTCGACAATTGATTTTGAACCTTGGTCCAACTCCACAAATTCTCTTTTCTTTGCACTCCTGATAGCATAGGGGAAGTACTTGTTGTTGAACCTTATTTGAAATTCAGTATAATTCAATTTATCTAATTCCTTTGACGTGGTGGTGATCTACTACCATTGTAAGGCATTTCTCGACAACTTAAACGTTACTAATAACTGCTTTTGCACCTCTGTACATTCCACTAATCTCAAGTGTCGTTCCATGTCCCTTCTCCATTAGTGAGCGATTGTTGGATCGAATCCTCCGGTAAAGGTAGAAGGATTTCCCTTAAAAAATATGTTCCTCACTTTGTCCCAATTCCAGACGGGTGCTCCTTGTTGTTGGGGTACTAACGTCATCACTTTCTGTCTCCTAATTTTAATGCCGCTGTGGCCTCTCACACAACTGCCACTAGTACCTCGGCGTCCAGAATAATCTTCCTTTTGTCCCTCCTGAACTGCGGTACCTGAAATAGACTCCTCCCTCCTATTACCATATTTCCTAGTGTTCATCATCTGAAAACATAGGAACAATCATCATGAGACTTAGAAGAACTAAGAGTACAAATCATTGAAAGGAAATCAAAGGTAAGCAATGCTGAAGCTAAACCGACTCATAACCTACGAGACCTAAGACCATGCTCTAATACCATCTGTAACACCCCGCTAAATTTTGGGGTCAACCACCACCAAAATTAATCCGTGCGTTAATAAATTAAATATTATCCGTAGCATGTGACATATGTGAGACATATTAAATTTTAATCCCCAAGATAAATATTTTAAATCAATCCCAATTATTAAGAACATCCACGAGATTTATCACCAAAGTGCGATATAAAGTCCGTCACATGCAATCTCCGAATATCTCAATTATTACAACAAATCAAAACCTACTGAAAACTTAAGATAACTTTGGAACCGAAAGGCCCAATAAAAACACAAATATATTCTCACAATAAATACGACTAAATTCGAGAAGAAACAAACTACTAAAACAATAATATAGCCCCAGCTGCACTTCCGAAAGATCTCTAATAATTCCTATGCAACTACTCCAATTAAATCCTGAAAATATGAGTCAACATATGTGTCAGAGCCAAGGCCCTAAGCATGAATACTGGCTACTCCTTTCAATTAGGGTCCTTGAACCCACACAATAGTGCAATACATATCGACCATTGTTAACACAAAAATTCTCCATCTGCGAGGACCAATCAGAAAAGGACACGTGTCATCCTACGTGGCAATATTCGACACCCGTGGAGTGTTAGTCGGCACCCGAGGAGAGTTGGTCGGCACCCGAGGAGAGTTGGTCGGTACCCGAGGAGAGTTAGTCGACACTCGAGGAGAGTTGGTCGGCACCCGAGGAGTATTATTCGGCACCCGAGGAGAGTTGGTCGGCACCCGAAGAGTGTTGGTCGGCATACCAACCAGGAATATCAAAGGATAACTACGTATTTAATGATCATTAATGTACATTTATATTGTAGATGACAACACATAGCATACCAAGCAATTAGATTCGTTGAATGTAGACATAATGTATAAATGTCTACATACAATGAATCTATTTATGTCCCATTACTATAAATACATGTATTCCCTTAGCCAAAAGGGAGAACTGGGGGAGAATCGAAAGACACCATACACAAGATCCACACCTTTTTCTCTTTCTACACCACATTGTGCTATTGTAAACCCCTGGGAATAAAATAACAGTGGACGTAGGCTTTATTCATAGCCGAACCACTTTAAAAATCTTTGTCTCTCATGTGCTTGATTGGATTGCTTTCATCTATTTATCTGTGATCATAAAAATGGGATTCGATCCAGATTTTAGCATCAACCGATTGGCGCCGTCTGTGGGAACGTGTTACAAGCATTATTCTCCATCAAAAGCTAAGTTTTTATTTTCTCTACGTATAATCAATTATACATACATCTTTTGATTCAATCATGATTTTTATGTTTATATACATAAATTAATTATCCAAGTTTTATCTGCAAAGTGTTGCATATCATGATTTTTAAATCATAACTATTAGATTAATTCTTATTTAGAAATCTGAAAAATAGTGGATTTCATAAATCATAACTTTTTACTTGATTCTCAAGTGCCAATTTTATATCATGGAATCAATATTTTAAATGATTACATATACCAATATATACGACGATGATAAGATTTAATCATTTTCATTGTTGATTTTAAAATAAATTTTGTAAGATCTTTGATGTCTATTCAAATTCCCATCATATTTTTAATAAAAGAATGGGAAAAGGTTAAAGACGATAAAAAGTCTTCTCATGGAAATCATGACCCAAATCTATTTTCTCTCTCTTCAAGTTTGAGTCTCTTTGCATTCACTTTTATGAACTATATACTTAATTTGGTTCATCTTCCATCTATGCCAATAAAGTCTCATTGATTGATTTTTTTTTATATAAATTTGGTAATAACTTCTATCATTCACCATATTTTTATCTCTCCAAACTGGGAATAGGAAGGGATCAATATAAAAAATAATTTTCTCTCACCTGAAAAATCATTACCCACCTCTTGTAAAAGAGGATCAGTAAATAATCATGACCATATCAAGACTCTGGGCACAAATTTGATATGTTGGCCCCTCGTTCATCACATCACAAGGTTTCTTTGTCGAAATCACACGATCTAGTGGGTTATATATTTATTCATTTAATTAACATTCTTAAGGCTTAAATTTTACATTGAATGTTATTTTTTGATCTAAAGATTCGAGATATTCTGGTCATCCAACCATATATTCTATAATTTGAGATATCCTTAAATGTTGGTCAGCAACATCCATGTTGTTTGTCGGTAGCAGTAGAATCTTGGGGTATTAAAAAATGCTAAGCACCCCTGATATTTCTTTAAACACGAGTTCGGCTTGGGGACAAGCAAGGGGCTTAAGTCTTTTTTAACTTATGATCACCCCAAAAATATTTTTAAAACCAAGTGATAAATAATTTTCAAATAGCAACTTATACCTGATTAGTTGTTGGAGATTAAATAAATTTACAAAAAACTTTACATCTTATTTATGATGCATATTTGATAATAATTTGTCCATCTCACACACATTTGGCATAAAACATATTATTTTATATTTTGAAATTAATATTTTTATTTCTCAAGCATATATATATCATATATTGATTGGATGAGTAAATTATTCTCATGACTAATCAATTCAGCTTACACAAATGGTAGAGCAAGATATTAATTTTTACAGGTACAAGATTCAACTCCGACGAATTCTCGGAAATAATCTTACTCTTCTGAAAAATATTATCATAGCTCGACAGTATGAAATTTCACCTCAGCGAGGAACCATTGATTTTATTATTGCTATGATATTTGCTCCAGCACAAATGATTCTATATATCCATTGGGATTCATATTCTATATTCATCTCAATATGGAGCACGGCGAGATACTTATTATCATATTCAGCTCTGAGGAGAACTATAACATTTATTATATTTCACCCCCAACGGATAGTTGGTCGGGGTAATTCTTATTTATATGCAGGCCCAACAAAGTTCTCGGCCATATTCTTATGTTCTGGAAAATATTATTCTTATTCGGCATTCTGCAATTATGCCTCGACAAGATACTTATTCAGCTTTAAGGAGAATTACAACATCCGTTCGGATAATTCTTATTTATATTCAGGCTTGACAATGTTCTCGGCCATATTCTTATGTTCTGAAAGATCTTATTCTTGTTCGGCATTATATGATTCTACCTCGACTGATAGGCGAGGCACTTTATTATTTTTAATTATTCTTTATATCTATTTGGATGCATATTCTATTCTCATTTCAGCATGGAGCTCGACAAATATTTATAATCATATATTCAGCTCCAAGGATATCTCCAATATTTATATTATCTTATTCCCAACAATCTGTTGAGGAGGTCTCCAGCATTTATTATATCTTATTCAGCTCCAAGGATGTCTCCAGCATTTATTATATCTTATTCAGCTCCAAGGATGTCTCCAGCATTTATTATATCTTATTCCCAACAATCTGTTGGTCATCGCCGAGGAGGTATCCTGCATTTATATTATCTTATTCCCAACAAATCAGTTGGTCAGCGCCGAGGATGTCTCTAGCATTTATATTATCTTATTCCCAACAAATCTGTTGGTCAGCGCCGAGGAGGTCTCTAGCATTTATATTATCTTATTCCCAACAAATCTGTTGGTCAGCGCCGAGGAGGTCTCTAGCATTTATATTATCTTATTCCCAACAAATCTGTTGGTCAGAGCCGAGGAGGTCTCCAGCATTTATATTATCTTATTCCCAACAATCCGATGGTCAGCTCCGAGGAAGTCTTCATCATTTATTATCAAGTACCACCAACTCCGATTGGTAGATAAAATCCAACTCCGGTTGGTAGACAAAATCCAACTCCGGTTGGTAGATAAAATCCAACTCCGGTTGGTATTGGTCGATAAATCTCATTCAAAGTTCACATTCCACAGTTGGGGGCTTCTATTACAGATATATTTGTTCATTTGGTGGCACATTCTTATAACATCATGCAGTCGAGCATCAAATTCAACTCCACAAACTCACACGGTCGGGGCCCCGACTAATCATCATTCAGGAGTTATTTTTTTGCTCAGGAATTACTTTTGATATTGAAGTTCAGGAGGTATATTGAAGTTCAGGAGGAATATTGAAGTTCAGGAGGTATATTGAAATTCAAGAGGTGTATTCAGAAATATCAGGACATGATGAAAGAATGCGATAAGTATTCCACCGAGGAACTCTGTCAAACCAGAAATTAGAAGACAAGTTGCCTATATGGAGGCTATATGTAGATGGCTCATCTTGCACTACAGGCTGTGGGGCAGGGATCGTTTTGAACAGCCCAGACGAGGTCGACATGGAATACGCCCTACGTTTCTAATTCAAAGCTTCTAATAATGAGCCAAAGGAGAATTGATGATCAAGTATCAAGCAAAGGTGATGGAGTTAGTATCAGAGTTTATTGTTGTTCAACTGGTAAGAATATCAAGAATGGAGAATGTGAGAGCATACGCCTTGGCCCGATTAGCATCAGCTACTCGTACCGAGCTGCGAAGAACGATACCAATTGAAGTATTAGAAAGTCGGAGCGTAGATGAAGACCTGACGATGAATATTATTACCCTTGATTTAGGACCATCTTGGATGGATCCCATCAGAGCATATATTGAGGAGAAACAATTACCGGAGGATAAGCTCGCTGCCAAGAAATGGAAGTTTAAAGCTGCTCGGTATGTACTAATTAATGGTATTTTGTATAGACGAGGAATTATGGAAGGTTTACAAAGATGTGTACATCCTTCCGAGGTGAAAGAATTGATTAAAGAGATCCATGAAGGGTCCTGTGGAGCCCATGTAGCAGGTTGGACACTTTTGCAAAAGGTGATGACGCAGGGATACTACTGGTCGACGATGAAAGCTAACTATATAAGCCTATGCCAAGAAATGTGACAAGTGCCAACACTTTTCCTCCATCCGAAGAACTCCACAAGCATTGTTGACACCCATAACTTCCCCTTGGCCATTTCCCATGTGGGGGATTGATTTGGTTGAACCATTGTCGACGACTCGAGGAAGATTCAAATACCTCGTCATCGCAGTAGATTATTTTATTAAGTAGATAGAAGCTGAGCCACTTATTGACATGACATACGAGAAGGAAAATGTACCAGTTTGTTTGGAAGAACATCATCTGCCGATATGGTCTCCCTCATGCCTTCATCACAGACCATGGAACACAATTTGATAACAAGGAGTTTGCTACCTATTATCATCAGTCAAACATTTTGAAGGTTCATTCAGCGCCAGGATATCCTCAGAGCTAATGGACCAGATAGTTCGAAAGAAAAAAAAAATACTCCTTTGGTTAGGAGGTGACACTAGTGTGACCAACTACGGTTGGTAAGATATCTAGTGGACAGTTCGAAAGAACCAAAAAAAAAAAATACTCCTTTGGTTAGGAGGTGACACTAGTGTGACCAACTACGGTTGGTAAGATATCTAGTGGACAGTTCGAAAGAACCAAAAAAATACGCCTTTGGTTAGGAGGTGACACTAGTGTGACCAACTACGGTTGGTAAGATATCTAGTGGACAGTTCGAAAGAACAAAAAAAATACTCCTTTGGTTAGGAGGCGTACACTAGTGTGACCAACTACGGTTGGTAAGATATCTAGTGGACATATAGTTCGAAAGAACCACTACTACTCCTTTGGTTAAGAGGTGTAGACCAGCATGATCAATTACGGTTGGTAAGATAAAAATATACTCTCACATTACAACTTATGTTGGTCGGGAGGTAAGATTATTACAAAAAGTTCTTTGAAGAACAAAATATTCCAAACTGAACCAAGTATGGTTGGTCGGGGATAAAAACCCACTAATTGTAATTGGTCGACGAGCACAATTTAACAACCTTGGTTGGTTGGCAAAAATTTAAACATTTTTATACTCATTACTTTATTATTAAGTGATCGAGCAACATTTTTAATACTTGTAATTCTTTTTATTACTAAGTTGGTCGATGAACAACACAATATTGTTATCTTTTTAACAGATACATATGCATAAATGTAAAGTGTTTGATATTTACAAAACAATAGCAATTAAGATTGCGAACAAAAATGAAAGTCTTTCATTAAACTCAAAGAACAAAATACATTGAGAATGAAAATGTATACTAACTATTAGATTGAGATTCCTATTCTATTGGTTTCTTTTCCCTCTTCTTTTAAAACAGGTTCCTCACCAGCAGGAGGATCATCCAAAGTATAAGGGGAGTTTATGAAGTTAAGATCTTTCAACATTCTGATATTCATCACAGATGATCTGTCCGAGAAGCACTAGCTCATTCCCGAGAAGCTCTTGCTTGTCCCCGAGAATCACTTGTTAGTCCCCGAGAACCTCTTGCTCGTCCCTGAACAGAGGTAGAAGTCAAAATCAGCATCTACAACATTCAGATCTTTACTACTACTGTCTCGACCAACATTTAAGAAGAAGTTGTATGAAAATGTTTCGAAGTCCACCACTAGCTTGGTACTAATCAGATTGAAGAGTTGGGTTCAAAAGCTAGTATGTTACTCGACAAAGTATTCAGAGGATCATAAATCAGAAGAATCAAGCACGTGAAGTTAACATTCAGTTGCTCGACACAGGAAGCATTTGGTCGGCTGGAGAACCAATCAACATACTTGAAGATTATGACAAGCTACAAGTTGCATACTATGGCATGGCTGCATCCAAATTCCCAGGGGTGATACATAGCACACGGAGTTCCTCAAAAGAAAGATTAGCAACCATCGATCAGCCTGCATCATATGTCGTCCAGGTGATAATGCACTTTGTGTTGAACAAATTAAGAAGGTAGATCAAGAATTTCACGAGCACCGAGCAACATTGCAGAATAAATACTCCATCCTTTCAAGTAAACCATTAAGCATGGAGCATTGGGGGCTTCTGTTAACGCAAAAATTCTCCATCTGCGAGGTGGCAATATTCGACACCCGTGGAGTGTTAGTCGACACCCGAGGAGAGTTGGTCGGCACCCGAGGAGAGTTGGTCGACACCCGAGGAGAGTTGGTCGGCACCCGAGGAGTATTATTCGGCACCCGAGGAGAGTTGGTCGGCACCCGAAGAGTGTTGGTCGGCATACCAACCAGGAATATCAAAGGATAACTACGTATTTAATGATCATTAATGTACATTTATATTGTAGATGACAACACATAGCATACCAAGCAATTAGATTCGTTGAATGTAGACATAATGTATAAATGTCTACATACAATGAATCTATTTATCTCCCATTACTATAAATACATGTATTCCCTTAGCCAAAAGGGAGAACTGGGGGAGAATCGAAAGACACCATACACAAGATCCACACCTTTTTCTCTCTCTACACCACATTGTGCTATTGTAAACCCCTGGGAATAAAATAACAGTGGACGTAGGCTTTATTCATAGCCGAACCACTTTAAAAATCTTTGTCTCTCATGTGCTTGATTGGATTGCTTTCATCTATTTATCTGTGATCATAAAAATCGGATTCGATCCAGTTTTTTGCATCAACAACCATAATAATAAAATATTTTAATTAAAAGAAACTCTATAATCATCAACAGTATATTTCTACGTACCCGCAAGGTTTAAATTGGCCACACCAATATTATTTTAAATTTAACCTAAGTCCCACGATGTTAATGTGTTTGAATTAGCCAGGATTATTAATTTTCACTTTATTATTAGGTATAACGGTCCTCCCACTATGGGTGGTTTTCCCACCCAAATACATTATTATTTACAACACTTGTCCCCTTGTCAAGTTCTTCGTCTGATCCGTTTTTATTCTGCGATCCTCGCGATATGACAAGGTTCCACACACACACACACACACACACCCTTGCAAGTCCACTGTCTGATCCGTTTATATCGTGTGATCCTCGCGATATGATAACATTTCACACATGACACGATATAAATTGTCCTCTAACCCGTTCAAACTATCAGACCTAGAGACATTATGCCGCCAATAAATTTTAATAGACGTTTTAGCCTTGCAAGATTAATTTCCCAAAATTTCGCATACTCATCATTTATAAAAAACTCCTGAAATTAATTTCTTCAAAGTATTATGTTCTTAATTTATTTTAGAACACATGAGTTTAATGGAGGCTATAATCAAGACACATAAAACTAAAGGAAAAGAATAGTATAAAACATGCCTGATTTTCAGATGTAGAAATTGACGAGAGATTCGAGTTCTCCTTAAAAAATTGATCGAAAACCCTTCTTGAACCACCTTGAAATATTTATGTTTAGACCCCCTAAAATTGAGCTATAAAAATCTATTTTAATGGAGGTTAAGGTTTGGAGGTGGAAGATGATGGAAAAATAGTGGGTTGGCTGATCAAAGTTTTGTAAGGCATCTGTTATAGAACACTAAATCCACAACTCCTTTACATAGGTAAGTTTAGGGGTAAAAATAAAAATAAAATTCGTCAAAATCATGAACTGCTGCGTACAGATTTCACCAGGATCGATCGATCGACAAAGTGGATTGATCAATCGATCATACAGAATATCTTATAGTTTCCTTTAAAAATGCCATAAGGTAAAATATTAAAAACTCTATTAAAAATTCGTTTCAAATCCGATTTCAATTCCGCTTGAAGTTATATTATTTTAAAATCATAACCAACATATTTAAAAAATAAAATTTATAAAAATCAAAAATTTATTTTCTCTCCAATATTCCAATTTTTATTTAAAAATACCGATTTAAAATTCTGTGTTTTTACACATTAACTATATATGCGTCCTCCTTCACCTTATAAAGGCCTTCATATTTCAGCCTCTAGGACACGATAATGTCCATGGCCTACAGACAAGTTGTAAATGTTAGAAAAATATACTATAGAAAAAGTGAAATGAATGGAAAAGAAATAGACCTTACCCGCAGCAGGCTGTGGAGTGCATACTCCTCTAGGTGTTCATAGTCCTCATCCACTAGGTTGTCCCAGTCTATATTGTTTGGTAACCTCCGCATCTTATAGACCGCCCTGGAAATTCTATCCCAGGAAGACTGAGGGTTTGGAGTCCTCAACTAAGGCAACGGACGACCATGAGGGCCAACACTGACGTGACATTGGGGTGGTGCAAAATTGGAATTTACAACCATAATAGTTTATAGAGGAGGAGAGTTTGAGGTGGTAGTCTGAGGGACACCGCGTCCACCTCCGATCTTAGATTCAGTTGGCAGCATGTCTACAGCATCTATATGGTCGCTAATATCATCGTCAAATTGGCCCTCAGGCCTCTCTTGGGCTGTGGAATCTTCAACCTGCATAGTCTGTGCCGTAGGATATGGTTGGGTCTCTTCAATGGCCGCGATAGGTTGTTTACCCTTTGGTCTCTTCCTTTTCTTTCCCTTCCTGACAGCATTATTGAGGGCAGTTGTGCCCTCATCCATCTCAGCTAACTGGGTAGCCAAGAGATCTTTGTCTATCTCATCACTTTAAAAAATAACAAAGTAAAGAATTATATAAAGGAACATTCCGTGGAAAAATTAAAGAGTATGGATTGTTATCTTCCGCAACCATTCTTTTGGGTAAAAATTTGTTGGGGAAGTAGCCTCCCTCAAAGTTAGAAGTAGAGGTTACTAGAGAAATGTAATTCTTCTCTTCAGCACTATATACCGCGACCTTCCTTACTCTTCTCTCTTGCCTCTCACTGAGGGGTAAATGATCAAGAGTTGCATAAGGTATCATTATTAGTATCTCATAATAAAAGCAATAAAAAAATTGCAAACTACAGAACTAGATGCGGCATGGTGTAAAGGCAGTAACACTACAAACCTAACATGGATGGCCGTCCCCATTATCGCAGCATCCTGTGAGATTTCTATCTCTCTCTCTGAATATTCTGGATGATTCTCCCATCCTTCTCCAAAAATGTAAAAGTATTTTCCCTTCCAATTCTTTACACTGGAAGGTGTTCCAGTATACAAGACCTCTTTATTCTTACGAAGGTCAAAGTAGTAATACCAAGCAAACTTGACGGAGTTCTCCTTTGGCCTATAAAAGTGGAAGAACTCCACGGGAGTTATATCTCTCCTGAACTTTTCCTTCCAAAGCACTAAAAAGGCTAGAATTCCCCTCCAAGTATTGGGATCTAATTGGGCTACGACTAACTTCATTGTGCTAAATATCTTCCTCACTCGGATAGGTATAGGAAGCCACAACCCGTATACAAAATCATAAAGGGCAAAGCAAACCCCATCATTAGGGACCGCGAAGCATGGTCTATGCTCCACGGAAGGAGTTGAACAAACTACACCATCCGAAAATTCAAAGGCCATGGCATCCTGGTTGACCCATTATTCAGTCATAATGAAACATACATTTAAGGTTGTATGAGCCCTTTCTGCCCTATTAGATGGACCAACTGGCACATCTATAGCCTCTGAAGGACCAACTATCGCAGCCCTAACTTTAGGAGGGTGGCTGCTAGAATTTATATCCTCTTCCATTACCGTAACCTCATGAGAATCCCTACAAGTGATGGAGTTCGTGGAGTCAGAATCAAGAACAACACAGTTGCAAGGTCCAATAATTTTCAAAGGACGCATATATGGAACTTTAGGAGGAGAAAGGCCAAAGTGTGTTCTCCAAAAGTCCTTCAAAAAGTCGTCAGGATTCCAACTCACATGGCTGCATCATGACCTATAAAGAAGAAAGACTCCAACGTTAGGTGCCGCAACCAATATGCTCAGAGAAGCCTCTTAGAGGCCATGACAGGGACAACATAAAGTAAGTACGAGTTTGAAAATTAAAATGTAGAGGTTTCAAGGGTTATAGCCAATTACACTGAGTGTTAACCCTAGTATAAGTCTGCAACTAGGCAGAATTATTACTACCAAGTGCAAACCATGGGCCATTAATCATGTCTTAACTCCAAGCTACATGTATGAACAATCTACATCCATGGCGTTCTATTTAATTGGGAAGAGTGAAATAGCTTGTATGCTTCTACATGTCGCAACCCTATAATTCAAGAGTGAAGGGCTGCGATCGATCAGTTCAAAACTAAACCCTAAGGGTAGAGAGACTATTATTGCAAGCATTGCCATATTACCGCAGTAAGATAGCACAAGTCATGCTACCGGCCGTGTCCACACACAGAAACATGTTAATGTTAGAATTTGTCAAGTCTAAGGTTTGAAAACATAGAATTCAAAGTTTTTACCGAAGAACAGCAAGAACAAGGACTGTACATGGTATATTTTTAACTTATCAAATCCATGTTTCTAATCTAAATAGAAATACAGAAACCTAAAAATCCAGGTCTAGATTAGCAAATTCGATTCAAGTCTAGTTCCTACACAAATTCAAAGGGTTCAAACAACTATGTAGTTGGTTCAAGAAGAAATCCAATTCATTCATTTATTATGAATTGAACCAATTTGTGGATTTAAACACTTCATTTTATTAAGAATTCAAGAAGAAATCAGAAACATTAAGGTGAAATAAGGATTATGGCCTCTTAACAGCCATTGATCACTGCCTAATGCTTGCCGAAACACTAAATGGAAGGACTAACAAAATTTAACTCTCGATTGACTCTTAAAAGTTTAGGAAATGTAATGAAGGCCACAACCAGATCCATTTATATAAGAGGGTGTGGGAAGTTAAAACATCGTATTGGAAATAATTACAGAGATTGCATGCCGCGACAGTTACAACATCAATTCACAACAGCAAATCACCCCTTGGCACTAGGTTTTGGGTGCTTATGGATATGATAAATATGGTCCCCTACCACATAACCTTCTCACAGGAAATGGCCCAAAGTTTATAGGCTGCAATATGTGCTTATCCTGCATCTCATGGTTAGGATGCAGCCTTATACTATATAGGACGCGGTACCCATAACATTTTCCTAACTAACAGGACACATTCCCCTCATTCAAAGTTCCTATACATTAGTGATTACCCTCCAGACTTATTACATGTCACCTACTGAGGGCACATGACACGGATTACATACCACCTATAAATAGAGGTCCACACCTCGATATAGGAGGTCTGATCCAGGGATCCGAGACAATCACACTAGGTGAAGACCTGTCGAACTCTCTACACATCCCCAACATAGCTTAGGGTTTACTCATCTACCTTATAGTCATATCTTTGGCTCACCCAAAACCACTACAAATATGTATTCTTCTCTCTCGTCAATCTTCTACGCCTATCACGACATTGTAAACTTGTACTACAACATATATATAACGAGAGTAAGGCAAAAAAGGGGACGTAGGCTCATTCTAGTAGAAGACCCACTATATATCTTGTGTTTTGCCTCTTTACTTGCTTTATATCTATTATAAACTTGATATGTTGATATGAGAATGACATGTGCCCGATTTCTCATATCAATAGGTGTTATCATTTTCTATTTGTCTGCGTATGCACCCAACTGTATGTTCCACTTTTTATCCTCTACTATTCCTTGTATATATCAACCTCATGCTTATATCACTCCTCACCCACACACTTGTAGATACTCTCCATGTACACTTCACAGAAGTTACATGTAGGTTCACTTATATCCACATATTGAACACACCATTTAGAATATCCATGCTTATGTGTCATCAACACACACCTGTATATATGCTCACGAACACTTATCACACACCACTTATAGTTGATCCATGTTTCGTTTCACCACCACACATTTACACATTACTCACACTCACATATCAATGCGTAGTGTAATCTTCTTGCTACATCTTCTTCCTTATGAGTATAGTGTTCATAATGCCAAATAAGATACCCTCTCCATAATATACTAATTAAGAATCATGCATTTTGCAAACTACATCACGAAAGAGAATGGATTTTGACTAAATTTTCTCCCATAACTTGGCAGTCACTTTCTGATGGGTGATAGCCTGGCAGGTCGTAGTTAGCCAAAGTAATATGACTCTAACCTTCCATTTGCCAAGTACCTTTGACATATAACGAACGGTTCCCCCCATATCGTATCTCTTGATCGAAGTCATGATGGGATCTATATCGTGGGGAACTCATTCACGTACGTTGAGTATATCGAATTCTCTCGCACACGTACTTGTGTCCACCCCGATCAAAATATGCACCACTTCCTCTCTTCTTCCTACCGAAGGGGGATGAGAAAGGAAGGGGTATTGAAATGTCTCACGTCCTTTCATAGGAACACTTCGGCCATCGTTGATGTAGGGTAAAATGTAAAGAGATGGATTCATCAGCCTATTTTTCACAAAATACGGAGAATAACAGATCGGCATCTTGACATAACTGCATTAAAGGAAAACTAATGCATACGAAACCAATAGTACGAAACTTTGAGGGCTAAATTATAGAAATGGATAATATTAGGCACCCATCCCTCCCTATCCGTCTCTCATGGGATCTGTTATAATTTTCCTTTATTTCTCCATGAAGTGTGTGTGCGTGTATATATAATGGAGATCGAATTCGTTCAACTCATACCATGGAAAAGATAGAGTGAGGTCATCCATGGGAATGTTCCAAAAATATTGTATAGAAAATATGATTTATGCGTTTATCGCGATATTGATTGTTTTGATGAAACAATAATATGTGTTGGATGTAATGATAACTAACGTAATATGTATACTATTGCAAGAATATGACAATTTGGAAATGGGGAATTTGGAAAATATTGCAAAAAAAACTTAAAAATTGGAATGTTGGAAAATTAGAAAATTGGAAATTTGGAAAATTGGACTCGTGTCTCTGTTATTTAATCCGAAACACCTACATATCCTATAAAGGAATCAAAGTCCATGAAGTTCGCGTGCGACATTGGGGTGGGGTTTATCCCATAGATTCGAGTGGGATTTGTTATAGGTGTATGTGTAGAAAAATGTGTTTTAGTTTTTAAAAAGTATGATGGATATCCCGTTCGAAATTTATGGGTGTAACCCTCTTTTTGCTTGTTTTGGGTTTTTATATTAAATAAAGTATGTGCAATATACTTATAAAAATGTAGGTATTAATGTGTATGAACTAAAATAAGAACTAGATTATGAATCTAATGTCTTTAATACAAAAATAGGAAATTTAAATAGAGAGGGAAGGATTTCGACCTTCTTTGAAGCTTGATCTTTGATCTTCGATGAACTTCCTTGAATGTGATATGAAGATTGGATGATAAACAATGTGATTTTGCCGAATTGGGTATTAAAAGAATGGGAACATAAGCTTGAATGG
Organism: Sambucus nigra; assembly: GCA_949130495.1. Lineage (NCBI taxonomy): Eukaryota > Viridiplantae > Streptophyta > Magnoliopsida > Dipsacales > Adoxaceae > Sambucus > Sambucus nigra. The sequence goes on from OX422219.1 coordinate 516,077,253, forward strand.
AAATTCACTTGCAGGAACTTCGCTGATTTTGAGAGAATGTTGTTGAGATTAGTGATACTGATGGATCTGAGGTGTATTTTAGGGAGTGAGGTTAGGCATTCTATTTTTAGGGTAAGGGGTGCTACCGATCGGCATGGACCTAGCCCTTCCATTTAGTAGGATACCCAAGACACACTACCGATTGGCAGGGAAATGGACCTGCAATTTAACAGTCTCATGTAGATTTATTTAAAAAAGTAGTTGTAGAACGCAATTCGTTGATCCGAATAGTGCATGGGTCATACCACTATAAAATTATTCATATACCATTAAGATTATTTTGCATCGCTTATGTGTATGGGAGTTGATGTTGGGACAAATGTGGCTCGGAAGCACACATCAGTCCTTTGGACAGGAGATCGTCGAACGAAAATGGATAGTTCCTCCGCATGGTAAGTACGAATCACGTAGAAGGTAGACCGTTGGAATCGTTATGAGATGTAATTTTACATTCCAAAGAGTTTTGCAATGTTCAAAAAGTTGACCCTAGTCCATTGGGTCCCAGAAGATCCCGATGACCTCTCGGAGTAAAATGGTTTGTTCATTTGCACCGTAAGTCAGACTCGCACACGGGGTAGACCATTGGAAAGGGTATTCAATGACTTTTAAATATTCATTCAGAACATTTGTGCAAAAGAGCTAACCTTGGTCAAATAGAGCCCAGGAGCGCTCAGTGGCCTCTTGATTAGTTTTTAAGGGAAAATAAATCGTTTATCCGGATGGTTATGCCGTTCTGTGAATGTCAAAGAACATTAGAAAGGGGTTTCAGTGCCCTTCAAATATTAAAAGAATTTTCACTCTCGAGCTGAAGTTGATTGGGGTTGAATTGGATCCAGATTGATTTTTGATAGTAAAATGGTTCATTCGTCCGAACCGTTATGCCGATTCATGCACGGGGTGGACCGTTGAAAAGGGGATTCAGATCCCTTCGAAGATTCAATGATATTTTGCACTTATGATTGGGTTGACCTAAGTCCAATGAGATTCGACAGCGCCTGATGGCCTCTATATTGGTACTCAGAGTATAACCTAGGGTTTATAATGAAATGAGGAAGTGATAGGGATCAAAGGAGAGACTTATGGGGTCCTAGAATGTACTGCATATATGGATCCTCTTGACGGGTGATCATGGATAAGTGAAATCCATCGAATAGACACCACATGATGTTTAGGAGGTCGATGCCGAGGACCTAACATAAGGGTTGTGATCTAGAGGGTCGAGGGCTATTTTGAATACCTAAGGAATTGCTGGGGATGGTTGATTCTGCCGATCGAGATCAATTCTAACCTAAAAAGAGGTGACGACAGAGGGTCATGGTTAATTCTGACCTGGAAAAGGTGATGATCAAGGGACGAGGTCAATCCTATCCTAAAAAAGGTAACGACTAAGGGCCGAGTTCAATTCTAACCTAAATGAGGTGACTACTAAGGGTTGAGGTCAATTTTGACCTAAAAGAGGTGACGACCGAGGGTCGAAGTCAATTATGACCTAAGAGAGGTGCCCACCCAGGGCCGAGGTCAATTCTCACCTAAAAGAGGTGATGTTCGAGGACTGAGGTCAATTTTAACCTGAGAAAGGAGATGATCTAGGTCCGAGGTCAATTATGACCTAAAAGAGGTTACGATCGATGGTCGAGGGCCGAGGAAAATTCTTACCTAAAAGAGGTGACGATCGAGGGCCAAGGTTTATTATGACCTAAAAGATGTGATGACCGAGGGTCGAGGAAAATTTTGGCCAAAAAGTGGTGACGATCGAGAGTTGAGATCAATTCTGACGTAAAAGAGATCATGACTAAGGGTTGAGGTCAATTCTTCCCTAAGAAGAGGTGATGACCACAGTTTGAGGTAAATTTTAACCTAAAAGAGTTTATGACCGAGTGTCGAGTTAAATTCAGACCTAAAAGAGGCGACAATCAAGAGATGAGGTCAATTCTAACCTAAAAGAGGTGACGACCGAGGGACGAGGTCAATTTCGACCTAAAAGTGGTGATGATTGATGGCCCAGGTCAATTATGACCTAAAATAGGTGATGATCGAAGTCCGAGGTCAATTCTAACCTAAAAGAGGTGACGACCTAGGATCGAGGTCAATTATGACATAAAATAGGTGACGATTGAGGGTCGAGGCCAATTTCACCTAAAAGAGATCATGACCAAGGACAAGGTCAATTGTGACCTGAGAGAGGAGACGATCGAGGTCCGAGGTCTATTCTGACTTGACAGAGGTGGATATCGAGGTCAGAGGTCAATTTTGACCTAAAGCAGGTGATGAACGAGGGTCGAGGTAAATTTTAACCCAAAAGAAGTAATGATCGAGGGCTGAGGTCAATTTTCACATAAAAGAGGTGACGACGGAGGGTTGAGGTCAATTGAGACCTAAAAGAGATGATGACCGAGGGCCGAAGTCAATTTTGACATGAAAGAGGTGACGATCAAGGGAGGAGGTCAATTCTGACCTGAGAGAGGTGACGACCGAGGCCGAGGTTAATTCTGACCAAATAAGAGGTGAAACCCGTGGGCCAAGGTCAATTATGACCTAAAAGTGCAGACAATTGAGGGCCGAGGTTAGTTTGGACCTAAAAGAGATGAAGACTGAGGTTCGAGGTGAATTCTAACCTAAAAGAGGTGAGGACTAAGGTTCGAAGTCAATTCTGACCTAAAAGAGGTGATGATTGAGGGCAGAGGTTAATTATGACCTAAAAGAGGTGACGACCGAGGCATTAGGTCAATTATGACATAAAAGAGGTGAAGGCCGAGGGACGATGTCAATTTTGACCTAAAAGAGGTGACAATAGAGGGCCGAGGTCAGTTATGACCATAAGAGGTGACGACTGAGGATCGAGGTCCATTCTAACCTAAAAGAGGTGACGACCAAAGGCCTAGGTCAATTTTGATTAGAGAGAGATGACAACGAAGGTTTGAGGTCAATTTTGACTTCAGATGGGTGACGAACAAGGTCCAAGGTCAATTCCGACCTAAAAGAGATGACGACTGAGGGTCGAGGTAAATTTTGACCCAAACAAAGTGATGATCGAGGGTCGAGTTCAATTTTGACCTAAAAGAGGTTAAAAACGAGGGCGAAGGTCAATTTTAACCTAAAAGAGGTGACGATCGAGTTTAATTTTGACCTGAAAGAGGTGACGACAGAGGGCCAATGTCAATTCTGACTTGAGAGACGTGACGACCAGTGGCCAAGGTCAATTCTGACCTAAAAGAGGTGAGGATCGAGGGCTGAGGTCAATTCAGACCTAAAAGAGGTTACGACTAAGGGCCGAGGTCAATTATGACCTAAAAAATGTGACGACCGAGGTCCGAGGTTAATTTTAACCTAAAAGAGGTTATTATCGAGGGCCGAGGTAAATTTTTAGCTGAAAGAAGTGATGACCGAGGCCTGAGGTCATTTTTGACCTAAGATAGGTGATGATCGAGGGCCGAGTTCAATTTCAACTTAATAAGAGGTCATTACCAAGGGTTGAGGTCAATTTTGACCTAAAAGAGGTGACGACTGAGGGCCGAGTTCAATTCTAACCTAAAATAGGTGACAACAGAGGGCCGAGGTCAATTTTGACCTAAAAAAGGTGACGACCGAGGGCCGAGGTTAATTTTAACCTAAAAGAGGTGATGATCGAAGGCTGAGGTTAATTATGACCTAAAAGAGGTGATGACCGAGGGCCGAGGTCAATTTTAACCTAATTGACGTAAAGACCAAGGGCTGAGGTCAATTCTGACCTAAAAGAGGTGGCGATTGAGGGTCGAGGTCAATTCTGGCCTAAAAGAGGTGACGATTGAGGTCCGTGGTCAATTATGACCTAAAAGAGATGACGATTGAGGGTCGAGGTCAATTCTAACCTAAAAGATGTGATGACCAATGTCCTAGATCAATTTTGACCAAAAAGAGGTGAAGATCAAAGACCGAGGTCAACTCTGACCTAAAATAGGTAACGACAAAGGGTCGAGTTCAATTATGACCTAAAAGTGTTGATGACTTAGGGCCGAGGTCAATTTTGACCTAAAAATGATGACAACCAAGGGCCTAGGTCAATTCTGATCAGAGAGAGGTAACAACTATGGTTTGAGGTAAATTTTGACTTGAGAGATGTGACGAATGGGGTCCAATGTCAATTTTTACCTAAAAGAGATGACGACCGAGGTCCAAGGTATATTTTGACCTAAAAAAAGTGATGATCGAGGGCCAAGGTCAATTTTGACCTAAAATAGGTGACGACCAATGGCTGAGGTCAATTCTGGCCTAAAAGAGGTGACGATCGAGGGTCGAGGTCAATTTTGACATGAAAGAGGTGACGATAGATGTTCAAGGTCAATTCTCACTTGAGAGAGGTAACAACCGAGGGTTGAGGTCAATTCTGACCAAATAAGAGGTGACGTTCATGGCTGAGGTCAATTATGATCAAAAAGAGCTGACGACCGAGGGCTGAGTTCAATTATGACCTAAAAGAGGTGAAGACCGAGGGAATAGGTCAGTTCTTACGTAAAAGAGATGAGGATCGAGGTTTGAGGTCAATTTTGACCTAAAAAAGGTGATGACTTAGGTCCGAGGTCAATTATGACCTAAAAAGGTGATGATAGGTGGTCTAGATCAATTCTAACCTAAAAGAGGTGACGACCAAGAGTCGAACTCAATTATGAACAAAAAAAGGTGACGACCAAGGGCTGAGGTCAATTCTCACCTAAAAAAGGCGACGACCGAGGATCGAGGTCAATTCTTACCCAAGAGAGGTGACGACCGAGGTCCAAGGTCAATTCTGACCTCAAAGAGGTGATGATAGAGGGCCGAGGTAAATTATGGCCCAAAAGAGGTGACGACCGAGCGTCGAGATCATTACTTACCTAAAAGAGGTGGCGATCGAGGCTCGAGGTCAGTTATTACCTAAAAGATGTGACGACCGAGGGCCGAGCACAATTTTGACCTAAAAGAGGTGATGACATAGGGCTGAGGTCAATTTTCCCCTAAAAGAGCTGACGATTGAGGGCGGAGGTTAGTTATAACCTAATGGAGGTGATGAGCAGGGGTAAAGGTCAATTCTGACTTAAAAAGAGGTGATGACCAAATGTTGAGGTCAATTTTAACCTAAAGGACGTGAGGATCGAGGGTCGAGGTCAATTCTGACCTAAAAGAGGTGACAACCTGTGGCCTAGGTCCATTCTGAGCTAAAAGAGATTAAGATTGAGGGTCGCCGTCAATTTTGACTTACAAGAGGTGATGACCGAAGTCCGATGTCAAGTATGACCTAAAAGAGGTGATGACTGAGGGTCAAGGTATATTCAGACCTAAAAGAGGTAATGGCCAAGGGCGGAGGTCAATTATCACCTAAAAGAGGTGGCGACCAAGGGACGAGGTCAATTCCCACATGAGTGTGGTGACGACCAAGGTTTGAGGTCTAATCTGGCTTGAGAGAGGTGACGATCGAGTTCCGAGGTCAATTTTGACCTAAAAGAGGTAGCAACCAAGGATCGAGGTAAATTTTGACCCAAAAGTAGTGTTAATGGAGGGACAAGGTCAATTTTGACATAAAAGATGTGATAATGGAGGGACAAGGTCAATTTTGATCGGAAAGAGGTGACAACCAAGGGTCGAGGTCATTTCTGACCTGAAAGACGTGATGATCGAGGCCGAGGTCATTTCTGACCAAAGAAGAGGTGATAAATGTGGGCTAAGGTCAATTCTGACCTAAATGAGCTGATGACTCAGGGATGAGGTCAATTCTGACCAAAAAGAGGTTAAGACTGAGAGCAAAGGTCAATTCTGACCTAAAAGGCATGACAATTGAGGGCTGAGGTCAATTCTGACCTAAAAGAGGTGACGAGTGAGGGCCAAGGTCAATTCTAACCTAAAAGAGGTGACGACCGAGGGCCGAGGTCAGTTTTGACCTAAAAGAGGTGAAGACCGAGGGCCGAGGTTAATTATGACCTAAAAGAACTGACGGCAGAGGGTCGAGGTCAATTCTTCCAAGGTCAATTTGGACCCGAGAGAGGTGACAACAAAGGTTCGAGGTCAATTCTGACTTGAGAGAGGTGACGACTGAGGTCGAAGGTCAATTCTGACCTAAAAAACATGAGGACCGTGGGCCGAGGTAAATTTTGACCTAAAAGAATTGATGATCCATTTTTTATAAGTATGAGTATTGATGATGAGGATGGGCTTTAGGTGTGGCATGTGACACCCCGCCAAATTAAATACCAGGTGATCAACCCTTTATTAAATTAAAATCAAGGTGAACGGTTAGTTCATTCTTAGCATCATTGTCGCAAAATAAATATTTCCAATTTACACACCCTAAATAATTAAGCTAAGTGTCAAAATAATTTAAAGTCTTCATTTATTTAATTCCGTCGTAAAAAAAAAACTTTTGAAACATAAACAAATTTGAATAATTCAAATGATAAAGGTACTAATCATCCAACGAATCGTACAAACTAGATTACTCAAATCCAAATAATTAACCACAAACCATAGATAAAGTGAGAGATAAAATAATCCCAAATGAAAACAGAGTACTGTGATGATAGAATTATGAAATCCCTATCAAGTCTGAACAAGTCTGGAAATGGGCGACACATGCCCTAAGTAAAAGAACGAAATGGAAGTCTAAGGAACCAAAGAAGGAAGCACCTAATGCAAAGACTTGCAACTCCCACAGAAGTTGCAGCACGTCCAGTCAAATGATCCTACACTAGACGCTGATTAGGCATAAATTCTTCACATTTATCCAGTTATTTTCAGTATTTTTATGATCCATTGAGGTGTAAATAGCTTGGATTTGTGTCATATTTATGCTACTAACCCTTTTTGGCAAGTATTTCGTATTTTGCGTATCTCTTATATGTTTTAGAGGTATTGCATGCAAGAAAGATGGAAAAGAGAACTCAAAATAGTGAAAGAAACCAAGAATTGGGGAGTTGAAGGGCATTTTTGTAATTTTGTAGCCTTAGTCCAGAAGTGGGGCCAAGTACAAAGTTGAAGATCTTTCAATTACAAGAGCATTGGGAAGAAAACGGCACCCCAATCCGAGTTACGGTGAAGAAGTTGTGCCCATTTGAAGATTGAGAAAGAAATCCAGAAATCCAAATGAAAAAGAGGCCCCAAACCAACAAGTTTTCCCGAACCATGGGTCGAATCGGATCGGGGGCGTACCGGTTCGCCCATTTTGTCATGCTCCAGATCCGTTACAAAATTAGTCACTCTTTCTAAGTGTGATAAATTACAAGATACTGGATTTTTATTTTGTCCTTATCTTTTAGCCAAAAGAGTTTTATGTTTTGGGGACTCTTCTAAAAGACCTCTAGCCTATATATTTAGTCATTAGGACTCTTTTTATTCAGATTTTATTAATGTAAAAGGTCCTAATCAAGTAGGAACATCTAGGAGAAGAATTTACCTATTTTTCACCTTTAATTCAAGAGTTTTTCTGGTTTTTCCTCAACCTTTGATTTCTTCTTACATGTTCTTGTTATTCAATCGCGGTAACCTTTATTTCCACCACTTTTATTATTATTTCTCATGTTTAATCTCTTTTTCAAAGTAGTTATGAGTTCATGCAATGTAGATAACGTAGTTTCCATTAATTTCACCATGTTAGGCTAGGTTTTTAAAGGTTGGGGTGCATGAACCCAACCCGATATAAATTATCCATGTCGAAACTAGGGTTTGAATTGAAATTTGAACGAATCGTGTTGTGTATTTTTCACAACCATTATATACCTTTTTACCTCGGTTGACCCTAGGCAACTGTGGTTTTTAAGGATGTGATGCGTGTGTAGCTATTGAGACACTACTTTCCTCATCATTTGATTATGTATGATGCAGGATTGAACCTCATATATGTAATGCTTGGGACAACTAAAGACCGGGTTCAATTAAATTTATAATTCAAAAATCTAGCATTCTATATGATAAATCTACTAGGGTTTGGGGGATTGTATTCCTAACCTGTTTTCCCTTCATTCTTATTAAGTTATTCTTAGTTAGTTAATTTTGCTCACATACTTAATGCAGTAGTTTAATTTAGTTTGCACTTAGTTAATTAGTTATTTCCCATCTCAATCATCTTTTTGTTTATTTTTTAGAGTCAATTTAGGGTTAACAATCTTACCTTTGTTGTCACGTTCACTCGTCCTAGTTCCCTCAGGATTCGATACCGAGACTAGCCATTATACTCCACAAGAGTGTAGTTAAAGTTTAGGTTTTTGTATTGTGGTTATAATCCAATAACAATGATTAACGTATTACATGGACGCTCGGTTTTCACCTCGATCAAAATGGCACCGTTGCCGTGGAGTTAGGTAGATTTAGGTTAGGATGGTTAATCCCGAATTTGATCTTAAATAAAAAAAAAATCAAAAATATATGTGTCACGCTTTTGAATTTCCCAATTTGAAATGTTTGACTTTAACTCTTTTGGTGTCTTTAATTGTTATGATAATAGTGAGGAGGAGGATGAACTCAAGATTTATAAACATTGGATCAATATCACTAATGATGAGTCTCATAAATACAAACCTAGTGCTAAGGCCATCCAAATTTATCAAAATGAATTGCTTTAAGTTTAAAAATAATTTATGCCTAATCAAACCCCCTAACTTAGAACTTTGTGCGTCCCAAGCAATGTAAAAGAAAAAGAATGAAGGTCCCAACTCTTCTAAACACTGTATTAGGATATAATACCTCTTTCGCGAGCAAGCGATTGCATTTAGCATATGCAACAAGCCGTTAAACCCCTAGGTTACCCTAGTAGTATGAGTGTTGTCTCATGAGGGTTTGCCGTGAATATACCGACAAAATTCTTTGTTGACTCAAAGAAAAATCAAAATACTTAAAAATTGTACAATTTAAACTCCCAAAAAAATGATCACCTTAAAATCATATTCACAAGTCTCAAGTCATAGTGTGGGTATGCAATGATAAAAATCAAACCGCTAACTTCCACCTATTGATCATTACGTTACTTTTCGAAAATTCGTTTTGATTCAAATGCTCACAAGTTGCTCTCTCAAATGAATCTCTCAGATTGTGGCTATTCTCTCGGCATGCGTGATATAAAGAGTAAATGCATTGGAACAAAAATTCACGCACACAATATGATAGACGGAATATTTAGGGTGAAATGATCTCTTCATCAAAATACGATCATAAGGAAACGGAAACATCGCCTCTTTTCACACATTTAATCTATTTTATTACCTTTTGGTGTCTTAGCTCTTCACGCGGTAACTAATTTTGCAATTCGAACTCAATTAGGACTTTTTGGGTTTTTAAGGACTATTGGGTAACATGGAAATGGTTAGGAGGTTCGAAATTGGAAAATTCATTTATGATGTCCATTTGTGCTTTTTCCGGGCTACTGCTCATTTTTTCTTATTTTTCTATTTTTTTCGCTTTTTTCACGCTTTTCTTTTCTTGCTAATTTTGTTGAGCATTCTTCTATTTTTTTTTCTTGCCCCTTTTTGTTGCACTTTTCAGACTCAAATTATGATTTTTTTTCATTCTTCAAAATTCCGGGCTATTTGGGTTTTTAGGGATATCAAACGAAATTGGAAAAATTTTATTTGCCACAAAATGAGTAGCGAAGGGATAATTTTTCACAAATTTTTATTGCCAATATTTTTGGGTAACAAACGAGGGCCTACTTCATTGTCCAAATTTCTAGTTACATTACCATATGCATCTCGACATGAATTAGGTTTAGAGATATTTTAGTGCACGTTATTCAAGACAATATGTGGCACATTTCCCATAACCGATCAAAACAATAAATAGAGATCATCAACGACTTATTAAAACACAGAAAAGAACATTGAGTTAATCATACACTCGGATTGATTTAAAAACTCGAAAAAAATCGATATGCTCGAAATCTCACCAGGTTGATTAATCGCCACACTTATTCATTAAGTCATCAATTTTCGCTCAATTTCCATATTTGGTCAATTTCGGCTTTGTGCATGTGATTTTTACAACTTGAGACAATATATTTGTGACATTTTTGAAGATTTTAAATTCTAATTTTTATTTATTTTGAAGAAAAATATATAATATTTTAAAATTTTAAAATTTTGTTTATTTTTGAAATTTTTAAAAATTATCTAAAAAATATATATACTTGGAATGAACACGTGATCAAATCAATGAAACTAAACAATAAATGGGAAGAATATCCCACACCCCCTAACTTAAATGTTGCATTGTCCTCAATGCGAATCAAGAACACAACATAAAGAGAGGAAAATAAAGATATTACCCAATTGGAGCGATCCGCGATGAATGGGAGTCCATTGAATATACAAAACATGTTAGAACCAAGCATAGCAAAAAGAATAACAAAAACTCTAAACTAAAAAAAGAAGAAATAAGCTTACTATTGTACAACCTACGATTTTCAAATTCTAATAAGTTATACACTAGAAGTCAAAAAATTTAAGGGTCCACCCAAAATACAATATGACTTTGAGGGATTAATGGTGTACCCTCACTAGGATGCATGCCTCCCGAAAAGCAAGGATTCCATTGGAACAAGGGAAGGCATGTGTGAAATATAAAATAATGAACCATCACCATTTAAATTTTTTAAGGGGATAATGAGGGATTTGAGTGCACAGGGGGACAAGTACCATTGGGATCCAAGAAAAATTGAATCACTTCCCAAAGATTTTTCAAGTAGCATGGGAAGTAGAGCACACAAATAGAAAGAGTCCATCCTGGAAAACAATTCAAGCATAGAGTCCCTGTCCTCCAAATCTTCTCCCATGGAGTGACACATCTAAGTGTATGGCCCGTAAGATGACGCATCTCATAAAAACATTCCCATACAAGAATCGGGTCAACGTCCTTAAGACATTCGTCTAGTTCTTGTGATGGATTTAATGGTTCGATGATAGTAGGGACACCAGGAGACAGTTGATCTTCAACCTCAATAGGTTTTGAAATATTAATAAGAGGTTGAGATTTAAAAGTACTTGGATCACTCTCAATTATTCCATTCTCAAAATTTGTAGTCGAAGCGTAAGGCTCGACCTCCGGTAAGTTTTCAAAATAAGAATCAAACTCCTTGCTATATGGTTCCTTTTCCTAGTCATCACTAAGGATCCCTTTTACGACTTGCATGTGCATAAGTAAGGTTTCTTCCAAAGTAGGCTTCCTAGGATCTAGCGCCTCGGATTCCTCATTTGTTTGAAAACTTAATTCATCTTCAAAAGTATCGGAGGAAAAATCATCATTGGGATCAAATAATGCATCTAACTGTTGCTCCCCAAAATGATTTTTTCTCGATACTCTTTTTCACGCCTTTCATCTTCAAGCAATTCGTTTTGATAAATTTGGATGGCCTTAGCACTGGGCTTGTATTTATGAGACTCGTCTTTAGTGATATTTATCTAATGTTCATAAATCTTGAGTTCATCCTCCTCCTCACTATTATCATAACAATTAAAGCCACCGAAAGAGTTAAAGTAAGACATTTCATGTTGGGCAATTCAAAAGTGTGACACACATATTTTTGATTTTTTTCTTTTTTTTATTTAAGATCAAATTCGGGATTAACCATCCTAACCTAAAGTCTACCTAATTCCCCTGTAACGGCGCCATTCTGATCGAGGTGCAAAACCGAGCGTCCGTGTAATATGCTAATCGTTGTTATTGGCTTCCAACCACAATACAAAAATCTAAACATTAACTACACTCTTGTGGAGTATAGTGGCTAGTCTGGGTATCGAATCATCAGGGAACTAGGAGAGTGAATGTGACGACAAAGGTAAGACTGTTAACCCTAACTTAACTCCAAAAAAGAAACAAAAAGATGATTGAGATGGGAAATAACTAATTAACTAAGTGCAAAATAAATCAAACTACCGCATTAACTATGCGAGCAAAATTAACTAATTAAGAATGATGGGAAAACAGGTTGGGAATACAATCCCCCAAACCCTAGTAGATTTATCATACAGAATGCTAGATTTTTTAATTAGAAATTTAATTTAACCTTGTCTTTAGTATTACCAATCATTATATATATGAGGTTTAAGCCCGCATCATACATAATCAAAGGATGAGTAAAGTAGTGTCGCAATAGCTACACGTGCATCACATCCTTAAACACCACGGTTACCTAGGTTCAACCGAGGTAACAAGGTCTATGATGGTTGTGACAACAACGCAACGCGATTCGTTCAAATTTCAATTCAAAACCTAGTTTCCACATGGCTAATTTACATCGGGTTGAGTTCATGCACCCCAATCTTTAAAAACCTAGCGTAACATGGTGAAATTAATGGAAACTATGTTATCTATGTTGCATGAACTCATAACTTCTTGGAAAGAGAGAGTAAACTGTAACAACCCGCCTAATGGGATACCGAGCGATCACTCCTATATCGAATTAAAACAGGTGTTACTTATGGATCATTCTTAGCATCACTGTCGAAAGTCCATTTAATTACTAATATCCTATTAAGCGAGCGTGAAAACTTTTACTTAACTACTCGTTTTAAACAATTAAAATTAAACATCCACAAGTTAATACGTAAATGAACTGAAATGAAAATGAAATAAAATAAAATAACCGAACACTCGGTTCAAATTACACAACCATATCGAATAACGTGCGAAGAATAAATAAAATCAGTTGGACCATTGGCTCGAATGTTTATACAATACCTCCTATCTAGAGTACAAGGAAAGAAACGTCTACCGAGAGCCCGCAAGCATCAACAGCTGCTGCAGCAGATGTCTGATTTGAAGGAAATGTCATCCAGGCATCCCTGTGTCTGGACACCTATATATATATATATATATATAGTATACAGCAAGAGAGGAAAAGTAGATAAACGGGTCAGAGCCCGAATTTTGAAAATATTTTGCAAGTGCATAAATGCTTTATTTTTAGAAAAAAATAGTTTTATCTCATATTCAAATTGGTATCGCACTCCCATGAGATACCCCTTACCTCTCCTCTAATAGTGCACACCTAACGCACCCTAACAACATACCCTAGTCTAGCTATCCCTGCCTAACTAGTCCAATTTACCCATCTACTATCTACCCCAGATAGTCCAAGTGCTAAGGGCTAAACTTCCCTCCATTCTCAACCCTGCACTAAGTTCGTACGTGGGGTGCCTCGCAAAGCGAAATCCAAACAAGGAACCCCCCCGATACACTACTACTTGGCAGGGTTAATGGTAGAGATCCATTAGGCCCGTAGCACACTACAAACGTATATATATATACACATCTACAATATACATCCGGATAATATCTCCCGGACTGAGGTTTACTTATTTAATTATATCTTATAATACACATCCGGATCTACCTCCCGGACTGAGGTGTATTCTATACTCATATCAAACCCTTCCATTTCCTTTCTCATATCCAGGAAATGTATTTAAAGCCAATTCATTAGCATGAATTCCTTTACCAAAACATATATCTTTTTAAAAGCAAATTTTATTAACATAAAAATGCTTTTTCTTTTTAAATTATCCCATTTCCCTTTTTATACTCAGGAAATATACCCAAAGCCATTTTCATTATCATGAAAATACTTTGATCATACCATATGCTTCCACATCCCTTCTTCCATCCGGGAGTGTTACCGAAGCCAAAACCTTTAACCCAATCCATTATCATGAACTGCTTTAATGAATCTAAGACCGCCCCTCCTGGTTTCCCCACTGGACGCGCCCCTAAATGGCTATCATCTTCCAGGGCCTATCGAACAAGATAACCTGGGAACCTAACAACGTCGGCAAGCGGCCATATGCCCGCGGGAAAGTCAGGACCACACCCAAAATCCCCTAACCAGTGCATAAACAAATATATAATCGCTCATCTGGCGTAAATGACTATATCCACCCTGCTCAATAGCCAGGAGGCTTCACCATAACGCGCGCAACTTCCCTTATGATAGCGATTTAGGGAGGTGTGTAATCCATATTTTATCAATTATGAAAAACATTTCTCTTTCCATTTTGAAAATACTCATACATATATTTTCAAAATCATTTCCATCATATCATATATATATAAATATACCATATATTCCTCCTAGAATATATAAACGGCCATAATGGCCTATAGCATCTAGCGATGACCAATAATCCCAAAGATTCCCTCCAGGAATCATAATCATGCATTCATATAAGCATGATACTAAACCCAAAGTATTTCTTACTTTGATAATCACTATATATCTCAATCCCATCTAAGGATTTATTGGATATCTCCAATGATACAATTCCACTCGAAGTGAAATGTATATATACCTATATATTCCCAAATTATCCTAATTATCTCGTAGGATACGCGAACTCCACAATCGATTATAATTATGCTTCCTATACGCATAATTATATAGGCCTAAATGCCCACCGAAATATCCTAGGAATTTATCTCTCCCGAGAAACCTTAAATTTAATGGGTTATGGATTTTATTTCCATGAACCTAAAGACTACACCTAGTCCAATTAATCATTTGGGGGTCCCCACCCTATCTTAAGAACCCCAACATTTTAAATCCTCGACTTATCTATTTTCCTCGAGAATATAAATTAAGAGTTATACATTAATAACCCCCACCTTACCCTCCCAATTTTTCTTAATTAGAGAGCTATATACTCCTAAAGGATTTCTTATTTTATCCCTTAATTTACCTCAAATAAATGTGAATGGAATATATCCTATCCAATTCACCCTAAGAAAAATTATCCCTTTTCAGAAGGGGTCGATCGATCGACCCTTGGCCGTCGATCGATCGATGGCTCGATCGATCGAGCCCCAATGATCGATCGGTCGATCATGTCGGGCAACTTCTTCTCCGAGAAGCTATTTCGGCCATTAAAGCTTCTCCCAAGCTTTTGTCACCTCAACCAACGGACGACAACTTCAATCAAATACAACTACACATATATAAAGGGTTCTAAACATCCTATAACCCTAAACCACCAATTAATTTCAGTTAATTTCTAAATTTCTCCAATTTTCATATTTTAGGGGTTTATTCGTTTTATCTCCCGAAAACCCGTTTTATCCACGAATACCCAAACCAAAATCATTAGGGTTTGTTATACCAACAATGATATGAGATATGCATGCTTAAAAATAATTAAAGCAAGTAAACACTTACCTCGTGGATAAAATCCTACGTCCTCGAGCCGAATCCCGCAGAGGCTGGCCGGAATCTCCCCCTTTTTTCCTGTTTTTCTTCCTCCTCTCTCTCTTCTCTCTCTTCTTTCTCTTTTCTCTTCTCTTTTCTCCCTCTCTCCCTCCTTTTATAAGGAGAAAAGGGTTTAATCCCTTAAAAATCCAAAAACGACTCATTTACCCTTTTTACGAGCCCGTTTAACCCCAAAATCATCCAGGACTCAATTTCGACAA
This sequence comes from Sambucus nigra, assembly GCA_949130495.1. NCBI lineage: Eukaryota > Viridiplantae > Streptophyta > Magnoliopsida > Dipsacales > Adoxaceae > Sambucus > Sambucus nigra. Next base: position 516,092,676 of record OX422219.1, read on the forward strand.
TCAGACACTCTTTTCCGACTATCTCGGACGTTCCGAGACTCATGGTGTAGTCAAAATTTCCATTTGAGGCACTTGACCGCAAATCACTATTCTAACCCATGAAAGTAAATGCGGGTTTTCTCATTGAAATCTTACCTCGTGTCACTTTTCTCAACAACGACCCATCATTAAAATACCTCGAAATATTTACTTGACCCCAATAGTAATAATCTGAACTAGCGATAATCATTAAATCCTTAAAAATCCCAAAATCACTATTCCGGGAAAGTCTCCAAATCGCCAATTTATTTCTAATTAGGGAATTTAATGGTCTCCAAAAAGGGCGGGTTGTTACGTAAACATTAGAAATAATAATAAAAGTGCTGGAAATGAAGGTTACCACGATTGAAGAATAAAAACATGCAAGAAGAAATCAAAGGTTGAAGAAAAATTAGAAAAGCTCTTGAATTAAAAGTGCAAAATTTATAAATTATTCTCCTAGATGCTCCTACTTTATTAGGAGCTTTTACATGAATGAAATATGAATAAGAAGAGTCCTAATGAATAAATATATAGTCTAGAGGTCGTTTAGAAGAGTCCCCAAAACATAAAACTCTTTTGGCTAAAAGATAAGGACAAAATAAAAATCCCGTATTTGGCAATTTGTCACACTTAGAAAGCATGACTAATTTTGTAACGGATCCGGTGAATGAAAAATGGGCGAACTGCTTCGCATATACCCCGAACCGATTCGCCCCCAGATCGGTTCGATCCATGGTTCGGGAAAACTTGCTGGTTTGGGGCCTCTTTTTCATTTGGATTTCTGGATTTCTTTCTCAATCTTCAAATGGGCATAACTTCTTCACCGTAGCTCGGATTGGGGTCCCGTTTTTTTCCAGTGATCTTGTAATTAAAGTATTTTCAACTTTCTACCTAGACCCACCACCAGAATAAGGATGCAAAATTACAAAAATTCCCTTCAACTTGCCTTTCTAGCCTTTCTTTCATTGTTTCGATTTCTCTTTCGCACCGCTTGCCTACTTTACCTGTAAAACACATAAGAGAAATACAAAATATGAAATACTTTTCAATGAAGGTTAGTATCATAAATATGAGTTAAATCAATATCAATTGCACTACTAGGGTTCACAAAGGTACCAAAATTAAGCGGATAAATATACAATATTTATACCCGATCAAACCCCCGTAACTTAGAACTTTGCGCGTCCCCACAATGGTACTGTGGCTGAGAACCTGTAATACATACATATTTATACAAGAGAGAGAAAAATGATAGGAAACGGGTTAGAACCCGAGTGTAAAATAGTTTTAAAAACGTTTATCAAGTATTTAAAATGCTTACTGGCTAATGTGACAACCATGTTAGTATGCAACACTCTCTTGAGAATTCTAACCTCTCATCTAGTGTGCATGCCTACTGTACTACTAAATCTCATACGTCTATCTAAATTATCCCCCATAAAGTTTTTTCTTGAGAAATAATAAGGCTATTATATTTAGTTTAGAGATCAATCTCTTCATGATTACTTACGTTACTTAGAATATCTTAGTTCCCGAACACTTATTATAAAGTTTGGAGCATTTATTCAATACTTAACTACTTAAACGCACAATATAAAGTTTCCATATATACGTATATAAATTAGTCAATCATATAATATATATACTATCGGCACCCCACATAAAATCTATGGTGCTGGCATACTCTGCCATCAAGTCCCTGTATCTTTCGTACTAAGGAAAATACTAGTTCGGAATCACTCTCGAACTGTAATAAAACAATACACACAAAATGGAGGCCAAACATAGTTCCAAGTCACTAAGAGGTCGGCACGTACCCCTCACGTCTATTAGGACCGTCTGACTATAATTCTGAGATAGCCTGTGCCAAGGAATCCTATGTTCTAGGGTACAAGTCAATATCCCCATAAAGGTCCCATCGAGATAAGACTGTCCCAGCGCGACAACCTCTGTGATAGCAAGTAGTGCGGGTATGATTATTGACAAATATAATATTTAGTATATGCACAGAGTCACACGACCATTTATATAAATATTCACATTTTCAAATTAGGTTCGCCCATGACCCATAATAATTATTTTTAACCGTACTTAGTATAATTTTACCGAATTATCTCACATAAAGGATTCATATATTTTATTCTCGATTATAATCATTTCATGCTTACTTCTCATTCCTCGAAGTATTGTCTTTTACTAAGGATAATTCAGTAGGTACACCATTTCTAACATTATGGTCAAAGTCTTTCATGAATCTCTCAATTATTTAGTGAACGTACCTACAATTTCAAATATGTAACGAAAGCCCCGTTAGCCCACGATTTCATCCCATATAAAATTTCACTCAACGAAGTCTACTTGGACCCTACTGCTCCTCTTCACAAACCATTATACTCTTTAAATGATATTCAAGGGTTCATATATATTTTATCGGGATTAGACAAAAATGAGAAAAACATGAAGTTTTCCAGGAGGGGTCGACTGATCGAGGAAAGGGGTCGATCGATCGATCAAGCAGCTCTTGCCCAGAAACTGTTAATTCGATCTACGATTTTAATCCGAGAATTTCCTCCAAAACACCATTAATGATCCCCAAACTCCGAAACAAGTTTACTACTCGTTTAATACACCTATATACATGATTTCCTACGTGAAGCATGTACGAATTCATCAAAAGTATCGAATTAAAAGGCCAATTCACTATATTTGACAAGAACTGTAGTTTCTTTAAAATTTCCAATCCTATAATTCTTTTTCTAGATTTTCACTTCTAAATGAATACAATTTCGTGGGTAATCCTCTACATATGTTGAGATTTCCAGAATATACTTATTTCCTCTAAAACATATTATTTAAATTCCCTAAATCATCAAATTCTTTCGTGAAACATATATTTATAAGTCCTATTCTAACATGGGTGAAACATTTACTAGAAAAGTAGCACTATAGATACTTGTCTGGGAATATGAGTCTGAATTTCTGAGATTTGATGATGTGGTTATGTTCTCCTCCCTCCGATCTACACTCCGACGGTATTTCTTGTGAAAATGGTGCAACTATGGTGGCTCTAGCCTTGGGAAGTTCCTCACCTTCCTGCTCTAATGGCCTATATGAAATATGCAGGTTCTAACCCTAGACGACAACCTCTAACACCTGATATACTTCTCTAATTTACGTAGGTAATTTTATCCAAAAAATAGAAATTACCAAAATGCCCTCCTGGGTTACCGGTTAGGCCTAAAACGTCCCGAGATCCAAACTAAACCCTCGGGTACACTTTTCTAAATAACTCAACCCTTCTGGATACATTGGCACACTCGAAATCACCATACGTTCGACTTATAATTTAATCACTTGTTATAATAATAATTTAGTCCCGACGCAACACACGCGCTTCCTGACTTAATTTCCATAATTTTCATATTATTCACTCGTGACAATTTAAATAAATTCAATTCTAAATATTACTTTACTCATTAAGTAATATTCAACAAATCAATAAATTTCTAATAATTACTAACTCTCGTCACGCTAGTAAATGTTTAAAATAATTTTCCGAATTAATATTAAATTAATTTATCTTAATTAAATTTAATAACTCTCCAAATTTAAAAGCCATAAAAATACGGGGTATTACATACTTACCCCCTAACAACGGAATTTCGTCCTGAAATTCAGAAAATAGGGCCTACCTTGTAAAACAATTTTGGATACCTTATCAGTACACAAACTATCTTCATAGTAATGCTCTTAATCACTATAGCCCCCGCCTCACAACAAGATTTTTTAACACTCTCATTAATGGCACATCACCTTGTGATCCTATCCGACAACATTTTCATAAGACAAGCCTATATATCATTGACTCCTAATATTTCAATATCATTAGGAGGTCTCACCTCACTACGTGTCAACTACTCGTATTATTCTAGACACAAAACACCCATTCTGATAGAAACCATATGATCATCTGGCCACTTTTGTCAGTTCTTCGAATCACAATTTTCGGCGACATAATTCTTATGACAGTCAAAAGTCACCTAAAACTGTCGTGGTAATTCCACCATAGTCATCAGACTCTAACTCAACCAATTAAAAATTCTGATTATCAACTCACCTCTAAACAACAAGAGGTAGAATAATTAGGTTCTTCACACAAAATCTTGATAATCACTTTGTCCACAGTAAAAAGCTATGAGTGTTTACACACATCTCTACCACAAAGAGTCCAAAATTACATTCACACTACTCCATAAGTCGTTTATCACCTTTCGCCTACTCCTCTGGCTGTAAGTGATGCAACCTGCTCAAAACAAAACGTCATCCCCAGTTCTTCATGAAATCATGTATTAAAGGTGGAGTTTGATGATTTCATTGTAGTTCAGCACAATACCGGGAATGACCACTTACTACCGCGATCCTTCTTATTAAAGGAAGATTGGGGCACACTAGCTAATATTGTAAATCACCCCAAAAATATGTCAATCAATTCCTTCTTGGGCAACTTGTTCCACACGTTCTAAGCAACCCTTAATCTTACCATGAGGTTGGCAACCCATCAAAGCAACTTCACCGACTTAACTGGTCTCTTTTACTACCGGAATCATCAGTTTGATACAAAATTTTCTGGCTGAACCTCTTATTCTGACTGAATTCTATCTATGAGTGGTGCCCACGAAAACTACTCGCTATGTCCCGCTCAACATCGACTTCTATTTGTAATGTCTCACATTAAGTGACACTTAATACTCCCCTTTTTTCCTCATTGTAAACCAAAAGTTTTGACCCGTGCGCGTTTCTCCACGATGTGCACTTCTGATCTTTTTATACCTTACTAACATCATCATTCCATCTATGCACAAGTCACTCTCAACATTTGAATAGGTAAAACTCTTCTCTAAGTGTTCTCTATAATAGTTAGATTTTACCCTTCTTAAGGAATACCCTTTTTTAAATGTGTTCCCATAGTCTTTCAACCAAATTCGGGTGAGCTATTCTGATTGCACACGTATATATGGATTATCATCCTCCTCACACGATGTTTAATCCACTTTACCATTTACACTTCATTATATTTGTCCCTCAGGCATGTATTTCACACATTTATTCCCACGTCCCTTTAATCTGGACGATTCTGGCATTAGCTAACTGGGATGCCCACACACCCTATAAACCGTGCATACTGGCATGAACATCCCATATGTGTTACACATAGCACTCAATTCTTCATTATCCCTGTATTCACAATGCGGCTATAACACTTGGTTATTCCCAATTACCCTAGAAATTGAAATTTTAAATCCTCCTTATCATCGTTCCACCCTTAAATTTAGGCTGATAAAACAAAACTTTCAATGCTTCCTTACCACACCACCGGCTCCACTAGGCTTAAATAATAATTTAGCTTCCAATATGCTGTTAGAATTACCTGTTCCTATAATGACTGAGGTACCGAACTCATGGACTAATGACCAAACATCTCCCCACTTCCAACCTTACGCTAAGTTTCATGCGTGGGATGTCTCGCAAAGCAAAATCCAAACGAGGAACCCCTGCGATACACTACTACCTAGCATTGTCGATTATCAAAATCCGTTAGACCCTCCGTCCATGACATGTACCCCTATATTCTGTCTCTTGACAAAAAAGCCACATCTCCTCCAGTAACTATACTTAAACAAGGAACTTTTCGCCAATTGCACTATCTCTCGGCATTGGTGGTAATCACATTTCATAAACCTCGTACGTATACAATTGGGACTCTCGAAATCCTTCCCCTAAACATATGCATATAAGCCTTAATTTCCACCTCTGTAAAGCATATATATAACAATGCGATCTTCTTATCACCAAGTCTTGGGCGCTAAACATAATAATGAGTGAAATCTTTCCACTCAACGGTAAACCGAATACACACTAAATCATAACAACAAAGTACCTACACAGACCGGGATCGAATATCTTGAGACCACTATACCCTCCAAAGTCTCTATAATATATAATATAAGTGCGAGCCAAACCCTCTCGCAGGTGAGGTCTCGGCAGAACAAAACATGTTGCACTAGGGCAACAACCCCAATAGCATTGCAATCACTGGCCACTATCGTTTTAACCATTACTTATAAAACAAAAATCCGGATAATATCAAACCTGTACAATTCATCACTAAGATGATTAATCTCAATAAAGTATATAACACTATTAATACACCCATTCATCCTCCGCGAATAACACTAAAGATAATCCCTTTACACTAGGGAAAAATATTCCCATAATAATAACATTATAGATATACGCACTAAACCTTTCTCACATGAAAATCTAGCAATAAACAAAATATAATGACTCGCTCGTGTCACATAAAACACGCCTCATCCTCTGAGGATAAAATTTATACTTATACTTTGCCACTCGCCTTGGCTGCTCAAATGGTTTCCGAACGTAACACACCTGTCCAAACAAAAAAAAACTACCTTAATCATTTCCCTTTACTAGGAACCATATTCTTGTCCACTTTACTCGCTTCGGGAAAAATTTACACATGTGGTTTCACTCTCTATAAAAAACTTCTATGCATAATCCACTTACCTCAGGTCACACTAACAGTTTTAGGGTTGTTCTTCTCTCGGACTTTGGTAGGCTTGATTCCTGATGACTACCCCCGTTGTTTCCTTAGCTTTGTTGGCCTAAAGGAACATGCTACTGGCTTCAATAGCCCTTATTGAGTTCACCATTGTTTGGTAAGAATTTCAGCTATTCGAATCATTTAAATGGGTCCCCTGGTGGGTCTTCCCCTTATGGTTCTTCACTACCAACATTTCATCCTATCTTATTCTCTGACTAAATTCTTCGATTCTTTTAGCTTCCCACACAAAGAAGCTTTAACATCTCCATTAACCAAATGCGACATTATCTCCATCTGGATTGACCGTTCAGCCTCATTCCCTTTAATTGTTGCTAACTGTGCTTACGAGTCGATCTCCCACTTGAAATCCTCTCCTCCATTTGTATTTATGTCCTTTGATACAAGATTCGCTAATCGTTTAGGTTCATTTTTCACAAATGGACCTCTATTCGGCCCTCCTGTGATGAGTTGAGAACAACATTTACATCTTATCCTGAACATCTAATAAAGGAACCTACGATCAATCTATACCTAAGATCCTTCTATAGACATAGTATTCCAATTTAAAAAGTGGTGGATGACTCCCACCATTATAACTTCATTCCGACGAGCCAAGAAAATTTTACCTCAAATTTTCACTTTTAGTTAGCCATACTCCGTCATAGGCCCAAGGCTTTGGATATTTTACCTCTTTTGGCTAACACACACAATTCCCACATTTTTATAATTTCTACTGATGGATCTCTTAAAGGCTTCGTCTGACTCTTTCCCAGTCATACCACGTTGGGTGAGTCTACTATTGCACCACTTTCGACTATAGCAGCACATGGAAATAATAAGTTGTACCCTAGCCGTCTTTATAGGCATGGCTTCTCATCCCAGAATAAGGGTGACCTCGACTACGATCTTCATCCTCGAATATACCTTCTAACCTTAACTGACCTCTCCCTCCTGATGTTCACCCAACGGCCCTCGTCCATCATACATCATTGTTTGTCACACGCACACATATGAACGCAAATAGGATTCACTAATATACATACGTTGTAGCAGGAGAACGGAATCTCACCATAGAAATCAAAATCCTAAACATAGGGCTCTATATCAAACAAAGCAATGTTCGAAGCATAATAAGCCACACAGATCCGAAGGACACTAGAACCTGATGATCTGATACCACCTGTGACACCCCGCCTAATTAAATACCGCGTGATCAGTCTTTTATTAAATTAAAATTAAGGTGAATGGTTGGTTCGTTCTTAGCATCACTATCGCAAAATAAATATTTCCAATTTACACACCCTAAATAATTAAGCTAAGTGCCAAAACAATTTAAAGTATTCATTTATTTAATTTCGTTGTAAAAATAAACTTGTTAAACATAAAAAAATTTGAATAATACATATGATAAAGATACCAATCATCTAAGGATCATAACAACTAGATTACGAATATCCAAATAATTAACCACAAACCATAGATAAAGTGAGAGATAAAACAATCCCAAATGAAAATAGAGTACTGTGATGAAAGAATTATGAAGTCCCTGTCAAGTATAAACAAGTCTGGAAATGGGCAACATATGCCCTAACGAAAAGAACTAAACAGAAATATGAGGAACCAAAGGAGGAAGCGTCTACTGCAATGACCTGTAACTCCCACACAAACTACAACACGTCTAGTCAAATGATCCTACACCAGACGCTCCTGTGGCCGAGCACCTGTAACACATACATATATATATATATATAAGAGAGAGAAAAATGACAGGAAAAGGGTCAGAGACCGAGTGTAAAATACTTTCTAAATAGTTAACCAAGTATTCAAAATGAATACTGGCTAATGTGACAACCATGTTAGTATACGATACTCTCTTGATAATTCTCACCTCTCATCTAGTGTGCACGCCTACTGTACTACTAAATCTCATATGTCTATCGAACTTATCCCCCATAAAGTTTTATCTAGAGAAATAACAAGGCTATGATATTTAGTTTAGAGATCGATCTCTTCATGATTACTTACGTTACTTAGAATATCTCAGTACCGTTACAAAGGTCCCGAGCACTTATTATAAAGTTTAGAGCATTTATTCAATACTTAATATATATACTATCGGCACCCCACATAAAATCTATGGTGCTGGAATACTCTTCTATCAAGTCTCCGTATCTCTCGTACTAAGGGAAATACTAGTTCGGAATCACTCTCAAACTGTAATAACACAACACACACAAAATGGAGGCGAAGCATAGTTCCAAGTCACCTATAGGTCAGCACATACCCATCACATCTCTTAGGACCGTCTAACTATCATTATCAGATAGCCTGTACCAAGGAATCCTATATTCTAGGGTACAACTCAATATCCCCCATAAAGGTCCCATCGAGATAAGAATATCACGGCGCGGCAACCTCCGTGATAGCAAGTAGCGCAGGTATGATTATTCACAAATATAATATTTAGTATATTCACATAGTCACACGACCACATATATATAAATATTCACATTTTCCAGTTAGGTTCCACCACAAGCCATAGTAACTATTATTAACCGTACTTAGTACAATTTTACCCAATTATCTCACATAAAGGATTCAACTATTTTATTCTCGATTATAATCATTTCATACTTACTTCGTATCCATTGAAGTATTCTCTTTTACCAAGGATAATTTCACTAGGTACACCCTTTCTAACATTCTGGTCAATGTCTTTCATGAGTCTCTCAATTATTTACTGAACGTACGCACAATTTCCAATATGTAACGAAACCCCCCATTAGCCCACGATTTCATCCCATATAAAATTTCACTCAATGGAGTTTACTTGGACCCTACTAGTCCTCTTCATGACCCATTATACTCTTTAAATGATATTCAAGGCTTCCTACGTATTTTATCTGAATTAGACAAAAAGGGGAAAAACATGCAGTTTTCTAGGAGGGGTCGATCGATCGAGGAAAGGGGTCGATTGATCGACATACTAGAGTCGATTGATCGATTAAGCAGTTCTTGCCCAGAAACTGTTAATTCGATCTACGGGTTTAATCCAAGAATATCCTCTAAAACACAATTAATGATCACAAACTCCCAAACAAGTTTACTACTGATTTAATACATTTATATACATGATTTCCTACGTGAAGCATGCACGAATTCATCAAAAGTATCGAATTAAAGGGCCAATTCACTATATTTCACAAGAACCCTAGTTTCTTTTAAATTTCCAATCTTCTAATTATTTTCCCAAATATTTCACTTCTAAACCAATACAATTTCGTGGGTAATTCTCTACATATGTTGAGATTACCAGAATATACTTATTTCCTCTAAAGCATGTGATTTAAATTCCCTAAATTATCAAATTCTTTCATGAAACATATATGTATCAATCCTATTCTAACATGGGTGAAACATTAACTAGAAAAGTAGCAAGATAGATACTTTCCTGGGAATATGAATATGAATTTATGAGATTTGATGATTTGGTTGTGTTCTCCTTCCTCCGATCTACACTCAAATAGTATTTGTGGTGCAACTATGGTGGCTCTAGCCTTGGGAAGTTCCTCACCTTCCTCCTCTAATGGCCTATGTGAAATATGCAGGTTCTAACCCTAGAAAAAAACCTCTAAGACCTGATATACTTCTCTAATTTTCGTAGGTAATTAAACCCCAAAAATAAAAATTACCAAAATGCCCTCCAGAGTTACCGATTAGGCCTAAAAACATCCCGAGATCAAAACTAAACCCCCAGGTACATTTTCTGACTAACTCGACCCTTCCGGACACATTGGAGCACTTGAAATAACCATATGAGTGACTTCTAATTTATTCACTTTTTATAATAATAATTTAGTCCCGACACGACACAAACGCGTCCAGACTTAATTTCCATAATTGTCATATTATTCACTCGTGACAATTTTAATAAATCTAATTCTACATATTACTTTACTCATTAAGTAATATTCAACAAATCAACAAATTTTAAGTTATTACTAACTCTCGTTACACTAGTAAATGTTTAAAATAATTTTTCGGATTAATATTAAATTAATTTATCTTAATTAAATTTATTAAATCCCCAAATTTAAAATCCGTAAAAATATGGGGTATTACATGGCAGATGCCCCATTTTTTTTATTCTGCTAGTGTTGGGAGGTTTCGTAGTGGTGGCAAGTGGTGTCGTAGTCCACTTGTGTTTTGTTCCATTTCTGAGGGTATTTTCGAACATCCATCTTTATGACTGGGGGAGCTTGACTTTACCAAACTTTTATTCTTATCCTGATGCATTTAGCTGATTCAGTCAAAAACCTTTTATTGGGGCCACTTATCTTCTTGAGGTATTCTTTATTTTTCTCATTTTCTTTTATGAATTTGCACTTTCCTTTATGTGTTTCATTCTTGATTTCTTGATTCGTTACCTTTTATCCTTTACAGACATGGTTCTACGAGGTGATTGGGTTTAACACATAATTGATAGATTTGAAGGAAGAGTCAGTTGGGGGCTTCTGCTGGATGTATCAATGGAGGAGGTCCAATCGGCAATAAAAAAGTCTCTCTCTTTGGAGACGGTACGTCAGGCCTTGAATGGCCGGACGAGTGAGCGGGTAAATCCTTCCTTCTTCTTCTAAGACCATTTTTCCTTTATTATCTTTTTTGATATTGATCTTCCTCTATTGGGGAAATTGTAGATGACCTTCTATCCATGGGGTAATACCATCCATCATATGGGGATGATTCGGGGGAACGTGCAGATGCGGCACCTACTGGTGCATGAGTTTGGGTGCTCCTGGTATCTTAGGGAGAGAGTAGTATTTAGGTTTGGGGAAGAGGAGGCGATGGTGCCACCTGTGAGGCCCGTAGTGTATATGAGGAGAGTTCGGGAGATGGAGAATGAAGTGTGGGTAGCGGTGATGATGGGTGATCATTACTCGTCATATACTTAAACAATGCTGACATTTGATTATATTGACTTTATGTTGACCTAGTTGATGATGTCTAGCATATGTGACGTGATGCCTCTTTCCATGTGGGTTTGAGTCAGCCAATGAAATCTTCCCATAGCACAGGTGGTGCGTCGACATCGACTGGGGTGATTACCTTAGAGGTTCCTTTTGTGCAGTTGTCCCCTCCTTCTTATAATATTCGGCGGGCCGATGGAACGTCAGTGTGTTTCCTCCATCGTCCTAATGTGATGGATACAGAGGAGTAAGGGTTGAATAAGGAGGTTCTTGAGACATCGATATATTTTCCATCCCTTAATCTTCTGATTTCCTTATTTGCCTCGGACTAACTCATTTGCTCTTTTCTGTTTTTTTGCAGCATATCTGGGTATCGACCACCTGGTTGAAGGATATTAGGGACTCGACGATAGCCCATATTCAGGATGCGATTTCAGTTCCTTTTTGTTTGGTTCCATACTCCTCGTTTGAGGAAGGTTCTGGCTGGGGGAGTGGAGGTACGTCATCTCGTTATCGGGGGAAGAGAGTGTGCCATAGGGAAGGATGATCCTAGAGAGATAAGAGAGAAAGATAGAGGTAAAGATTGGTAGGGGAAGGTAGGACAGAGAGAGAGAGAGAGAGTTGGGGTTCGGGTGGAGTCCAGTTGTATTTTCTTGTTTCTTCCTGCAAAATTAAGGTTACACAACAACATCTATGCTAATGAAGTTTTTGTTAATTTTTTCTTTTAATAACTTAATGAGCATTCTCTTTTTACTTTGATTTGAGAGATAATTTTTAACACCCCGCCTAATTAAATACCGGGTGATCAGTCCTTTATTAAATTAAACATCAAGGTGAATGGTGTGGTTTATTCTTCGCATCACTGTCAAAAATAATTTCCATTTTGGATCACCCTCAATAATTAAGCTAAGTGTCAAAACAATTTGCTTGAATTTATTTATTAATCTCCATTGTAAAAACTTTTCAAACATAACCAAATTTGATTAATACAAACGATAAAGGTACTAATCATCCAATGAACCTTGCCAACTAAATTACTCAAATCCAAATAAATAACCACAATCCACATATAATGTGATAGATAAATAATCCCAAATAAAAAAAGAGTACTGAAATGCTAGAAATATATATATATGTATAAGAGGAAAAGAGAATGACAGGAGACGGGTAAGAGCCCGAGTGTAAAAACAGTTTATAAAATAGTTTAGCAAGTATTTAAAATGCTTACTGGCTAATATACAACCATGTTAGTAAGAAACACTCTCTTGAGAATTCTCACCTCTCATCTAGTGTGCACGCCTACTGTATAACTAAATACTTCCTAAGTCTTCCTAACCCGTCTCCCATAAATTCTATCTCAAGAAGTCAAAAGACTAATATTTTAGTGTAGATATGAGTCTCTTAATGGTTATTTATGCTAGTTATGATTTTTTCTACACTATTATAAAGTTTACAAACACTTACTATAACTTGGATCATTTATTCAATATTTAACTACTTGTACGTATAGTAGAAAATTTTCATATATACGTATAAATATTAATCACTCATATAATATATATAATATAGGAACCCCACATAAAATCTATGGTACTAGGATACTCCGCTATCAAGTCCCCGTATCACTCGTACTAAGGGAAATACTAGTTCGGAATCACTCTCGAACTGTAATAACACAATACACACACAATGGAGGCGAAGCATAGTTCCAAGTCACTAAGAGGTCAGCACATACCCCTCACGTCTCTTAGGACGATCTGACTATCATTCTATGATATCCTGTACTAAGGAATCCTATAAGACTATCCCGGCGCAGTAGTTTTCGTGATAGCATGTAGTGCGGGTTTCATTATTCAGAAATATAATATTTAGTATATGCACACAGTAACACGTCCATATATGTAAATACTAACATTTTCCAATTAGGTTCTCCCACGACCCATAATAATTTTTTTTTACCGTACTTCGTACAATTTTACCCAATTATCTCGTATAAAGGATTCATCTATTTTATTCTCAATTATAATCATTTCATACTTACTTCTCATCCCTCAAAGTATTTACTCTTACTAAAGGTAATTTCAGTACATACACCCTCTCTAACATTCTGGTCTAAGTCTTTCACGAGTCTCTCAATTCTTTAGTGAACGTACGCACAATTTCTAATGTATAACGAAACCCCCCATTAACCCATGATTTCATCCCATATAAAATTTCACTCAACGGAGTCTACTTAGACCCTAATGGTCCTCTTCATGACCCATTATACTCTTTAAATGATATTCAAAGGTTCCTAGGAATTTTATCCGGATTAATCCAAGAGGGGAAAAAAATGCAGTTTTCAAGGAGGGGTCAATCAATCGAGGAAAGGGGTCGATCGATCGATCAAGCAATTCTTGTCTAGAACTGTTAATCCGACCTACGGGTTTCATCCAAAAATTTTCTACAAAACACAATTAATGATCCCCAAACTCCCAAACAAGTTTACTACTGATTACATATACCTATATACATGATTTCCTACGTGAAGTTTGTACAAATTCATCAAAGGTATCAAATTAATGGGATAGTTCATCATAATTAACAAGAACCCTAGTTTCATTAAAATTTCCAATCTTCTAATTCTTTTTCTAGATTTCTTACTTCTAAACCATTTCAATTTCGTGGCTAATCCTCTACATATGATAGGGTGTCCAGATTTAATGATTTTCTCCCAAAACATGTGATTTAAGTCTTCTAAATTATATGATTCCTTCATAAGAACATGTATTCTTAATGCTAATCTAACATGGATGAATACTAACTAAGAATTTGCAAGATAGACACTTTCTTCGGATTCAAAGTTCTAATTTGTTGGTGATAAGGATATGGTTGCATTCCTCGTCTTACGATCTATGTTTCGGTGGTGGTGATGGTGCAATTGAGTTGGTTCTTGGACTTGGATTTCTTGGAAAGATTTTCCTTTCTTCCTCTCACTGCTCTTCTAACTTTTTGAGAGTGTTAACCCGAGAATACTTTTTAATATATGATATTAACGTCCCATTTTTCGTCATTTAATTAAGGCCAAATTTGGAAATGATTAAATCACCCTTTTGGTGGGGCCGTTTAGGCCTAAAAACTCCCCGAGACCCAAACTAGACAAATGGGTACACTTTTCTGACTATCTCTACCCTTCTGGACACGCCAGCTCACTCGCAATGACCATATGAGCTACTTATAATTTATTCCCTTTTTATAATAATAATTTAGTCCCGACACGACAAAGGCGTGTCCGGACTTAGTTTCTAGAATTATCGTATTATTGACTCGTGACAATTTTAATAAATTTAATTATACATATTACTTTAATCGTTAAGTAATATTCAACAAGTTCCCAATAATTACTAACTCTCATCACGCTAGTAAATATTTAAAATAAAATTCTGAATTAATATTAAATTAGTAACTCAATTAAATTTAATAAATCCCCAATTTTAAAAGCCATAAAAATACGGGGTATTACATACTTCACCCTGATAACGGAATTTCATCCCAAAATTTGAAAAATAAGGCATACTTGGTAAAAATAGATCTGGATATTTTTTGCGCATATTTGCCTCACGCTCCCAAGTGGACTCCTCCATAGTATGATGCTTCCACTGAACTCGTTCAAGTGGAACTACCTTCGACCTCAATTTCCTCTTGCTATGGTCTAGGATAGCCACTGGTCTCTCCTCATAAGAAATGTCAGGATGCAAGTTAATCTCCTCTATCGTAATGTGGGTGGGGGCCTTATCATCCCAAAGATATCGTCTCAACGACGAGATGTGGAATACATCGTGAATGCGGTGGAAGTGCTGTGGAAACCCCAATCTGTATGCCACCGAACCAATCCTCTCAATAGTGGGAAATGGCCCCACGTACCTCGGAGCCAATTTCCCCTTCTTCCCGAATCTCATTACATTTTTCATAGGAGACACACGTAGCAGTACTTGGTCCCCCTCGCCAAACTCTCGAAAAGACCATTTTGCATCAGCGAAGATTTTCTTCCCGTCTCGGGCTACCCGAATGCGACTCCTGACAATCTTAATCCTAGATGAAGTCTCCTAAATCACCTCTTATTCGAGAAATTTATTGTCCTCCACCTCTATCCGACAAGAGGGAGAATGACAAAGCCTTCCATACAATGCCTCAAATGGGGCCATGCCGATCGTGAACTGATAGGAGTTATTACAAGAGAACTCCACCAGTGGAAGATACGGCTCCCAAGCTCCTATAAAATCAAGGACACACATGCATAGCATATCCTCCAGCATCTGATTGGTACACTCGTTATGTCCATCCGCTTGTGGGTGCTAAGCTGAGCTCAATCTCAACTCTGTACCTATGGCCTCCAGAAATCTCTCCCATAAGTGCGACATAAAAATCTTGTCTCTATCAGACACAATATTCAGGGGCACCCCATGTAGCTTAACAATCTCGGCAATGAATAACTGTGCATATTGGCCCATGGTGTAGTCTGTCCGTACTGACAGAAAATGAGTTACCTTGGTCAACCGACCCACTATAACCCATATGGAATTGTGACCCCGCTGTGATATAGGCAATCGAGTAATAAAGTCCATGGATATACTCTCCCATTTACACGTAGGTATCTCCAATTACTGAAGTAACCCTGGCGGTCTCTGATGGTCCACCTTTACCATCTGATAGGTAGAACATTTGATCACAAACTTAGCAATGTCCTTCTTCATCCCACTCTAACAGTACTATCGCCTCATATCCTGGTACATCTTATCCCCTCCGTGATGTATTACAAATCTCGATCCGTGCAACTGTGTCATCACTTCATGGAATAAGTCTTCTCCTTTAGGGACCACCAATCTCCCATTAAACCTCAAACCCCTATAAGAACTCACTGAATAGGACTCAGCGCCCTCAGCTCAGAGCCGTACAATCTTCTCCTAGCAAAACGTATCCACTACTTGTGCCTTTATGACCCTCGTAACAATCTCGGGTGTGATTGACATAACAGATATAAAGGAACGAGATACCACATCCTAGTGACCTAACTCTTTCCACTTCGCTCTCCATACTTTCACCACGTCACCTACTGATTTATGACTTAATGCATCAGTAACCACGTTAGCCTTCCCTGGATGGTACTGTATCTCGAAATGGTAGTCTTTCACAAACTCCAACCACTTGCACTGACGTATGTTCAACTGTCGCTGAGTGAACAAGTATTGCAGTGACTTGTGGTCTATGAACAAGTGAAACTTGTCCCCCAACAAGTAATGTCTCCAAATCCTCATTGCAAATACGACCGCTGTAAGTTCCAGGTCTTGGGTGGGGTAATTCCTTTCATGTGGCTTAAGCTTGCGGGAGGCAAAAGCTATGGCCTACTCCTCCTACTGAAATACTCCCTCGAGTCCCCGTAAAGAGGCGTTAGTGTAAACAAAGTACTCCACTCCCAGTCTGGGAAAACCAAGAACTGGCGCCGAAGTCAGCTTATCTTTTAGCTCATCAAAATCCAATTAAAAAGCATCATCCCATACATACGGTACTCCCTTGCCAGTCAGATTCATCAAGGGATCCACTATCTTCGAAAGGCCTCGGATGAACCACCTATAGTACCTGTCTAACCCCAAGAAACTACGCCCCTTTATCAGTGTTGTGGGCTGTCCCCACTCCATCACTGCCTACACTTTGCCCGAGTCAACTGATATCCCCAATTTCGACACAACATGTCCCCAAAACTATACCTACCATAACCAGAATCCGCACTTCGCATAATTAGCATACAGCTTATGCTCTCGTAGAGTTTGAAGAATCTTCCTTAAGTGCTCAGCATTCTCCTCCTCAATCTGTGAATAAATCAGGATGTCATCTATGAAGACGATGACAAACTGAACCAAGAATTCTTTGAACACTCGGTTTAACAAATCCATGAATACAGCTAGAGCATTTCTCAGCCCAAATGGCATGACTTTGAACTCATAGGACCCATATCTCATCAAGAAAGCAGTCTTCGACACATCCTGCTCCCTAATCCGTAGCTGATGATATCCCGATCTTAAATATATCTTTGAAAAGAAGGTTGTTGCTCTGATCTGGTCGAACATGTCATCGATTCGAGGCTACAGATATTTACTCCATATCGTGACCTTGTTCAACTTTTGGTAATCCACATACAACCTCGGTGAATAATCTCTCTTCTTTACAAACAACATCGGAGTACCCCAAGGAGATGTGCTCCTACGAATGAAGCCCTGGCCTAACAACTGCTCTATCTAATCCCATAACTCCCTCATCTCCATTGGATCCATACTGTACGGTAAACGTGCTATAGGTCGAGTACCCAACATCAAGTCTATGACAAAATATATCTCTTGACTGGTGGTAGGCCCGATATCTCCTGGAATACATCCGAAAACTCACGAATGACTGGAATCGAATCTAGGGGAATCATAATCTCATTAGAGGTATCCTCCTCTATGTATTACAAATGGGTGGAATATCCTCCCTCTGGGCGAGGCATCGCCACCAAAAACATCTCCTATCCCAGAATGGTAAATATAATACTTCTACCGAAATAATGTATCATGTCTCTGTATACAGTGAGCCAATTCATGACAATAATGGTGTTGTGCTCATGCATATCTGAAACTAGCATGTCTGCAGGTAAAATCAAGCTACTAATCTCTATACCTACACCCCGGCATGTAAAGAAAATCAAGGACCCATTCCCAGTGGTGAGTTTACGCATGTCACTGTACTCTCTGTAGTGTCTAATAACCCTCAGGCCTATGCAAAGTGAGTTGCTATAAAACAGTGCAACGCCCCACTATCAAATAAAACTCGACCCATAATGCCATGCTGCGACCTGGTCGACATTATAGACACATCCATACTGCAGTTTCCACTGTACTGGCATCTAAGCTGGCGCTGGGAGGGTGACTAGAAAGAGTGGCCTCTGTGGATCATTACAGGAACCCTGCTACTGTGGGGCCCTATCCCTCTCTAGGCAATCCTGACGCCTATGGCCATTCTTTACACATCTGAAACACCTGCCCCGAAAGTTTCTGTGACACCCCTCCTAATAAAATACCGGGCGATAAATCCTCTACCAAATTAAAACAGGAGTCTCATATGGTTCATTCTTAGCATCACTGTCGAAAATCAATTAAATTACTAATAACCTATTAGGCCGACGTCGAAATTTTATTTAACTAATCTTTTTAATCAGACCATTCAATTAAAACATTGAGACAGTTTATATAAATGAAACTGAGCTGAAATAAAATAACTGAACACTCATCTTAACAATATGCAACCAAATCAAATGCTACACTAAAAAGGCGGAATAAGAATAAATAAATGCCATTGGCCTTTTGGCCCGAATTTTTATACAGTACCTCATATGTAGATTACAAGGATTAAAGCGTCTACAGTAAACCTGAATGCATCCACAGCTGTTGTAACAAGCATATGACTCGAAGGAATCATCATCCAGGTGTTCCGATGTCTGGCCACCTATATATATATATACTAGGGTAGGCCCGTGCCTGAAGGCACGCAGATAATTTTGAAAAAGATAAAGTCGTGTATAATTAAGTCATAAAGGTTTTTTATAACACACGCAATTGTAAACATTTAAAAAATTTGGGCAAAACCTCCATTTTTTATAGGACTATCCACCATGTTTAACAAATAAAATCTACTCCAACAACAATATACTAATAGTAGGTCAAGACCTCATCAAGGTGATAATTTTGTTATTGTTGTAATCATACTTTCGGTATATTACGTACTTACAATTTAACGCGTGCATAAAATATAGAGATTACAATTTCACCACCCATACATAACAAAAAGATACAGTTGAAATTTTTTCTAGTTGTTAGAAACACTGGAATATAATAACATCAATAAAAATAGTAAAAATTACCACATATGACTCACTAATATGTCCAATCTTATCATAACATCTCCTAATATTAAAAGTATTCTTAATACATAAAGAACCAAACAGAGTGTAAATATTATCACCAAAACAGCAATGGAACTACAACTTAAAGAACTCACTAATAAAGTTTTTGTCCAATAGTAAAGAATTGAGATTGCAAAAGCTAAGTAAATGTATTCTTCAGCTATACCTACAGAAGATCTTGTTCAATCGGGTGGGAATGTCTTTTGCAAAAACTTGTGCAATTTCTCCAGCTGTCTTCTCAATCTTTTGAAAATATTTGTACCAGTGAACTACAGTTACCATATCAATGGTCAACTCTAAGTAAATGTATTCTTCAGATAAAGAAGATCTTGAAAACAATGATGTCATCAAAAAAATGGTACACATCCTTTTCGGGATTCATCCACTTGTGTATTAATGTGTTACTCGTTTTCACATTAGTCTTCACTACGACGACTTCCATTTCTTGAATTCTTTTTGTCACTCACTGCAGAGAAAAGAACAATTGAGTGTTATAGTAGCACTATATTACCCTACTATTGGAGTCCAAACTTCCTTAGCTTGAGGTGATCATTGAACACAAAATAAAACTTAGCCGCAACTTCAATATCTTGAGGTGACCATTGAACACATTACAAAAAATAAAAGGGGAGAGGCAGAGTAAACACACGTGGTTGAGTGAATGAGATAATGAAATGATTCTCAAAAGAGTGCCATGTTTGTGAGATGTCAGTGAGAAAATGAACTTTCGGAACCAAAAATGTCTAGTCATCTATTCAAATGAACTCTTGGAACAAATAAAGTTGAAATATATAATATCTATAAAACTTCAATAATATTGAAGAAATTCCATGCCAACAAAGAAACAAAAAAAAACTAAGATACCATATTTACAAAAACAAACACATAACAGAAAAAGAGACATATACCTAGAGATTAAATAAGCATACCAGTTAAAAATCAAAAACACCGTCAGGATATACGCTGCTGCAATCTTCACCTTCAGCACATCCTGTCACCTGTCCTCCTCAGCGTTAACGTCAACCTCAAGTCATCAAGCAACTTTCACTTTTTCTTCTCATGGCATTCAACAGGTGTGAGGTGATGTATTGTCGTTTGCGTGAGCTTGTTCTCGGTTAGGAACAACACGAACATGCCTGACCTCACTATCATGTTTCTTACCGTATACGAACACGACCAATTTAAAAAAAAACTAAAATGATTCATAATTTTTGCACATGATCAAAGAATAAACTATAAGAGGAATAGCTTCATGTAAAAATTCCAATAGACTGTTGTGAGTTAAAATTGTAAGTTAAAATTCTCCCTCGATTAAAAACAAAACTGAGTTAAAATTATCCCTCAATCTTATTCTAGTCCAGGCTGCATAGACTACTGACACTCGACCTCCATGTTAATCAGGCTACCACTATTATAAAAATAAGGACCAAATCTTAGTTTAAATAAATATGCAAAAAAGTTGAGTCTCAAATACTGGTTTCTAAAATAACAGTTAAACCAAGTCTAAAACAATAACAAAATCGAGTCTCAAACAACAAAAAAATGGCCAAAGGAGGCAGCGCACTCACAAAACACAAACTTATCTTAACCATTTTTACAAAATTTCAAAATAATCAAAATCATGATGACAGAAAATCTTAATTGGCACACCTTTGAATTTTAATTCTTGCAAATTCAGTTTTATGTCCTGATGGCTGTATATATCTTCTAGGGACCATCAAGCCTTGATCAGTTCAAAACTCCTAAAGATTATAATGTGGCAAACTTAAAAGGCTGATAATATTTTTTTTGAAAGCAGACATCATTATTATAGATGCATTATTATCTATTAATAATCTTGCCTCTGTCAGGGGTGTTCAAAGAAATGTGTAAAGAAGAGGGTGAATTTTCCATTAACTGGTTCCATAGGCCAGGTTGAAAGTGTGACATGAAATCAAAGTTTTTTAACTCATAATTTCAAAAAATTCATAAAAATCATATAAGAGACATTGATTACCTTTATTGATCGTCGAGGGAGAGCAGGTATATGGTTTAAGAAAAGAGACAGCTCTGAGATTTGGGTTTCTCCAGAAATTGTACAGTACATAATCCTACAGTGTATTCTTATCACAACAAATTTTCAAATAAAAAACTTACTTCAAGGACTGCAGCAGCTAAGGTAGGATCAGAAATCCAATTCAGATGTAATATTACATAATCGGAGGGACTTCATGTCGGATAAGAAATCTTTTATTTCTTTCACAACCATTCAATGCTTGAATGTGACCGATTAGATGGGTTCAACCAACTAAGGTCAAGTTACACCTTATGTGCTCATTATCATTCACGTTTGCATCTTTCATCCAGAATGTGGGCAAAAATCGAATGAAATTCCTGTTGCAATAGAATAATTACCAAGTCAAAAAAAGAGAATCAAAGTTTAATATTGATAAATCACAAAAATGGGAAAAGCATACTATCCAATGTCATATAATTAAGTACACAATGGGAAAAATCCAATGTCATATAACAAAGATGGGAAAAATCACAAAATTAAGTACTATCCAACTGTCATATAAAATTAAGCACAACAACAAAATTACTATATTAGTGATGACTTGGAATGTATAAATTGTATAGTAATACAAAACTCAATTGATTCAAATCTTTACCAAAATTGAAATTCATTTGATCGTAATATCTAACAAAGATGTTATAACTAATATAAAGTTAGATACCAAAGTTAAAACCACTTCTATTTAAAATAAAAAAACTCAGCATCCTTCTACATGATTTTAATTAAAAAAACGAAGCACACAATAAACATATTCATCGACCGTGGCATGAGAAAAGTCCAATTACACCAACTAACATTGAATTTTAGATACCTGGAGAGTTAAGTAGATGGGATGAATCTAGTTTCAGAACTCAAAAGATAACATTTGACAATGCATTTAAATGTTCCGCAGTCCTACTTCGGCTCGATATCATGTGGTGAGTGAGAGAAATTAAACACTATTGGATTTAAGAATCCAAAAGAACTAAAATACATCCAATACCAACTATCATTGGATGAATAACTGGAAATAAAACCCATAACAAATTAAATCTGAAATTGGTGTATCCCCGTGAGCATTCCTTCATTAACAAAAATAATCAAATAATATATCTTGAACCAAAAATCTAAATTAACAAAAGTGATTACAAATCTAGAAAAATAAAAATATCAATTAGCTAAAGTATACACCAATTTAAAAGTATCAGTTAGCTCCGTAAGAATAAAGAATACTCGTCAATACCGCAATTTAAAAGTATCAAAGCAGAGCAACCGTAATTCAACCATATGACTGATAGACATTATGAGAAGAAAAGAACATTTAGTAGGATATTGTGACTTATAGATGACTCTGGGTTAACATAAAGTAACTTATATAATGGATGAGTAACTTTCAAGGTAGCATTAGAACATGATCTTCCATAATCTTTTTTGCAGATGTTGTACTTGCCCCTTTACAATTGTATCATGCTCTTAAGCTCACGAAATGGCTGATGTGTGCATCTGGTTGTCAATCTCATCGTCTTGTTTGATTATCTCATCAATTCGATGATCTCTCCTTTCATTTCGTAACATAAAGGTAAAGTTGTTGGGTGACACAAATCTAAAAGGAAGGCAACTGAAATAATTGTCAATGGCAAACCCGAAGGAAAGTAAAGGTAAAGTTATTGGGTTACAGAAATCTAAAAGGAAGGAAACCAAATCTAAGGCATTAGTGGAGTATTAAGAGAGGAAGGTTGTGGAAAGTATAACAGCAGCAGATTCCATGGGCTATGAGGCAGTGCAATACATGTGGATACGCTATAATGAAAGCTTTATGTATAGCGTTTCTCATGACCGTTTTTCATATGCTTGTCGTCCCTGTATATTGGCATATATTACAGATGAGGAAATGAATAAAAATGAGGAAAGATATGAGAAAATGCGAAAAGATTTAAAAGCACCAGCAACTCTGTTACTCTGTTATTGGAAGCAGTAGCAGCTCCCGTGGGGACTGAAGAGCAAATAAGGAAATATTTGAAGAACTAAAGGGGGTGGGGATGGTGAAATGAAAGGCCAAAGGAAAATGAAAACGTAAGCATGAATTTAATTTTTAAAGGGGTAACCTTATGTTTGATTTAAGCATGGAGTTGCAAACATGTGATTCAGATATGCGCACATGTAAAATGGAAACAAAAAAATGTTATGATCAGATATGAGCATATGTAAACTCTCCCACCTTGGCATGAATCAAATTCTACATACATGATCAGATTCTAATGGATACAGACTGTGTTTCAAAATGAAACCATCTATTAAAAAGTTCTTATCATTGAACACATGTCATAATCAGATCCCATGATAATTTTGTTAATTTTGCAACCAATTCAGAAGCATGCTTCTCATCGGTGTAAAGGGCTTCGTGGTACACAACACCAAGGTAATGAATATGCATATTGAATCACATAGCATTGGTCCACTGGACCATCATCTCCAGTTTACTACCGAATGAATAATCATCAACTTGTTTTATAGAAAATGGAGAAGATAATAAACTAAATCGATTGTACCAGGGAAGAGTAAATATCCATCAATTACTCAAATGAGTATTGAATATTGAAAAGAAATATGTTTCTCTTTATACATGCGGACAACGATTCATATGGTAACAAAACCAATTCCATCTAGACTTTATGTAATATTAAAAAGGTACTCAATTATAAAAATAAAAACAAATCATATATGACACGCAAATTCCTCGTACAACAAAAAAACCAAAAGAGAATGAATATTCATTATTAAATATACCCTTCGTATACCAACACAGAATGAATATTCATTATTATATTAATCAAAATAATTTAGGCAAAGAAATGTTTAAAAAATTTGAAACTAACATGAGATAAAGTGTTTCAAAATACATAGTAAAAACAGAGTTTCAAGAATATCCCAATCCCAATTTCAAAAATACATAGTAAAAAAAGAGTTTCAAAATACTTCCACTTGACAATAGATCTAAATAAATAGAAACCACTTGACAATAGTAAAAAGGAAAAATAAACAATTAATTTAAAAATAAACTAAGAAGTAGAGATAAAGTGTATACCTAATGTAAACAAAAAATCCCACATAAACAGATCCTGATTTGAAAAGAAAAAATAAACAACAATGTAGAATTAGATCCCCAAATATAAACAGATCTTAAACAAAATGCACAATATATGTACATAAAGCCCTAAATTTATCAGCAAATAAAAGCACTAAATATGTAAACATGTCTTAAATGTGCGTGTATGACGTGTGTGTAGGACGGATCTAAGTGCACGTGTGTGTGTGTGTGTATGAGAGAGATCACCTAAAGCGGGGGACGGGTGAGGGCGGAAACACGGAGGTGAGGGAATAAGTGTGAGAGGGAAGCATCATGGGAGAAGAAGAGGGAGACAAAAGAGGTAGTGAAATGTATGGTTCAGAGGCATCGTGGGAGAAATGTGAGAGAAGATAGTTGGGAGAGTCATGTGAGAGGAGAGAGAGGGGTAATGTGAGTAAGAGTACCATTTTACCCATGTTTTTGAATTTTGAATAAAGGGGGAAAATAAATTAGAGTGTCAAAAGAGGGGGAACCCAAAATTTTCAAGGGAAAAATAGGAAATTAAAAAAAAATCATCTCATGACATCATATAATTATACTTATTACAATCACAAGCAATATAATCATCCCTCCGAGGTATAACTTGGGGATGCAGTCTCATAATGCCTATCTGAATCTTGGTTTATGCACTATACCATGGTACCAAACCAGACTCACTCATGGTCATGGTAAAAATGTACATAACGGTGGAGGCGATCATATTCTCAACTTCGTATACAAGCAATGTATTAAGCTCAACAAATATAATTATACTTATTACAATCACAAGCAATATAAACATCCCTCTGAGCTATAACTTCGGGATGCAGTCTCACAGTGTCTATCTGAATCTAGATTTACTCACTATACCACGGTACCAAGCCAGACTCACTCATGGTCGTGGTAAAAATTTACACAACGGTGAAGGCGGTCATATTCCCTTTACAAGTGGAGTACAAACACATCGCACTCGAACGCGGGACAAGATGACCTGGGGATATACTCTCCCCTCTCCTCAATCCAGGGGATTCACCCATATCGCGCAACTTCCCCTGATCACATTAGAGAAATATATATAATTTGGTTGTTCCAACCCCACGCCAAAAGAAAGCCCGTGGAACCAGCCTCTAAGACACAAATATACCAATCACACACAGATATATATGTATTCGTATCATAACATATATACTCTAATCACATCGTATATATAATCTATATCACTCCTCAAATATATATGTGGCTATAATTGCCAAGTCTCATATAGCGATAGCCAATAACCCCGAATGTTCCCATTTGTAATAGTATCTAAGTATTCGTACACTTACAATACTAATACTTACAAGTATTCTCTCACTTGATATATATATATATATATATAGTACCTTAATCAATTTTAAGGATTTATATCTATACCTGAATATACAAATTCGTACTAACTAGATAAGTATACTATCGACTTATCTTAATTCCATAGGTATTGCATCACTTATAATAATCGTCGTTAATAGGCGTATTGGGTAACCGCTAAATCCTCTTTAACCTATATCCCAAATTTCATCATAGTCGCCTCATAGGATTTTCTCAATTAGTCAGCACATAATTACTTTTTCTACACGCAAAATTTTCTATATATAATCGCCCGCTAAAATGCTCCCTTGGGTGTTACTCGTCAGGAACACCCCAAAATAAATAAGTCCTTTATTTTACTCAATTAACCCAAGATATAAATCTCACTCCAAATATAATTTAAACGTCGCCACTCTCTTTTTGGGAAACCCAATTGTCTAATTCGTCAATTTATTTATTTTTCTCAAAAATTATACTTTTAGTGCCACACGATTATAGCACCCTCCTAACCCCCATAAATTCCATCAAATGGCTAGATATTAATTCCCTAAATGAATCTTTATTTACTCAACTTAATAATCTAGAAACAATTATGTTTGGAATTTATCCAATTTAAAAAACACTTAGCCGAAATTGTGAAAAATCCAGAAGGGTCGATCGATCGACCCTTGGCCATCGATCGATCGATCGATCCAGGCAGCTTCTTCTTCGAGAAGCTGTTTCTACCATTAAAGATTACCCCAAGATTTTATCTCCTCTACTAGCATCCTTTAACCTCAATCCACGACATATACCTAGAACCCATATCCAACAACGGATTTCAATAAATTCCTAAGTTTCCCAAATTGTATATTATCCGAGGTTTATCCGTTAAACTTCTGAAATGCCCAATTTGATTCACGAAAACCCATCCCAAAAATATTTATAGTTATTCACTAACAACCATAATATAAGATTTATGCTTTAAAAGAAATAAGCAAGTAAACTCTTGCCTCGTGGATAAAATTCGACGACCTCGAGTCGAATCTCGCAGAGTTTGGCCGGAATCTCCTTTTTCTTCCTTTTTTCTCTCTTCCGTTACTCTCCTCTCTCTTTATTTCCCTCTCCCATTGCTTATATAGAGAGAAATAAGTGTTTATCCCTTATAAACCCAAAAATGACTCGTTTACTCAATTACGAGTCCCTACTGGTCCAAAAATTCCCAAAATCCAAACACTACTCCCGAATACTCTATTTTGACTATTTCGGCCATTCTGAAACCAACCGCAAACTCGAAATCTCCATCCGAGGTACTTAACTACAATTCACTGGTAAAACCCAACCCATCTCAATACGCATTTTCCAATTAAAATACTATCCTTTGTCGCTTTACCCAATTGCCACATGTAATTAAAATGATCCAACTCATTTACTTAATCCTAAAAGTAAATGTAACAACAATCGAAAATCATACAACCCTCAGAAACTCCAAAAATTATTTCTCAGAGAAATTCCTCAAATCTCCAAATTATACTCATTTATGGAAATTAAATATCCCTAAAAGTACGGGGTATTACATACCCCCCCCTAACAACGGCATTTCGTCCTCGAAATTCAGATATAACCTTACCACTAACCTAGGATTGCTATTTAATCTGTGTCCTAGTACACCAAAGTTGAATGGTATTAACCTAAATGGTACCTTACCATATACTCATTCTCGATCGTAAGATCAACTATAACGACAACAAATCGCACTGAGTGCTTCTATAATTGCATCTAAAGAAAATGAGCCTATAACCGCTGCTCTAATGTTTCGAAAACCCGATACTCTCACTAACACTGTAAGAATTTGGTCATCTATAAGAGACATCTAATTTCCCTCAAAAAGTAAATTTCACTAAGACTTGACTACTCCCATTAGGCTTCTCGCTTATCTTAGGTGAGCAAACTCTTGTTTCACCTATGCAATTTAGATTATCGCGTGCCTCCTGTGACA
Source organism: Sambucus nigra (assembly GCA_949130495.1). NCBI lineage: Eukaryota > Viridiplantae > Streptophyta > Magnoliopsida > Dipsacales > Adoxaceae > Sambucus > Sambucus nigra. The sequence goes on from OX422219.1 coordinate 516,120,727, forward strand.
TTCCATCCAACAAACTTCAATATCACTTATAATTGCCTCACAGCGTATTCTTCAACTTTATACACTACACCCTTTCTATTTCAGACGTTATATAAAACCAACTAACCAAGGTTCCCATACACCTTTTAACCCGTGCCTATCTGTACAACCATTGTAAACGTCACACACGTAACACTCTCTCTAAAAATGGGCCTCATTTTCTTGGCCTAGTGCTAACACCTGGGTATTCCTAATCTGAATGCTTCAAACTCAAATATTTCCTATACTTGGAAAACCAATCCTTCATAAAGTTAACCCACAGATCTTCTTGTGGTAAAATCACAACTTAATTCCTTACGTCAGCGCCACTAGTCCTACTAGTGTTTCCACCCTATGTAAAATGAGAACTATCCTAACTATATCCCTAGTACCCAAGACCTCTCTCAACATTCAGCATTTGTCCGGTTTCATGCGTGGGACGTATCGCAAAGATAAATCCAAACAAGGAACCCTCCCGTTACACAACTTCCTCGCATCGTCGATCCTCGAGATATAATGGCCTAAGGAACATCATCGGGACGTTCTAAACCCTACCTCGCTAACTTACTAATGTACTTCTACCACTATGTCCTTTCATCTTGGCGAAATGGAAAGTCTAACTAATCGGGGCGCCTGTTCTCTATAAAGGTGTTAAAATCTACATACTCAAGACATATTTCCACTATATTTGCCTTTTGTACAAAGCTTGGCCATAAGCCTCAAATCTATTTCCTTTACCTAGCCTCATCCACATACTTATGGTGAGAGAAACATTTCTAGTGCTTTTCCATAGAACATCTACCTTTTATTAGACCCTAGTCATCACATGGCTCTCGGCTACTATCACCAAAACCAACATCCTAGTATACAGTAACATCTCTCCACTCCCAACGTCGTTAAGGTTCGTGCGTGGAGCGACTCGCAAGAGAAATCCAAACAAGGATCCCCTCCTATACACTACTACTTAATTTTGTTGGTCGTGGAGATATGTCAACGTAAAACATGAAAACTTAAAAAAAAATCCTACATATACCCATGCACTTAATGTCATGCTAGTGAAACATCAACCTGTATCCAGATGAGATATCACAACAACGACCTGTTCCACCCTGGAACCACAGATACGATAGTTTTGCAATCAATAGCCTGCTATTGCCCCAATAATACAATAACATTACTCTTATAATAGTACCATACTCGTATAACACATATAAAATGAGTAGTACAAACCAGATACAAATTCGAAGTAGAGCCCCGCTATCGCGGAAAAACCAATAGATATACACTATATAATGTTATTGATACCTCCACAAAGATCAAATTGCACACACGAATCTAGGGCTAGAAAAATACCGCGACTCACCTCCATCTGAGGTGAAACTCATAAAAACAACTTCGCTAATATCCTTAGCTACTCCAAATGGTTACCGAACATGGTGAACTTTTCCTGATTGAACCCCAAAATTATATTAACCAATGTGCCATATGGGCTTTTCCATATACCTATATACATGATTTCCTACGTGAAGTATGTACAAATTCATCAAAGGTATCGAACTAATGGGATACTTCATCATAATTAACAAGAACCCTAGTTTCATTAAAATTTCCAATCTTCTAATTCTGTTTCCAGATTTCTCACTTCTAAACCAATACAATTTCGAGGGTAATCCTCTACAAGTGATAGGGTGCCCAGATTTCATGATTTTCTCCCAAAACATGTGATTTAAGTCTTCTAAATTATATGATTCCTTCATAAAAACATGTATTCTTAATCCTAATCTAACATGGATGAATATTAACTAAGAATTTGCATGATAGATATTTGCCTAGGATTCGAAGGTCTGATTTGTTGGTGATAAGGATATGGATGTGTTCCTTGTCTTACGATTTATGTTTCGATGGAGGTGATGGTGCAATTGAGTTGGTTCTTACCCTTGGATTTCTTGGAAAGCTTTTCCTTCCTTCCTCTCACTGGCGTTGTAAATTTTTAAGAGTGTTCTCCCTTGAAGACTCTTTTTAATATATGATATTAATGAACCAATTTTCATCATTTAATTAAGGCCAAATTTGGAAATGACTAAATTGCCCTTTCGGGGTGCCGTTTAGGCCTGAAAAATCCCCGAGACCCAAGCCAAACCCCCGAGTATACATTTCTAACCATATCGACCCTTAGAACACGTTGGCGCACTCGAAATGACCATACGGGTGACTTATAATTTATTCACTTTTTACAATAATAATTTAATCCTGACACGACATAGGCGTGTCCCGACTTAATTTCCATAATTTTCATATTATTCACTCGTGACAATTTTAATAAGTTTAATTCTACATATTAATTTACTCATTAAGTAATATTCAACAAGTTCCCAATCATTACTAAATCTCGTCACACTAGTAAATATTTAAAATAAAATTAAGGATTAATATTAAATTACTTAAAATAAAATTAAGGATTAATATTAAATTACTTACTCAATTAGATTTAATAAATCTCCAACTTTAAAATCCATAAAAATACTGGGTATTATAGAATTTATTTTTAAAATGGGATAAGGAAAAACATAAGGATAAGGAAATTCAAAATTTATTTAGAATAAAAAATGTTTTTATCGAGTTTTTTTTTTCATTTTGACAAAAAAAGAAAATGGTAATTTTATCAAATAGGGGTTGCCGATCGGCATGCTCTTTGTCGGACCTATCGGCATGTCCATCCAGTCCAATCGATCTAAGGCTTTGATTGCACTTTTTTCAATTGTTTGGTACTTGGTGGGGTAAGTTTTTCTCCGGTTTCTGCAGGGTTCCTTATATTTGTTTGAGGGTTTTCAGTATAAGTAGGGGTTTTGGAGGAGTATTTTCTTCACACCTCCACATTCTTTCTCTTTTACATTCTTCTTTCTTACTTTGCAAAATGGCACTCCCTGGTAGTGTTGAGTTTGCAAAATACCTAGAAACCTTGGAAGAGATGTGCTCCTACAATGTCGATTATGATGCTTTCAACATGAGTCGAGTCTGCTTATGGCGCAACCAAACCAAAGAGTGGAATATACTGATGGCAGCGGTAGAGTTATCGTACCTCGAAGGCCATGTTTTCACTTTGTGTTGGATGAAATCTGTCCGACCTATGAAGAGTTCTCTACCATGTTGGGGATAAGTCCCAGTGTTGCGACAACTGTGTCTGAATTTTCTCTATTCCCTAGGGAGCTGTTAGTGGGACTTATCCATATATCACCTTCGACGTCTAGGTGAATGGTTATAGCAGGAATGATATTTCTTCTTGTTGTGTAGCATTATGTGCATTTGCAAGATGTTGGTGATGCTGGTTATGCTCGATCCGTCATTCTCGACTTAGTTTCAAAACTAATGTTGGTGAGTGGGGAATTGCTTATGGACCCACAACTCAGATCCATTGCTTCTTTAATGTCGTGCCGTCATAATCCGTCGGCGACGATACTAGTGGAGACTCTAAATATTCTGGATGCCTGGTCAAAAGGTTGTTCTGATTTCTTGAGGGGTAGCCCTGTCATGTTGTTCATGTGGTTGACGGAGAGATTTTGTTTAGCAATCCCTCCTGAATATCCTTTGTCAGTTGTGCCAAACCTTTTCAATTGTTACTTTATTAGCGTAGCCCTAGACATTGAGAGATGGGAGAACTGGTTTATGGATCATGGGGCTCGAGTCTTGCATTGGTTAGTGCTTTGGTATGGGGATATGCTACACATTCTAGAACTGGGGGAATACCAGTATGTTCGGTTGGTTGGCCTCAGGAAGACCTCTTTCTACTTTCCCTCAATGATCTTGAACTAATTTGGCTGGGATCAGATTGTGGAACCTCGGACACTAGATTTCTTGCCAGTGGAGGACCTGACAGAGTGCATGCACATACGGCTGGGCTCTTTATGGTAGAATCTCTGATTGTCAACCCATCCACCCCATTATGTTAGAAGATTCTGGCATATTTTGGGGGAGTACATGAAGTTGTTATGGAGGAGAGTAGTTTTTAAGATGATTGTTGTAGAGACAGTGCAAAGGTGCTTTGCCATATTTGACACCATGGAGGGAGATGTTTTGGTTTTCCCCAAGCTATTTCGGGATTATTGTTTTATGGAGTGTCAGCGACACTCTATTAAGGCAGGGTGTGGATGATGTTGGGGGTGTCTCTTCTAGCAATTACGAGTAGGACCCGTTTTATTTGGGAAGCTATTGTAATGGGTCAAGTTGTATTTCTGGTTATTCTGGTTCTGGGAATAAATTTGTAAGGGTTTTTTTAGGTCTAGTGGGGATTTTTTTTTGTTTCGTTTTAGGAAGGTAAGTTTTAGTTTGGAAAGGGAAGTTGTTTGATTCCCCATGTTGATATAATTATACTGAAATTTTTAAATAATGGAATAAAAAACTTTTTGATCAGCTAGTTGTGCCTCTTGACTTGTTTTTTCATTTGAATTATCTATACCAATTTCTGTGGCATACATAATCCTATTGTTTAGGTATATGTTAAAATGAATTGTCATGTTTGGGGATAAGAAAAGAATAGTATTTTATGAAAAATAAGGGGTTCATGCTCATATAAAGTGGATGAGTTGCTTATATACCTCTGGGGTTTTGAATTTTTTTTTTAAATTCATTTCTTGAAAGTGAAAAGATTTTAAGAGGATCAGGCCCAACATAGTTCTGTGTAGAGGGGAATGCAGAAATTTTTTTCTTAAATTTTTTTATTTCATTTTGTTAAGAATAGAAGTGAGATGAGAAGAGTCGTAGCGTGTTGAGATTTCATACTAGGGGTAAAATTTCTTGAGATGGTACAGGTTGACTGGAGAGGAAATATCTTCACCATTAAGTTCAATGAGCATGTCGTCTCCTCCTAACATGATCTTCTTCACAATGTAGGGGCTGCTCCAATTGGGCTTGAATTTCCCTTTGGAGTCCTAGATGGGCTCTACTATTTCCTTAAGCATTAAGTCCCCTTCTCGGACACCACGGTCCTTGACTCTCTTATTGAATGATCTCGATATTCGATGATGGTACCCTTGTATGTGATATAGTGCTTTTAGTTTCCTTTCATCTAAAAGTGACAGCTCATTTAGACGTCTTTGATGTTGGTCTTACTCACTGACATTGTTTTTAAGAATAACGCATAACAAAGGTATTTCCAGCTCCACGGGTAGGAGTACTTCCATACCGTAAACTAGATTATGAGGGATAGCCCCAGTAGATTCTCACACTAAAGTGCGATAGCCTAAGAGGGTATAAGGGATTCGATCAGCCCAATCTCAGTAACTCTCAATCATCTTACTGATGATGGCTTTGAGAATCTTATTATAGGCTTTGACTACTCCATTAGTTTGAGGTTGGTAGGGAGAAGATTTGTGTCTCTGGATCCCATACTCATCAATCTCTTATGTGACTTTTGATTCGAAATGTAACCCATTATCTGATACCAGCCCTTGGGGACTCCATATCAGAAGATGATATTTTTCTTAATGAACTTGGCCACCTTCTTGGCATTCAGAGTTGTGTATGACTTGGTTTTGACCCATTTATTTAAGTAGTCAATGGCAACTATGATTAACTAATGTCTGTTGGATGATTTGGGTGAAACCTTCCATTTTATGTTGATGCCCCATGTGAAGAATGGCCAGGGAGAAGTCATGTTGTAAAATTCTCGTGAAGGCAAGTGCCGAAGGTTGGAAAATTATTGGCATTTGATACATCTCTCAACATAGGCATTACAATATTGAACCATGGTTGTCCAATAGTAACCATATAAGATGATTTTATTGGCAAGTGTATGGACTTTAATGTGGGGTCCACACTCCCTGTTATGGATTTTCTGCATCATTTATTCAATGTCAGCACCTATAATGCATTTCAAGTGGGTTCCATTAAATTTTCGCTTGAATAGTTCTTTATCGTAGACATTGTACAGGGCAACCAGTTTATGAAGGGTTGGTTGGTATTTCATATTGGAACCTTGGGGATACCTACCATACTTGAGTAGGTGCCAAATATCATTTTATCGACAGTCGATTGTATTAGGATCTTCTATTGTTCTGCGCTCAATGTGGTAGCGGTGGGTTGGTTTGTCATGTTGTTGGACTAGAAAATGGACCGTTGTTATTCCTTAGGGCATGTCAATAATTAAGTCTAAGCTAGCAACGGCATCTACTAGGTTTTTCTTTGATTGAGGAAGGTAATTGAAGGTGACATCTTAGAATTTGGAGGTCGGATTTTCTACGTGGGCATGAAAGGGTGAGAGTTTCTCGTCCTTGACTTTCCATCTCCGGAGTACGTGATCGATTATGAGAGTTGAATCCCCGTAGACTTCTAGGTATCTAATTCCTTCTTTAAGGGAAACTTTGATGCCTACCATGCACGCCTCATATTCAGTCATGTTGTTGGTGCAGGGAAAATCCAGCTTGATGGCAATGGGAGTGTGAGAGTCGTCAGGGATGATTAGGAGTATCCCAATGCCATGAACTTTCTTATTGGCAGTGCCATCGAAGAGAATTTTCCATCCAAGATCTTCTTGGGAGGTACAAAGGATATTCACATTCGAAAATCAAAAATCCAGAGATCGACTTCTTTCATAGGGTAGTTAGCGAGGTATTTAGAGATGGCTCTTCATTTCATGGATTTTTACATCACATACACAATATCTATTTCGGCTAGGAACATCAACCAACGGGTCATTCGGCTGGACATGGTAGGCTTCTCGAGTAGGCACATAATGGGATCAATTCAAGATACAAGTTTGATGGGAAAGGCGAGCATAAAGTTTTGTAGTTATTGGGTGACCCTAATAAGGGCGACAAATGCTTTCTCTAGAGCTTTGTAGTTAACATAATACCCCATAAACTTATGACTAGCGTAGTAGAAGGCTTTCTCTTTGTGAGTTTATTTAAGGTATTGGGATAGCAAATCCCCAGCTACAGTATATGTTACAGTTAGGTATATGAGTATGGTAAGACCGGGCTATGGTGGGATGAGTACAAGAGGTTGGATTAGGTATTTCTTGATTCTGTCAAAGGCTTCTTGGCAGGATTCATTTTAAACTTTGGTAGAATCCTTTCAAAGGAGTTTAAATATGGGCTTGCAGATGGAAGTCAATTGGCTGATGAATCGCCTGATATACTATAATTTTCTGAGGAATCCTCAGACTTTATTATCTATTTGGGGTGGTGGCATCTTGAGTACGAATTTCATCTCGATAGGATCTTCTTCTGTCCCTTTCTCACTAACCATGAATCCCAAGAGCTTCCTTTTGGTAACTTCGAAGACATATTTCTTTGGGTTAAGTCTCATCTAATATTATCGTAGTCTCTCAAAGAACTTTCAGAGTGTGGGAACATGACCTTACCTAGTATTACACTTGATAATCATATCATCCACGTAGACGTTGACTTCCTTGTTTATTAGATCATGAAAGATGGTTATGATATGCCTCTGTTAGGTAGCCCCTACGTTTTTTTAGACCAAAATGCATAACAGTGTAGAAGAACGTTCCTTAATGGGTGATTAATGTGATTTTCTCTTGATGATCTAGGTGCATCTTAATCTGATTATATCTAGAAAACCCATCTACGAATGACTTGAGAGTGTGACTGGTCGTGTTTTTTACAATCATGTAGATATTGGGTAGTGGGTAATCATCCTTCAGAGAGGCCTTATTAAAGTCTCGGTTATCAACACACATGAGAACCTTCCCTCCTAATTTTTCCGCGGGTACGATATTAGTTGCCCTTGTGGAATATTCGATCATGATAATGAAACTCACATTCAACTGTTTCACCACTTCTTCCTTAACCTTGAGCGGCCATTCGGTGCGGAGCTTTCGGAGTTTCTGCTTAACCGATTTGCATTCTGGGAGAGTAGGAATCTCGTGTTGAGCTATCTCAAGATCAATTCTGGGCATATCATCATAGGACCATGTGAAAATGTCCACAAATTCCTTCAGTAATTCCTCAAGTTGAACTCGCTCAAGCTCATCAAGGGTGGCCCCTATCCTAATCTCGCGCACGTGGCTACTAGAACCGAGATTAATAACAACATTTTCATCTTCAATAACTTAAACACGGTTATGTTATTTATTATTAACCTTATTAAAATCAATTAAGAATTGTTCATTTGGAAAATCATTATCATCAAAAAATTTATTAGAATCAAGACAATTAGTGCAAGGCACAACAAGATACTCAAAATCTTTATTTATTTCATTAATAGGAAAAAAACATTGAGAACCTCATCAACGGGGGTTTCTATAACATCATAGTAAGGAAGAACAACAAGAGAAGGGGAAATGGAACAAACATCTAGGTTGGGTGAATTTCAACAGGTGACATGGATGCAACATGCCAGTTGAGGATAGGGGCATCTGAAGGTTTGATCAGGCGGGATGAATTCAATGATGTAACCCCTGAGTGGACCATGCAAAGTGTCAACCCTGGTGTCTACAAGTTAAATGAATCTTCAGAGTCGCTCCCCTAAGAATTTTTAATATCGGGTATGGTTTGTTTGATGAGTGGTTGCACATAATGTTGGGAACTTTCAGCACATAAGTAGCTGTCTTGGAAAAAGTTCTCCATTCCAGGTTTCATCTTCTTATCAACATGATCATACCATGGTGCAAGAAATCCGTAGAAAGGTAAATCTTCACCTTCTCTGATGAATCTTCCATTCGAGTAATCTCTTGAGATAATCCTGGAATTCATTAGCCTTCTCTTCAGTCGAGGCTAACAGATTATGTAGAATCCCTCTACTGAAGGTTGATAGCCCAAATCGTAAAAGGAAAATATTTCTTCAATACTATGGGTTCAATTATCCTCTGTTGTCTTCATCCCAGCCCCAGTTCAGGAATGAAATGCATGTTTTTGCACATCTGGATCACATTAACATTGCCATGAAGGTTATACTCGGGACAAACCCTATCTTTGAAATTATCCCCCTCTAGGAGTAAAAGTGGTTCATCTATAAAGATAGACAAAAGAATAGCATTCACCCTATGTTGTATCTCAAGTATTATATTACTAGTTCTTTCATTCTCAGCATTATCTTCGTCGCCTAAGATGGTGATGACCTGCCAATTGACGAGGAACTTTATTTTTTTTATAAAGGGGATAATACACACCCTTAAAACAAGATGATATATTAATGACTTGGAATTCAATAGAAGGATTTATAGGGCCAACCCCTATTGTGAGTTTTATGGATCCCATTACTTCTCGAGGGGTATTAACATAGGCACGACAATGACAGAGGTTGGAGTGAGGTCGCTCACTTTTAGTTCCAAATAATTGAGTTTCCTCAATGGATAAACATTAAGATCTGATCCATTATCGACAAGGGAGAGTGGGATCGTCTTTATCGTGACTTAGACAGAGATATTGAGAGCATGATTATGGTTTGGACCAATCTTAGGGATTTCATCTTGGGAGAAGGATATCCTTCTAGTACACCTCAGGGATCCTACCACATTCAGTACTTCTTTTAGTGTTGTTAATGGACGAACTTTAAGTATCTTGATCAAGGCATTTCGGTGCAGCTGGAGGATATAAAGAGTCCCCATAGAGTGATGTTATCTTGGGTCTTCTTCAACTGATTGAGGATCTTTCTCTCATCCAGGGTCATTTTGGGCATAAGAATATTTTCAATACCTCTTCCTTCGTCGCTCACTGATGGTAGTAGGTTTAGGGCTTGGTAATGGCTCCCTGAACTGGTTATGTGGTTCACAAAAGAGGGAAAAATAAAAATCCCATATCCTCATCAATCTTGGGTTATTCAGCCACCTTGTTGATTTCACCTTGTACCTTCTCAAATGATATCATCCCACATATGTTAACTACTAGGATAGTCTTTTATGGACCTGGATCTTTATACGAATCATCGAATCCGTCCCCCCATCTAGTGGCAACGACATCATCTTTCCATAAAAAGTCAATACACTCCAAAACCACAATGGATTCTTCGTATAAGTCCTCCCATTAGATGTGGATATGTAGAAGTGAAGTGACCAGGCCCCCTTGTAGTTTCAAATCACCAATTAGCTCGGACATACAACAAATATCACTCGTTTGTCGAAATATTTCTTCCATGATCTGGACCACATCATTTAAGCTTACTTCATTAGTTGGTACTGCCTAATTGTCTCACTCTCGGACCCATTTTCGATCTTCTAAGAACATTACACTAAATCTATGGCAATCAATGGTCGTTTGGGATTGAATTTTAGCCCAAACTCTAGGAGTTGGTTCAACACTTCTGATAATTGCATATATTTACCTCTAGAATGGGTACGAACACTGATGCATGCTCTAATAAGGAGTCACAAGGCTTGAATGACGAAGATGGTAGGGTGTATAAGAAAATATGGTCATGTTTGTGTGACACCCCGCCGAATAAAAAACCGAGCGATCACCCCTGTACCAAATTAAAACAGGAGTCACATATGGTTCATTCTTAGCATCACTGTCGAAAACCAAATTAATTACTAATAACCTATTAGGCTGACGTCAAAATTTTATTTAACTAATCTTTATAACCAAACTATACAAATAAGACATTCACATAATTTATATAAATGAAACTGAAAGGAAAAATAACCAAACGCTCGGTTTAATAATAATACAACCCAAACGAATTCCACAATAAAAGCGGTAAAAGAATAAATAAATGCATTTGGGATTTTGACCCGAGTTTTTATACAGTAACTCCTATCTATATGATAAGGATATAAGCATTTATAGAAAACCTGCATGCATCCACAGTTACTGCGACAAGCATCTGACTCGAAGGAATCGTCATCCAGGAGTCCCTGTGTCTGGACACCTATATATATATACATAGAAAAAGAGAGGAAAAGTAGATAAACCGGTCAGAGCCCGAATTGTGAAAATATTTTGCAAGTGCATAAATGCTCTATTTAAGAAAATATGTTTTATCTCATATTTAAATTGGTATCGCACTCCCATGAGATACCCCTTGACTCTCTGCTAATAGAGCATACCTATCGTATCCCTCTAAACATCCTAGTCAAGTTACTCTACCTAACTAAACTATCACCCCCAAACCCTAAAGGTCCTAAGTAAACTGGGTACTAATGGTAAAACTTCTCCCCAGTCCCAACACTACGCTAAATTCGTGCGTGGGGTGTCTCGCAAAGCGAAATCCAAACAAGGAACCCCCCGATACACTACTACTTGGCAGTGTCGATCATTGAAATCCATTAGGCCCTCAATACATAAGGTGAATATATATATATATATATACCCACATAATTATATACATTTTCATACTAACTTTTATATACATATCATATTTTAAGTCCGGGTACAATCAGCCTGAATGAGAATCAAATATTTAATCCTTTTATCTCTTTACTCTAGTAAGAGATATATAATATCTTGTTATCATGCACAAGTAATATACTATACACACGAGTATGATAACCATCCCAAGGAGCTATAACTCGAGGATGCGGTCTCTAGGCTATCATCTACCAGGAAATCACTCACGTATCATCCTGGGTACCAGTGGTCGGAATCTCACACCGCCTTGGTAAAAGCCAAATCACAACATATGGGAAGCGGCCAGAGTTCATCCCCGAAAGTGAGACAAAACATACCCACCACGTCGCACCACTAATAAAAATCACATAATAAAAAATCGACGCTATGACTTGGGGACTATACGCTCCCTACTCCTCAAGCTAGGGACCTCATCCACATCGTGCAACTTCCCATGATAGCATAGAAGGGGTATGCTTCACATAAATATATATACCATCCACACATAGATATATATATACATATATGTATCATATTTTTATATATATACTGTAGTCACATCGTATATATATTATATATTGTTCCTCAAATATATATAAATGGCCATAATTTCCCCCAAAGGTTCTCATAAATAATATCATTCTAGTATTTGCGCACTCACAATACTAAATCCAAAAGTATTCCCTCACTTGATAAATAACATGTACCTTACTCGCTCATAAGGATTTATATAATTTCTCCAACTATACAAATTTATCCAAGTAGTCGCATAGGATTTACTCAACCATAATCGATATAATTACGCTATCTACGCGCACAATTATATAAGCCTAAATGCCCACTGAAATTACCCCAAGAACTATTCATTCCCAAACACCCTTAATTTAAATAAGTCGTGGATTCCATTTCCATGAACCCAAGGACTACGTTTCGCTTAAATAAAAATTTGGAGGTCCCCACTCTATTTTTGGGAACCCCAACTCTCTAATTCCTCAATTTATCTATTTTCCCCGAAAATATAATTTTAGTGTCACATGCATAAACACTCTCTTATCCCCCATGAATTCCCTCAATTTGATGAATATTTACTTCTTAGTTAAGTATTTATTTCCTCAAATAAATAGGCCAAAAATCCTAAATTTGAGAATTTATCTCATATAAATTGAACAAAAAAAATTTACCAAATATTATGGATGATCGATCGATCGATCCTTGGCCGTCGATCGATTGATCAAGCAGGGCATCCGACACTGCTTCTTCTCCATGAATCAATTTCAACCATTAACAACCCCCGAGCTTTTTACCTCTACTTCCGCCAACAAATGACTACGCCCAACTATATATACACAAAAGAAATAGGTTCTAATCATCCTAGAATAAAAAATGAAACATTAATTTCCATGAATTTCTAAGTTTCTCCAATTTAATATTTTTCGAGGTTTACCCGTTAAACTTCAGAAAAACCCGTTTGATTCATGAAAACCCCCACCCAAAATCTTTCGGGTTTGTTATTACCAATTATGGTATGAGATTTATGCTCAAAAATAAATAAAGTAAGTAAACACTTTCCTGGAGGATATAATTCGACGACCTCGAGTCGAATCCCGCGGAGTTTAGCCCGAAAATCCTTTTTATCTCCTCTTTTCTCCTCTTCATTTCTTCTCTTCTTCTTTTCTCTCTTTTTCTTTCCTTTCTCCCACTCTCTCGTGTCTTATATAGGAGATAATAAGGGTTTATCCCTTTAAAGCCCAAAAATGAGTCATTTACTCAATTGCGAGTCCATATTAATCCAAAGTTTCCTAAAACTCAATTACAACCCCCGTATACTCTATTCTGACTATCTTAGCCACTCCGAGACTCATCGCGTATTCGGAATCTCCATCCGAGGTACTTGACCACAAATCACTAATTTAACCCAACACAAGTTAATGCGGGATTTCCAATTAAAATATTATCCTTTGTCTCTTTACCTAGCTGCGACATGTTACTAAAATACTCCAGCTCATTTACTTAATCCCAAAAGTAAATATAACACCCATCGAAAATCATCTAATCCTTGAAAACTCCAAAAATTACTATTCACGATAATATCTTAAATTCCGAAATTACACTTACTTATGAATTTCAATTATCCATAAAAGTGCGAGGTATTACATAATATGGGTAGTATCTGACCACCTCTCTCCCAAGGCACAGAGGACAGCCATCGAACGAGGCGTCTCATCTGCAGACGCCAAACTTTCAAAACCAGCTGATGAAACCACCATACGCAGCATCGTAGGAAGGTGCTCCCAGATATCCTTGAACCCCATCATCCCCTAGGAATCTGTCAATGCAAAAGGAAAAACCCTTGTCAAAATTTAGAAAAAAATAGGGAAATACCAAAAGGTAATTAACATTTGGATAACCACTAGGGTTCACCACCCTAGACATACTATGGTGTGGGTGCTCACGTAGAATATTCGGCTCATCTACAACCGGATCAAACGAGTCAATGGCATTATCATTACCTAGAAGTAGAGGCACCTTGCCCCTACACTCAAATGTGCCCAATCATCTAAACTCAACCATGCCATCTGGATCGCACTGGTTGAAAGTTTTTCCATTTCTTAGTCTTGGAGGAGAGGGGAATGCTAGAATAGTTTGCAGAAAGGAAAGGCAGAAGATAGTAAATTTGAAAGCTATGAAAAAAGATGAAATCTCGCCCCCTTTTATAGGAGGCTAAGGGGTATCCCGACTGGTAGTCCCCGGACACATACCAAGCAGCACTGTCCCTTCACCTACCCGAGGTATTCTAAAAGACTGTGTCGTTGCTGTTTGGAACCCGTTAGACCCTGTCGATCCGTACGTCCCTGAAATCTCATACAAAAAATACCCAAAAAACTACAAAAAATTCCTCAAAAAACCCCTAAAACTACCAAATATTTTTAGAACATTTTTTCACTAAGATTTGTTTTTAAACTCTCAAATCCCCAACTGAATTAATACCACATTTAAACACTGCAAACAGAATCCTAGAATTATTTCCCCACCAGCTTCTCATATCCAAATCCCTAGTGGAACTTTAAACCAGTTGGATATCTCCCCAGAAATGTCTTCAATGGACACACCAGAAGTTGAAAAGCTGGTCCATTAGGGTTACATCCAACCCTCAGATTAATATGTTTTTCCCAGAGGAGTCTCCAAATTTTCCCACGAAAACTATACCCAACTTAATCTATCATAATTGTCTTCAACCATCAGAATTAGTCACTCCTAATTAATCCCTCATAATTGGTCGCATACCTTAGCCCCTAGAATTATCTTCGACCCTCAGAATTGGTCACTCAGACTTAAGCCCTTAGAATTAGCTTCGACCCTCAGAAATGTTTTCTCCCTACTAAAGCCCTCAGAATTTTCTTCCACCCTCAGAATTGGTCGCTCCTACCTAAATCCTTTAAAATTTTCTTCGACCCTTAGAATTGGTCGCTCCCAACTTAATCCCTTAGAATTGGCTTCGACCCTCAAAATTTATCACTCCTACTTAAGTCCTTAGAATTTGATTCGACCCAAAGAATTAGTCACCCATACTTAAGGTCCTTAGAATTGACCTTGACCCTTAAAATTGGTCACCTACCACTTAAGGTCCTCAAAAATGATGTCGGACCCTTAGAATTGTTCGCTCTTACTTAAGGCCCTAGAATTGATCTCGACCGTTAGAATTGGTCGCTCATACTTTAGGGCCTCAGAATTGATCTCGACCCTTATAATTCGTTGCTACCATTTTAGGTCCTTAGAAAGTACCTACGCCAGTCAACTCATCCCACCCCAGTAGTACCATAGGTCCTCAGCATCGACCTCGTCCCTCTAGATCAATCATTTTCATCCATTAGGTCCGCAGAATCAACCTTTTTCCCAATCATTATGTGGTATCTATTCGATGGCTTTTTACATGTTTCAAGCTCACCCGTCTAGGGGCTCTATAGACACCAAATTATAGGACCCCCTAAGTCTATCCTCAGGTCCCTAGAACATCCGTAATTCACTACAAAACTAAGGTTGTACCCCGACTATCGATCTAGAGGCCATTGGGTCCTTCCGAGCCCCGTTTGACTCCTGTCAACTCTATCGTCATTCGGTAGAAACGAATGACCCTTTTACTCTGAAAAGTCATTAGGCACTTTCGGGCCCCAATTGACCAAAGTCAACTCTCCAAATTGAGAGAATCTCTTTGTAATATATAACTAACTCACATAACCTTTTCAACAATCCCCCCGATGTGAGATTCTGTCTTACGGTTTGGAGGAATGATCCACTATCGTTCGATGATCCCCCGTCCAAAAGACGGACGAATGATTTTGAGCCCCGTTTGACCCAAAGTCAGCTCTCAGACTCGGGAGAGGACCAAAGTATTCTTAAAGTCTCCGAATTAAATTTCTAACGGTATGACCCGTGCACGATTTGGATCAATGGATTGCGTTCTATGACTTTTTCAGAACAATCTGCACGAGAATGTCGATTAGAAGATCCATTTTCATGCCTATCGGTAGTGTGTCTAAGGTTACCTACTGATAGGAAGGCCTAGGGATATGACGATCGGAACCTCTACCCTATAAATAGATGGAATGATCTCACTCTCAGGGAGACCTCATATCCATTAATATCAGTGATCTTAGCAACATTCCTTTTACAATCAGTGAAGTTTCCTTATTTGAAATTCCTTTCCATATTTCATTCCCATCATTTTCTTACCCAATTTAGCAAAATCACCTTCCCTCTCACCCAATATTAATCCCAACATTCATGGGAGTTCCGCAACGATGAAGATCAAGCCTCAATTCTCTAAAGAAGGTCCAAAAATCATTCCCTCTCTTTAAATTTCTTTATATTTGCATTAGTTACATAATTTCTTAATTTGAATTTTACTTTAGGTCATACACACTAAAATCTCATCCTCTATTAGTAATATTTCACATACTTTATTTTCTATAAATGAAACCAAAACAAAGAAAAAGAGGGTTACCCCTACAAATTGTAACATAATTTTCCATCACAATCCTTCAAAACTAAAAATACATTTTCCATATGCACACATATAATAAATTCCTGTTTGAATCCATGGGATAAACCCCACCCTAGTGTCATATGAGAACTACGTGGACTCTGATGTAATACCCCGTAATTTTATTGATTTATAATTGTGGGATTAATTGAATTAATTATGAGAAATTTACTTAAAATTAATCGAGATTTAAATAAATATTAACTAGCGAGATGAGGGTTTGTATTTATTGATGTGAATCATATTGAATGTTATTGAGTGAATAAATTAATATGTGATTAAGAATTTATTAAAAATTATCACGAGTTGAAAATACGACAATTTTGGAAATTAAGTCAAGACGCGCATGTCAGTTGTGTCGGGACTCAATTTTAATGGAATAAAATGGTAATTTATTTGTAAGTCTTCGAAATGGTCATTTAGAGTGCTTCAAAGTGGCTGGAAGGGTCGAGCTCTTTGAAAAATTCTACCACGGGGTTTAGTTTGGGTCCCGGGGCAGTTTTAGGCCAAATTTACACCCCAGAGGAGCATTTTAGTCTTTTGATATTTTAGAGGAACTAAACCCATGAATTTTATCAGGTTAAATTAGACGGTGTGTCAAGGAAGTTAGGGTTATCATAATAAAAAAATGAGAGAGGATATCCAGCGAAGGAAGGATGAGAATTCCAAACGAGATTCGAGGCTTTCCTACAACTGTTTCACCACGTCACCACCCTCGCGTAGATCGAAAAGAGAGCATCGCCCCCACACCATCTTCTTCATTGGATAAGAACTTCCATTAGAGGCAAGTGTTTTATCTTGAAATGATTGAGTGCATATATATTATCCATGGTAGTTTAGATTAAAAGAAATAACCATGAATAATTGATATTTCATAAATTTGGATAATTGAATCATATGATTATGGGTAGGTTTTGCATGTAGATGAATTTCTGGAATCATTGGAAAAACGAAATTATAATCTAAGTGTTGGAAATCACGGATTAATTCCTGAATATTTCTTAAGAACCTTAGTTTCTTAAATGGTATTCAAGAACACCATAATTTTCATATTTAATACGTGATTTCTAACACTTAGATTATAATTTCGTTTTTCCAATGATTCCAGAAATTCATCTACATGCAAAACCTACCCATAATCATGATTTAATTCTCCAAATTTATGAAATATCAAGTATCCATGGTTATTTCTTTCAATCTAAACTACCATGGATAATATATATGCACTGAATCTTTGCATGATAAAAAAATTGCCTCTAATGGAAGTAATGATCTGATGAAGAATACGGTATGGGGGTGTTTCTCTCGTTTTGATCTATGCGTAGGTGGTGAGAATGGTACAACAGGTGTAGGAAAGCATTGAATCTCCTTAGGAATTCTCCTCATTCCTTCACTTTATAGTCTCTCTCAATTTTTTATTGTTTTAACCCTAACCTACTTGACACACCATATGATTTAACCTTATAAAATTCGTGGGTTTATATCCTCTAAAATTTCAAAAGAATAAAATACCCCTCCGAGGTGTCGGTTTGGCCTAATGCTACCCCGGGACCCAAACTAAACTCTCGAGTAGACTTTGCTGACTATCTAGACCCTTCCGGACACTGTGGCACACTCTAAATGACCATTTAGATGATTTAAAAATAAATTACTTTTTTACTCCATAAAATTGAGTCCCGACACGGCTGACACGATAGTCCCAAGTTAATTACAAAAACTTTCATATTTTTCACTCGCGACAATTTTTAATAAACTCCTAATCACATATTACTTTATTCACTCGGTAATATTCAATATGATATGCATCAATAATACTAACCCTCGTCTCTCTACTTAATATTTATTTAAATCCAAATTAATTTTAGGTAAATTTATCATAACTGATTGTGACGCCCCGACTAATTAAATACCGGGTAGCTACTCCTTTATTAAATCAATACAAAATGCCAAGTTGGTCCAGTTAATAGCATCACTGTCGAAAACATTTTTTAATGATTACTAACCACCTAGTATTTAAAAAGTGAGTTGTCAAATTTTAAATTAAATCTGATTAACATGCAATAAATGAAATATAGAAATGTAACACAACCATTCACGATAAAGTCCAACTATAAGGAATCAACAATTAAAGATGAGTCTAGAGGAAATACTCCTCACAACAATCGCAATATGAAAGGAAATAAAACAAGTCTGCATCCTGAATTAATTACAAACCAATGTCTGAATAACTGAAATATAAAATGAAATGTCTCTAAAAGAAATGGGCGACAAGCCCTACAATAGATGAAATCTGAATGTAGAGTCAAGGCAAATGAAGCGTCTACTAGCAAGGCCCTGTAACTTCCACAACAGCTACAGCTCGTCACCTGACTGGAAATACTATGCATGGTGTCCTTGTGGCTGGGCACCTAAAAATGGTTTTTACAAAAAGATAGATTTGAAAGCAAACGGGTCAGAGCCCGAATGTGGAGAGTATTTTAAAAACAGCAAGTGCTTTAATAACAATTAAAACAATGAATGAAAGATACATGTTAGGACGTGCTCTCACATGAAATACTCAACTCTCGTCTAACCGTGCACTCCTAACGTCCCTGTACCCATTCATGTGTTATTTATCTAACTAAACCATCATAAGTTCTAACCCAACTACTCGATTCACAATATGAATTCTCAATGTTATTACTTAAATAGATAGCTTTATTTGAACTCGAATTCTCAATTATTAGCATTACCGTTTACTGGAGGTTATCCCCTTATTTATCTTCTCATGGAGTTATTATAAATGATTCTCATAAATAAACATCACAATTCCATTTCATTCAACCGTATATTATTCGCATCATAAATATACAATATAAGCACCCCGAGGCTAAGCTGCGGTGCACACATACTCTGCTATCCATCTCGGTACATCACGTACATGAGGATTACAAATTCTGAATCTCTCAGGAATTGTTAGATAAGCACAACACACAAAAATGGAGGCGAACATAATTCAACATATCCATGGGTCACGTACATACCTACGCTCCATAGTCAGCTGACTTAATAACTCATAATTAAGTCATTCCCTTGAACTATGTCCTCTAGGTACCAAACTAAATCCGGGCACACAAAGATTAGAAGGCCCTAAGAGAATGTAAACCTCCCGTGATCGCAAGTATGGTAGGTATGTCATACACATAAGATCATATACTAAGCATGCACACATCTTAGATATCTCAATATTAATAAAGGTATTTTCTACATCCTTATACCATTATTCCAATTGTATACATTTTTAGTCTTCCGATAATATATAATGTAGACTGTCGACACATCTCACGTCATAGATTCTTATACTTAAAACCTATCTCAAAAGGGTTATTAAGTTTCCGATTATTCCCACATATTACATCATTATTCTTAAGGTCCTTACTTCTGCCCCAAACCTCAATTCATCAACTTATTCAAAATTAATCTTTTAGCCCTTATATTATCTCACTCATCGAGCTTCATTAGCTTTTAGAATTATTCCTCAAATTAAATTTCTAATTAAGGTCCAAACTTTATAACCATACCTACTGGTCTTCCTTAAGTCTAAGGATATTTATAAGGTCTCCAATAATATTTTCCAAGGGTTAACATCATTAAAATTTAACTAGGTGAAGTTTTACTCTTTCTGGGAAGGTCGATCGATCGACCTTGACCTTCGATCGATCGATGGTGGTCGATCGATCGACTGATGAATGTCGATCGATCGAACGAGCCAGGTAGGCTACGGACTGCTTCGTTTTGCAGTTTTCAAATCATCTCAAAACACCATTAACAAGCATGAAACTCTAAGATAGCGTTATAATATCATCATACAACCATCCTACAATAGTGTTAACGTTCTAAAACCAATAAATCATCATTCAAGGGCTTTGTTTGGATCAAAACTTCTTCAAGAATTCCAGTTTTCTATTTCTTTCAAGAACATTAATAAACTTCTTCTAAAATACGTTTTTAGATCATTAATGGTTATGTTTTGAATGCATACTTCGTCCAGAATGTTTCTACATGCAATTCCTAACATAGTTCATAATTTTAATCCTCAAATTCATGGGTCTAATCAATCTTCCAAGATAAATTTGATGATTATCCTAAACATGGAAAAGCATAGCATTGAATCAGTTATAATTAAACCACTTGCCTATAATCTTTCTCTGAATTTGATGTTGAATCTTGAAGGCTGAGTTGTTCTCTCTTTCTCTCTCTGCATAATTCTCTTCTCTCTCTCTCTCTACAAGTTCTTCTCTAAGGATGATGACAATGGAGGTGGGGGTTGGTTTTGGACAAGTTAGAACTATTTCTTAACTTCTCCCGTAGCCCATTAAGTCCCTTAGTGTAGTTAGTGGGTTTAGTGGATAGAGAATAAGTCAGATTTTTATATCTAATTTTCGTGGGTTTTAATTCCCAAATTTTCGAAATTACCAAAAGGCCCTTTTAAGTTACCTGTATGGCCCAATAATGCCCCGGGACCCAAACTTAACCCCCAGCTAGTGTTTTTTTACTATTTCGACCCTTCCGGACAGGTTGGCGCACTCAAAATGACCATACGGTTAATAGAAATAAAATTCACTTTTTAATTAAATAATTACTTTCCTGACGCGACTGTCACACGCGTCTCAACAAAATTTCCCAAATTGTCGTATTTCAATCTCGCGACAATTTTAATAGTTACAATATTCGTATATTGCCATATATACACATTATAATCAAATACTAACTCACATCTCGTTAATATTTTATCCGAATTAATTCACATTTAATTCAATAAATCCCATAAATAAATATCGATAAAAATGCGGGGTATTACACTGATTCAATTAATCCCGTAATTAAAAATCAATAAAATTACAGGGTATTACATATTTCCTCCCTAATAATGAAATTTATTCCCAAAATTTGAAAATAAAAGTATGCCTGGTAAGAACAACACTGGATATTTTTTGCGCATCCCATCCTCGCGCTCCCAAGTAGACTCCTCGATATTATAATGCCACCACTGAACACCTACTAACGATACTACTTTCGACCTCAGTTTCCTCTCATTAAGGTCTAGGATAACAGCTAGCCCTTCCTCTTAGGAATTATCGGCATGTTAACTGATCTCCTCTAAAGCAATATGAGTGTGGGACAACTCATCCGGAAGATATCTCCTCAGCCAAGAAATATGGAACACATCATGAATTCTATGCAAGTGCTCGGGTAGACCAAGTCTATATGCGACTGGTCCAATCCACTCAATAATAGGGAATGATCCTAAATACCTCAGCACCAACTTCCCTTTCTTCCCGAACCTCACTATCCTCTTCATAGGAGATACTCATAGCAATACCTGGTCCCCCACACTGAACTCCCTGAAGGACCTCTTGGCATCGACGTAGCTCATCTATCTATCCTGAGAAACTCGTATGCTCCTTCGAATCATCACAATCCTGGCTGAAGTATCCTAGATCACCTCTGGACCAAGTAGGTTATTGTCCCCCACCTCTAGCTAACACTTTGGAGAATGACAAGGCCTACCGCATAGTGCCTCAAATGGATCCATGCCAATAGTAAACTGGTAGGAGTTATTATAAGCAAACTCCACCAGTGGAAGATACTTCTCCCAGCCCCTCCAAAATCAAGGACACACATCCACAACATATCCTCTAACATCTTATTCATCCTCTAAGTCTGCCCATCATTTTGCGGATTGACAGGTCGTACTCAATTGTAACTCTGTACCCATGGCTTCCTAGAAGCTCTGCTAAAACCGAGATACAAAAGTCTTGTCCCTGTCAGACACAATATCAAGGTGCACTCCGTGAAGTCTCACTATCTTGGCTATAAAGATATGGGCATACTGTTCCACAGTCTAATTTGTCCAGACTAGAAGAAAATGAGCTACCTTAGTCAACCGATCGATAATTACCCATATGGAATCGTGACCCCTTTGAGAAGTAGGCAACCCTGTAATAAAGTCCACGGAAACTCTTTACCATTTACACTTGGAATCTCTAATGGATGAAGAAGTACTGTTGGCTTTTAGTGGTCCACCTTTACTAAGTGACATGTGTCACACTTCAAGACAAACTCAGCAATGTCCCTCTTCATCCCACTCCACCAATACTATTGCCTCAGATCCTGGTACATCTTATCCCCTCTAGGATGTATCGCAAAGCGTGAACTGTGCGACTCTGGCATCACTGCATGTCGCAATTCCTCCTCTTCTGAAACTACAAATCTCCCTTTGAAGCTCAATCCCCCATCTAAATCCACATAATAAGACTCGGCTCCCTCGGCTAAAAGATGTACAATTCGATCCTAGCAGAATGGATATGTTGCCTAATCTTGTACAACCCTCATAACTATATGGGGCGTAACATCCATAACTGACATAAAAGATCGTGCCACTACATCCTAGTTTCCCAACTCCTTCTATTTTTCCTTCCTTACCTCAACCACCTCACCTACTGGCATACCTCTCAATGCATTCGCTACCACGTAAACTTTCTAGAGGTGATATTGGATATTGAACTGATAGTCATTCACAAATTCATACCATCGTCACTAACGCATGTTCAGCTCTCGCTGAGTGAATAGGTACCATAGTGATTTATGATCTGCGAACAGGAAAAGTTTCTTCTCCAAGAGATAATGTCTCTATATACGAAGTGAAAACACGATTGTCACAAACTCCAAGTCGAGTGTGGGGTAATTCCTCTCGTGAGGCTTGAGCTTACGGGAGGTAAAACCTATAGATAGATTCTCCTGCTGAGGCAGATCTGTAAGTCCATGTAAGGACGCATCAGTATAGACGAAGTACTCCACTCCCGCCATGGGCATTTCTATAATGGGTGCTAAAGTCATCTTTTCCTTCAGCTTGTCAAAAGCCAACTGACAAGCCTCATCCAAAATAAATTGCATCCCCTTATGAGTCATGTAAGTCAATGGAGCTGTATCTTTGAGAATCCCATGATAAATCACCCGTAGTATCCGTCTAGCCGCAAGAAACTGAGTACCTCCGTTGGTGTCGTGGGTTCTCCCCACTACCCACCGCTGACACTTTTCCCGGATTTACGAATATCCCCTTATCAGATATAATGTTCCCCAAAACATGAACCTCCCAAATCTCTCATATTTTCCATCCAATTTATTCTCCTGTATTGTCTACGATACCTTACGCAAGTGGATAGCATGCTCCTCCTAAATCTGGGAATAAATCAGGATGCCATCTATGAAGA
Organism: Sambucus nigra; assembly: GCA_949130495.1. Taxonomy (NCBI): domain Eukaryota; kingdom Viridiplantae; phylum Streptophyta; class Magnoliopsida; order Dipsacales; family Adoxaceae; genus Sambucus; species Sambucus nigra. Next base: position 516,144,318 of record OX422219.1, read on the forward strand.
CAATGACAAACTTATTGTAATACCCCGTATTTTTGAAGATTTAAATAATTAAGTGATTTATTATTATTGTGGGAGTAATTAAATTAAAATGTGAGAATTAATTATTAATCTGGATTAAATTTGAATATTTACTAGTGTGGTGAGAAGTTAGTAATTATTAATATTACTGCAAGAATAAGTAATATGTAATGATGATTTTATGTAACTTGTCGTGAGAGAGATATACAATAGTTTGGTATATTAAGTCGGGGACACGCGTGCAAGTCGTGTCAGGACTAATTAAGTGGAATAAAAATGTAAATTATTTTAAGTAACTCGTATGATCATTTCGAGTGTGTCGTTGAGTCCGGAGGGTCGAGATAGTCAGAAAACTCTACCTGGGTATCTTATTGGGACTCCGGGATATTTTTAGGCCAAGACGGTACACAGTAGGGGTTGTTTTGTAATTTGAATTTTTAGAGAAATTATATGGATGAAAATTGAAGAAATATTATATCAGCTAATTGCGGACAATTAGGGTTAGGATATTCCAAAATCAAGAGAGAGCCACAGTGGGTGAGGGAGAGCAAGTTCCAAATGAGGATAGTCAATTTACACCACATTGCACAACCACCACCACCATCGTATAAATCCGAACGCGAGGAGCGCATCCATACCAACAACACCAACGGATTAGACCTTCGAAATTGAGGCAAGTGTTTATTGCTTGCTTTCTTTAGCAATAATTATGTTCATGTTAGTCTAGGTTAATAAACCATTGTTATGAAAGTTCATTTGGGTGAATTTGGAGAACTATATCATAACCTAGGGCTGATTTGATAACAATTTGAATCCCATATGTAGATAAGATGATGCCTATGAAATTATGTTAATTTCTATAAACAAATATGGGTTTAATTTTAGAAGTTATGCATATCAATTTAAGAACTAGGGTTCTTGATAATAAATTGGGAATTTTGAATTATATGGATGATTTAATGATTCTAGGTTGTTAAACTTTATTTACAAATGTTAGGATTCGATTTGGTACTGATTCATTAGAGTTTGGGATGATATTTTAGAGGTTTTAGGGTTGAAAAATGGTGAAAAATGAGGTTGTCTAAAGTTGAAGACGAAATAACCCAGTTCGCGAGTTGTCGTGCGAAATGTATCATTCGAGCGAGATAAGTATCTAGCGCGAAGTCATTCGAGCGAGATAGGGTTGTCGTGCGAAGTCTTTCAAGCGACACGTGCAAGTCATTCGAGCGAGATGCTCTTCTGGTTCGAGCGAGATTTCTAATTTTTAGGGAGTTTCCTATTTTGCTGCTATTTTAGTAAACGGTTAATTTGAGTGAGGAAAAACAGTGTCCGATGAACCCAGAATAGTGCATAATTATTGGGAGTTGTTTAGGTGTAATGATTTAAACATTAGGGATGGTGAGTTTACCTTGAATATTACGAGAGAGAGAGAGATAATCGTAATTGTAAATGCGTCGAGAGTATTAAGTGATAAATACTTACGATATTAGTTCTAACGATATCGAACTTATAAGAATAAAAATTAGTTGTTACGTTTGGGACTTCTTATGATTATGTATTAAGGGTTTTTCGGTGACATATTATCCTTATATATATTACGAGAAAGGGAATATCGTAATTTAAAATACGTTGATAGTATTTAGTGATGGTAATACTTCATATGGAATATGACATTTGGTCTGTGTGTATACCGTTTAATTTGATGGGTAGTGTGTATACCTATATTTGATATATTTTGTGTATGACATACCTAGCTTCTTGGTATCGCGGGGGATTCTGTAGAGACGATCTTATCCTGAGTGACCTTCGAGGGGATATTTGACTTGTGTCTCAGAACATAGGACTTTGAAGACTTATTTCTGAGTTGATAAGTCAGCTGACTATGGGAGCGTAGGTATGTGCGTGACCCATAGGTATGTGAAGTATGTTCGCCGCCAATATGTTTGATTTCTTTATATGGTTCGTGGGAGGTTTCCGAACTGATAATCCTTATTTGAGTACGAGATGTACCGGGACAAGATAGCAGAGTATGCAATGCACTACAGGTGTAGCATTGGGGTATTGTGTTAGTATATATATATATATATATAATAGTTGTGGATATATATGTATACTTGTGTTATACTTACAATTCGATAATATAGGCTATTAAGATTGTGTTAGTACATATATATATAATAGTGAGGGATATATATATATATATATATATATGTATGTATGTATGCTTGTGGTATATCTACAATGAAATAATTGTAGACTATTAAGGTAGTGAAACCTTCTATAACGTAAATAGTGAATACTTGACTTTAGTGTGATCACACTTATTTAAATGATAAATATTGAGATCAAATACCGAATACTACTACGAGGGGTAAATAGAAGGATAAGCATTTTCCTAGTGAGAAGTGTGTCAGATGGCTAGGATGGATTAGATATGCATTAGGCATGCACACTAGTTGAGAGGTGAGAATCTCATGTGAGAGTCTAACTAACATGCATATAATACTTGCTTTAATGCAGTTTTAAATAGTTGCTAATAAATCTTTTTAAAACATCGGGCTCTGACCCGTCTCTTGCATCTCTTCTCTCGTTTGCTATATATATATATATTAGTATAGGTGCCCAGCCATAGGGACACCGGTTCTAGGTACTTGGATGGTTTACCGAGATGCAGCATTTCTGGAAGTTGAGGATTATTGAGATTAGATGTTTCTCTCATTTCATTCAGTTCCTAGTTCAGATATTTCAGTTCGTGCATGTGTTGCCCATTCTCATTAGCAGGGTTGTACTGAGTTTCCCTTGTAGTACTTTTCAGTTGGATTGAGTATTTATTATGGTTTGGTTTGTGACTTTGTACTGGAAAGTTTCATCCAGAGTTAATTATTCAATTTTTATTTCAGTCAGTATTCATCTCTTGTGTATGTTTTGTAATCATATGTTCAGAAATTAAATGAATTAATTGGTTTCAAGTTTAATTGGAAAATGTTTTGACACTAGCTTAATTAAATGTTAGGTAATTAATTGGATTTAAGTTTTCAATAGTGAGGCTAAGAATGAACCAACCGAACATTCTGTTATAAATTTTATAAAGGACTGATCACTCGATATTTAATTGGTCGGGGTGTCATAGGTGGTATTAGAGCATCAGGTTCTAGAGTTCTTTAGGATCGGTACAACTTAATACGTTTTAGCTTATCAATCTTTGATGTAGAGCCTTATTCTAGGATTGTTGTATTCCAGTGCATATGCGATTTACGCTCTCCTGTGATTTATTTTAGTGAATCCAATTCATATGCGAGAGTGATTGGACTTCGTACTCCGAATAGTATGGGATGACCAATGAAGGCCGTTAGTGGGACTGCAGGAGGAGGAAAACAATTGAAAGTTATAAAGCATTAAGGGAATGGTGATCATGATAGAATCACCAACAATAATAACTAAGTGTGATGAGCCAATGGAGGGAGCTAATCCAAAGGCAATAATGTAAAGTATAGTGCAGTAACCCTCAGAATTTTAAATTCAGAAGAAATTTTTCTAGATAAGAGAAATGGGAAAGAGTAACAATAGAAAATTAAATTGAGATATTGGGTGCAGGTTGATCGTTTAATCTTCCTCTAGTTGGTCGCGTAAGGACCGACCGTAAAGGATGAGTTAACTTGGTAAGAAAAATTTGTAACCGAAGTAGGAGTCACGGAAGATAAAAAGGGTTTGTAAGTTGAAATGGACTCATAGTTGGAATGCCCTGGCATGAATGGAAGGTGCGACTAAGGTGACTAGTATCAATGTAGTCAAAGTATATGTTTATTAGAATATGTTAACGCCATAGAAGAAAGGGATCCAGTAGAGTTTTGATACTTAGCCGAAGGGCAAGGTTGAATTTAATAGTGTTAGTAGAATATCACCTGAACGTATACCAAGTGTGGGAAACCTATTTAAATGATATGATTGAATCTTAACGAAATGGTTATGTATTCACTCAAGACCAGCGGGTTGACAATATGTTCCATATGCCTTATAGAGCGCAAGGAACAACGAAAATAATAAGTGGGAGTTAAGACTGCCAGGTCCGAGAGAAGGAAATTCCAACAAGTCAGGAGGACCAGTGAAAGGGAAATTACCCTGTAGGTAGAGGTAAGGGTTACCAGTATTAAATGTGATCACTTGAGAAGTGAAATTTATAGTGTCGGGAGTAATAAACCGTGCCTATAAGGCATACCAGTTGGAGAAGTAAATTGTCCAGTGTAGGAATCGGGTCAAGAGAATTGGACCCAGTAAATAATAACTTGAGAGTAGTGGGTCTAGTCAGGAACAATGTAGTCCTCAGTAACTGTAGCATACCGTATGTCAGGGTTGACGGGGCCTAGGAAATCAAGGGAAGCCTAGTAAGCTCAAAATTGAGGCATATTAATATGGGGCCAATGTATCGATGTCGGGCGGGTGACCAGTAAAATACAATAATTTACCCACCAAAAAGGAAGGGAAAGTATAATGAATGGAATCCGAAAGGTATAACGATTATAGATAATTATGGGTCGCAAAATGTGCGTACAAGGACCCTACGATCAGGATAGACTGATGGAGCTTTGTTTCATCCTTGTGAATAAATGATGAGTTCAAGTGATGTGGGTGTGTCTCAACATATGTGAATAGTTAACACTAAGAATTTAAGCGTGCCTTCGGTTAAGTGGGTATGGTGGCGAAAACAACCTTATTATGTAAATAACTACAATTTGGTAGAAAAATTTTCGTGTCACCTGCGGGGAGGAACAAGTGTGGACACTAAGAGAAATTTGTATATGGTATTATGTAACGATTCGGGCTCCTTTGAGCATTATGATACTAGAGCATATTACGATTATATTGTACAGTTACTGGTTACCGAGGGTTTGAACAGTAGTAAATTGTGTGACAAGACTATCGTACTAAAAAATTTAAATTTTAAATATATGCTTTTAGTGAGGCATCACCCGAAAGGCAGATGAGCCTGCATATGTGTTGTATTGTATTGTAGACTTCAGAGAGTATGTTGTCTTACTATGTTGATCCTGGTGAGCAGGGATGTTCTACTGATGTAATTCAGGGTATATTGACTTATTATAGAGAGGATAGATATAGCTTATTAATTATATAGTGTTAATAACTTGTGATCGGGAGAGCGCCACATTGTATGCCGTCTTTAGTGACATTAAAGTAGACGAGTAGAATTTTATGTTCGTAGATGGGAATTCAAGGATATATGTTATGGAGTAAGGACTTAACAGATCTCGACGACCAGCAGTGTTAGGTAGTAGTGTATCGGGGGGGGGGGGGGTTCTTGTTTCGATTCCCTTTACGAGACATCCCATGCATGAAACTTAGCCAACGTTGGAAGTTGGGAGAAGTTTGACTTTAGTACATGGATTTAATATCGCAGTGATTGCAATATTCATAGTTATAGCTGTGAATTAATGGTTATACTACAAATTAAGGACGATAAAGTTGTATAAGATTAATATGTGATAATGTTAGCAATCGTTGACACCACGACAAGACCGATGGTACAACCCCTAAGATATGATTAGGTGGAAAAGGTAGGGTGACTGAGTATGACCTTACCATATAGTCATGCCAAGTATGTGGGTCATAATTTGTTATTTATATAAAACATCTTTTATGGTGGTCCTGCAATGCACAAAACATAGGGTGTATGGGCGCCCTAGATAGTTGAATTATAGTATTTTCCATAATTGAGAATTGTGGCACATTGCGTATTGCGAGAAGTAAATGAATGTAGAAGAGTGTGACTTATAACTTAGCTATTTGATGGGTTAGGGCAGTTAGGACGGTTAATTCCAAGATTTGCCACAAGGATAGTATAGGAAGAATCCGATAAAGTTTAACTCGGGTAAGTTGAATCTTACTTGATAGGACATGGAGAGAGCATGTTTCATGAGAATCTGAATCTTAGAGAGAGGGGGAAGGACTTGCGACATGCAGTGATGACAAGCCATAGATATGGATGTGGTTATAAGAAAGGTAAAATGCATAATGATATAAATTCATAGTAGTGATGGCATAAGCAAAGCAAGACATTACTAAGCTCCAACTGGAAGTGGATCATCAGGAAATAATAGAGTTCCTTCAGCATTAGGAATTCCTTGGTAGTAATGGGAGAGTAAATCCATGAACCATTACAAAGTTAATTACTTCGCAATGGGATCAAGACCCTATTTGGGTGAATGTGGGTCAGGTAATTAAAGTAGCTCGCGTTATTCCAAGTTAGGGAAAATCATAATGTGTAACGGTAAACCTCAACCATTATTCCTGGGACAGTAAGGTCATATGCGGTACAATTAGAGTTTTTGTCTGATAGAGTCAAGAGAGTCATGATTCGATTATTGGGAAGAGTTTTTGGGAGGCCATGAATATTGAGATGCGAACATATCCGACCTAACACACTCGCAACCGAATGGGCAGACTGAGAGTTCTAGTTACACATTACGAGGAATGTTGTATTTCCAATTATGGGAAGGTTTAGTGTAATTTATTCCATTGGTGGAGTTAGTGTAAGACTACTCCTCTCAGCTCAATATCGATAGGATTCCATTTGAGGCATTATATATCAATCCTTGTCATCCTTGTGCTTATTGGACAGAGGGTAGGACAATAATGTACTAGGTCTAGATGTAATTTAGGGCCCGTTAACCAGGATGGAAATGATTGGGAGTTGCATTATTGCATGTTGGAATGAGGGAATTGGTACCGAGTGATGTGGGATCTTTTCCTATTATTGTTAAGTTTGGGCCGGTAGCGTACATGCTTGGATTCCATAGTCCTTTGCGGAGGCAGTATGGAGAAAATGTGTTAACATTTATAGTATATATTGTGTGTAAAGCATATACCATACAAGCAGGAATAAACTGCTGATGAAACATAGTAGTAAGACAAATTTGTATATATTTAAATACTGATAATCTACTAGTGTGAGTAGTAGGAGGCTAGTTAGTAATTATCAAAAACATTTAAGTGGTGAAACTTAAATGGTAAGTCTTGGAGCGTAAATTATAACATCAGTGAGGTGTTCATTATTAAGGGTATACGGTAATGTACTGTATGGGCGGCACTGCGTAGATAACATGAGATGTGAGGTTAATAGCCGAAGTTGTCCTTACCAGAAATGCCCTATTCTCTGAATTTCGGGATGAAATTCCATTATTAGGGGGGAAGTATGTAATACCCCGTATTTTCAAAGATTTAAATAATTATGTGATTTTTTTTATTATTGTGGGATTCATTAAATTAAAAGGTGAGAATTAATTATTAATCCAGATTAAATTTGAATATTTACTAGCGTGACGAGAAATTTGTAATTATTAATATTACTGTAAGAATAAGTAATATGGAATGACTATTTTATATAACTTGTCGTGAGAGAGATATACGATAGTTTGGTGTATTAAGTCGGGACACGCGTGTGAGTCGTGTCAGGACTAATTAACTGGAATAAAAAGGTAAAATATTTTAAGTAACTCGTGTGATCATTTTAAGTGTGCCGTTGAGTCTGGAGGGGTCGAGATAGTAAAAAAACTATACCCAGCTATTTTATTTGGACTCCGGGATATTTTTAGGCCTTGTCGGCACCCGGTTGGGGTAGTTTTGAATTTTGGATTTTTAGAGAAATTATATGGACGAAAATTGGAGAAATATTATATCATCTAATTGGAGACAATTAGTGTTAGGATATACCAAAATCAAGAGAGAGCCACACTGGGTGAGGGAGAGAAAATTCCTAAGGAGGAGAGTCAATTTACACCACCTTGCACAACCACCACCACCATCGTGTAGATCAGAATGCGAGGAGCGCATCCATTCCAGCAACACCAACGGATCAGACCTTCGAAATCTAGGCAAGTGTTTATTGCTTGCTTTCTTTAGCAATAATTGTGTTCATGTTATTCTAGGTTAATAAACCATTTTTATGAAAGTTAATTTGGGTGAATTTAGAGAACTATGTCATAACCTAGGGCTGATTTGATAAGAATTTGAATCCCATATGTAGATAAGATGATGCATACAAAATTATGTTAATTTCTATAAACAAATCTGGGTTTAATTTAGAAGTTATGCATATCAATTTAAGAACTAGGGTTCTTGATAATAAATTGGGGATTTTGAATTATACGGATGATTTAATGATTCTAGACTGTTAGAATTCATTTACAAATGTTAGGATTCGATTTGGGAATGATTGATTGGAGTTTGGGATGATATTTTAGATGCTTTGGGGTTAAAAATGGTGAAAAACTAGGTTGTCTAAGGTTGAAGAAGAAACTACCCAGTTCGCGAGATGTCGCGCAAAGGGTATCATTTGAGGGAGATCAGTATCTAGCGCGAAGTCATTTTAGTGAGACAGGGTTGTCATGCGAAGTCGTTCGAGCGACACGTGGAAGTCGTTTGAGCGAGATGATCTTCTATTTCGGGAGAGATTTCTAATTTTTAAGGAATTTCCTATTTTGCCCCTATTTTAGTAAACAGCTAATTTGAGTGAGTAAAACCAGTGTCCGATGAACCCAGAATAGTGAAAAATTATTGGGAGTTATTTAGGTGTAATTATTTAAACATTAGGGTTGTCGAGTTTACCTTGAAGATTACGAGAGAGAGATAATCGTAATTGTAAATGCGTCGAGAGTAGTAAGTGACAAATACTTATGATATTAGTTGTAACCATATGGAACTTATAAGAATAAAAATTATTGGTTACGTTTGGGACTTGTTATGATTATGTATTAAGGGTTTTCGGGTGACATATTATCCTTATATATATTACGAGAAACGGAATAAACTAATTTAAAATACGTTGATAGTATTTAGTGATGGTAATACTACGTATGGGATATGACATTTGGTCTGTGTGTATATCGTTGTGTGTATACCGTTGTGTGTATACCTATATTTGGTATATTTAGTGTATGACATACCTAGATGCTTGCTCTCGCGGGGGGTTATGTAAAGACGGTCTTATCTCGAGTGACCTTCGGGAGGATATTTGACTTGTATCTCAGAACATAGGACTGTGAAGACTTATTTCTGAGTTGATAAGTCAGCTGACTATGGGAGCGTAGGTATGTGCGTGACCCATAGGTATATGAACTATGTTCATCGCCAATATGTGTGATTTGTTTATATGGTTCGTGGGAGATTTCCGAATCGATAGTCCTTGTTTGAGTACGAGAGGTACCGGGACATGATAGAAGAGTATGCAATGCACTATAGGTGTATCCTTGAGGTGTTGTGTTAGTGTATATATATATAATAGTGGTGGATATATATGTATACTTGTGTTATACTTACAATGTAATAATTGTAGGTTATTATGTTTGTGTTAATACATATATATATACATATATATATATATATATACATATATATATATATGTATATATATATATATTTATGCTTGTGGTATATCTACAATGGAATAACTACAGATGTCGGTACCCAAAATTAAGACCTTGGTCCTGGATGAGTAGCCCAATTTTGGCGGCCCAAAGTCTTGGTCCCCCACCTCTTATTCTGAATATGATCCAATCTCTTCCCACGTTCCCATTAAGGGAGGTTATAGGGAGAGATGGAAGACGTGGGAGAATCCATCACCCCCACTTACCTAAATGTGCATGTATATATTAAACCCTAGGTCTGGGGCAACAAAAGAACTTGTATTCTCTGTAACCACTCTCCGAAGTATATAGAAATAATACCGACTGCACCAACATAGACGTAGTCACATATTGGCTAAACCACGTACATCCTTTGTTGTGTGATTGTCATTTTACATTCCGTTTTCCTACTTGGTGATTGCTTTTCCCTTATCTATTTGTGTTGCATAATAATTGTTACCACAATTGGCGCCATCTGTGGGAAGCGTTAATCTTTCCCTGAGAAGAGCCCACACCAAGAAAGGAGTTTAAAATGTCTGTTCACAGCAGTAATTCCCCCCCAGGCAGGGGATATTCAGGAACCACCTGCACCTCGCAGGATTAGGTCTGAAGTTCGACATTCAGATCAGAGGGCTCGCTTGGAAAGGCCAGCCTCAGAAGAAAGCCAAGGACCAGTGAGATCCATGCAAATATCCAGACTGATTGATGTATACGAGGCAAGGCTCCATGAGGGAAGAGAGTCTTCTCGCAAACACGAGGCCAAGAACGTTTGCCTGAAAGGAAGAATGGAAAGACTGGAGAAGGAGCATCATCTTGATAACAGGAGACATCCATACCGCACTCCTAGACCTCAGGTGAGAAAGTCTCACAGTCGAGGAAGGAGCCCCAGGCGAGGACCTCAAAAGGTTGAAGGAGACGAATCAGATGAAGACCTGCGCGAGCAGCTGCAAAGAGCTCGCCGCTATCAGAGCCCTGCTCGTAGCAACGAGAACATACAAAATATAGTCCGCAGAGAGATAGACCAACATCCTTCCCATAATGTTACCAGTTCGACCAAAGAACTCGCTAGGCGAGATCTCAAAACCCATATGAAGTCACCTTTCACGAGGGAAATTGAGGAAGAAGAAGCCCCCAAGAAATTCGCCATTCTAAGGTTCAAGATTTATGACGGTAAGACTGATCCCATTGATCACGTAAGGTAGTACCGACAGGCCATGACCCTCTAGAACCACCGAGATGCGCTAATGTGCCGAGTTTTTCCTTCGATCCTGCATGATGTATCACATAAGTGGTTCAAATGGCTCCCCCACCGGTCAATAAGGAGTTTCAAATCCCTAGCCGAACTTTTTACGGCCCGATTCATTACCAGTAGCTCCCATCCCAAAAGGATGGATGTTTTGCTAACAATGAAGAAAATGCCTTAAGGGACCCTCCGAGACTACGCAAAGAGGTATTGGGAGTTATTCAATCAGATCGAAGATTGCGCCGAGGAAGTGTAAGTGGCCTCTTTCAAAATTAGGCTCCCTAGTTCTTCCCTCCTATACCAGTCCCTGACGAAGAAGGAAGCTATGACTATTGACGACCTAATGGCTTGCATCGAGAAGTACGCTAAGGTGAAAGACGTCACTCGCCTCAGTACAGGAGAAAACGGTTGAGCTAAACTCACTACCAAGGGCAGTGACAAAGCTGAGAATCAAAAGAAAGGAGGAAAGAACGGGTGCAAGAATGGCTCTAAAAACGGAAGCGGTAACGATGTAGCGAAAGCATTTCAGGCGGTTAACTACATTTTTAGAGAGCCAATTTACAAGATTCTCGCAAAAATCAAAGACAAGCCATTCATCAAATGGCCCAGAAAAATGGGAGGGGATCCCCTAAAGAGGAACAATGCGCTGAGATGCGCTTTTCATAAAGAGGGAGGACACAAGACTGAGCATTGCAAAGCTCTAAAGTCTCACCTCGAGGAACTGGCGCAGTCCGGGCATTTGAACCAGTTTGTGGAGAAAAAGGCAGAGAAGGTAACGGCCAATAGAGAAGCAAGACCTGATAACGTCCTCAAAAATGAGGCCAGACATGAGTTCGTGGTAATTCATGGGGCATCTGATGCCAATCAGATCCAAGAAAATTTAGTTTTAATGGAGATGAAGAAGCTTACAACGGTAATGCAGGCTTTTCAGATCGATCCAGCAAAGTCGTAGTCAGGAAAGCGTCGATGAGCAGATGACGTTAACTACAACAAGCACATTATTTTCACAGATGAAGATCCGGTAGGAGTAAGAACCCCACATCATGATGCTCTGATTATTACCCTTAGGACAGCAAACTTTGACGTCGACAAGTTTCTCGTCGACTAAGGAAGCTCGTCCTAGGTGATGTACCTCGACCTATTTAGAAAATTAAAGTTAAGCGTTGCCGACCGAAATGAAGCTACTGTCCCTTTAGCTGGCTTCGCTGGAAAAATAATTATGCCCTTGGGGAAGATTGTACTATCGGTGCACCCTGGAAACGTCTCCAAGATGATTGAGTTTTTGGTAGTTGACATCGACTCGCCATACTAGGCCATCCTCGGCAGGGTATGGTTGCACGCAATGAAGGCAGTCTCTTCGAACTACCATCAGAAACTTAAGTATGTAACTGAGTGAGGAGTAATGGAGATTCATGGTGACCAAGCGATGGCAAGAAGGTGCTTCATAGCAGCCATCCGACCAAAGCCAGAGAAGAGGGCCGAGCAGCCCAACGAGAAGGTTGAAGAAGGTATGACACCTTATAAATAGCAATTAAAGTACGGAAGACCTGGAGTAGAGGAAACTAGGCTCCTCCCCTCCGAATGGGTCATCGAAGACCTGGTAGAAGTTACGGCCGGAGAAGGCGACAGCAACAAAGTCTTCTTGATTGGAGCATCTCTCACCGACCAAGAACAGAAGGAATTGACAACCTTGCTGAGGCGCAACGTAGATGTTTTCGCGTGGGAACCATAAGAGCTGCTCGGAATCAATCCTGGTATGGTCTGTCATCAGTTGCACGTCGATCCCACCGTCAAACCAATCACGCAGAAGGATCGGCGAACTTCACCCAAGAACGCTAAAGCGGTTGAAAAAGAAGTGGAAAAACTGTTTGATGCAGGATCCATACGAGAGGTACAATTCCCCAAGTGGTTATCCAATCCAATAGTAGTTCCGAAGAGCAATGGGAAGTGGAGAGTCTGCATTGACTTCACTGACCTCAACAAAGCATGCCCTAAACATCGTTTCCCCCTCCCAAAAATAAACCAACTAGTAGACGCCACCGCAACTCACGAAAGAATGAGTTTCCTGGACGCCTACTTAGGGTATCACTAAATCCCCTTATATGCCCTAGACCAGGACAAAATGGCGTTCATCACGACAATTGGGTTATTCTTCTACAAGGTCATGCCCTTCGGGCTCAAGAATGCAGGGCTAACCTATCAGCGGCTGGTTACCAAAATGTTCAAGGGTCAGATGGGAGACACCATGGAGGTCTACATCGATGACATGCTCGTTAAAAGTAAGAAGAATGAAAATCACCTCTCCGACATGTCAAACACCTTCGAAATCCTTAGGAAATACCGAATGAAACATAACGCGAGCAAGTGTTCCTTCGGTGTCCATTCAGGAAAATTTCTTGGGTACTTGGTCAGTAAGAGTGGCATAGAGGCTAAACCAGACCAGATCGAGGCAATCAACAGGGTGCTACCCCCTCGCACAATCCGGTATGTATAGAATCTCACTGGTATGCTCGCTGCCCTAAATCGCTTCATCTCTAAATCCTCCGAGAAATGCCAGCCTTTTTTGCAACTGCTAAAGGGAAGCAAAACGATAGAATGGAGCCTAGATTGCTCACAAGCATTAGTCGAACTCAAGTCTTACTTAAGCTCTCAACCACAGCTCATCATACCACAGCTAACAGAATCTTTGTACCTGTACCTCTCTGTTTCCAGCCACACTGTCAGCTCTGTGTTAATATGAAAAGTTGCAGGAATCCAGCACCCCACTTATTACGCAAGCAGGACCTTACTGGACGCCGAGCAAAGGTACCTACCATTGGAGAAGCTCGCCTTTGCACTAGTAGTATCCTCGAGGAAGCTGAATCATTATTTTGAAGCTCACACTATCATCGTCATTACATCCCACCCCCTTAAAGCAATCCTGAGGAAACCGAACTTGTCGGGCAGACTGTCTAAATGGTCAGTCGAGCTCGGGCGGTTTGACATCCAATTTCAGCCAAGGACCACAATCAAGGGACAGATCCTTGCTGATTTCATAGCCGAATTTATGGGCGAGGAACCATCCGACCAATCTCGAGAAACAAAGCAAGGGGATAACCGAGAAATAGAGGAAACCTATAAACTATTTGTTGATGGAGCCTCCAACTCAAAGGGGGCAGGGGTAGGCATTGTCCTCATTACTCCAGAGAACACAATCCTTGAACAAGGAATTAGGCTTGGATTTGCAGCCTCCAACAACGAAGCGGAGTACAAATCCCTAATAGATGGCCTCCAAAAGGCGCAGAGTAAAACATTTACAGGTGTTCGACGATTCCCAACTGGTCTCCAATCAGATAAGTGGAGATTACAATGCAAAGGATGAAAGAATGGCAGCCTACCTCACCCTAGTGAAAAAACTAATGTCAAGCTTTGAAGAGACCAACTTTTAGCAGTTTCCTAGAGGGCAAAACAGTCATACTGATGCCTTAGAAGCCCTGAGTTCGGCAGTTGACTCCAACCTAAAAAGAATCATCCCCATAGATTTCCTCATTTTTCTGAGCATTAACCGCGACAGCAATCCATCAAACGTGGAACAGGTTCTCCAGGTGGGATCAGCCTTTAGTTGGATAGATCCCTTAAGGGACTATTTAAAGGATGGCATGCTCCCGAATGATAAGAAGATTTCCCACCAGATAAGAGTCAAAGCTGCTCGCTTTCACTTATCCCTAGAAGGCAACTTGTATAAGAAATCCTTCTCCGGTCCCTACCTCTAATGCGTCCACCCAGGGGATGTCGAGCAAGTGCTACACGAGCTTCATGAAGGAATATATGGAAGCCATATCGGAGGAAGGTCTCTAACATTTCGAGCATTGAAGGAAGGCTATTGGTGGCCATATATGCAAAAGCACTCTGCAGTGTATGTCCGCAAATGCCTGAAATGCCAACTTCATGCTCCTATGGTCCACCAACCCGCCAGTGATCTAAAATCCCTGTCCATCCCATGGCCATTCGCTCAATGGGTAATGGACATCGTGGGACCTCTGCCTACTGCCACCGGCAATCATAAATATCTGTTGGTTACGACTGACTACTTCACCAAATGGATCGAGGCAGAACCCCTGGAGAGCATCCGAGAAGCTGATATGATAAGGTTCATATGGAGGAATATAATCACTCGTTTTGGCATCCCCATAACCATTATCACCGATAATGGAACACGGTTCAAAAGCGGATCCTTTCAGAACTTCTGTAGTGAACACGGTATCAAACACCACTTCAGTTCCGTGGCCTACCCTCAGACCAGCGGCCAAGCTGAGGCTTCCAACAAAACTGTTATCGATGGATTAAATAAGTGATTGGAGCGAGCCAAAAGCGCATGGGTAAATGAACTACCCCACATCTTATGGTGATACCGAACCACTCCTCGGCGAGCAACAGGGGAAACCTCATTTTCGCTGACTTATGGCATGGAAGCAATCATCCCCCTAGAAGAAGGTTTGCCAACAATGAGGTTCAACCTTGTCAACCAGGGCCATAATGATGCATCATTTCTCACTGAGCTCGACCTAGATGACGAGCGCCGGGAGCTAGCCCTAGTGAAACTAGCGAGCTACCAACAATAACTTGCGAGGCATTACAACAAAAGGGTTAACCCGAGGACATTCTGAATTGGGGACTACGTTCTAAGGAAAGTCATGGGCAGCGAAGTGAAACCATCAGATGGCAAGCTAGGTCCCAACTGGAAAGGACCCTTTAAGATAACCAGAGATGATCTGCAGGGCGCCTATCACTTGGAAATAATGAAAGGTATGGAAATACCACGATCATGGAACGCATCCAATCTCAAGAGATTCTATTTTTAGATTCTTCTTCTATTCTTTTGTTATGAGAACTAGAAGATAATTTCCCTTATCATTAATGAAAGTTATTTAATTGGTTACATTCTGATAAGTAACAACTGCATTTATTTCACACCTTTTCCAAATAACAGGCACATTGATCACCACACTATAGCAGAGGAATATCCCTCCTCAGGTCATCGTTATGAAACACCAAGGATCTCTTAGCATTGCCCTTGGCAATATATAAAGCATTACAGGGGATCCTTAGGCAATATGACCAAATTTTATTCTGGTCATCAAACCTTCTTTGGTTGAATAAAATCTTGATCGGATAAAGCATCCAACACTAGGTGTATCCTCGCCAATTGGCCCCCTTAGGTCTAAGGGAGTGTGACAACACAACCTAAAAGGTAAAGCGGGGCATAATGGTATCTCGATATTATACTGGACTGGGAGGACTCTTGCATGAAAAAACAAACTTATAAAGAAGCAAGAATATGAAGAATATGATACACGCGTTTAGTCGGCAAAATTGCCCAAAACACAAACTTTTCATTAATTCATTATATTTACAATAATGGTAATACATGTTTAGTCGGTGAGCTCGCCCAAGGCATTTACATTATCAAAAATACAAAAAAAAAAAACTGGAAAAATCTCAATGGGGGTGAGGCCTCTGAGCGAGATAATCAGCCACTCGAGCTCTTCGTCCATCATCAGGAGCGGGAGCTAACTCTTCCTCAACCTCATTCGCATTCGACTCCAATAATTATCGAGGGATGGCATCGATGGGGATCCATCGATCATCCCTCCTGAAGGGGTTAGGCATCAGGATAGAGGGAGAAATCTCATGGCGATACCAAAGCATCGAGTTCCTCGGGACTTGCAACTCCTTCAAAGCACTCATCCATCCCCTGACGAAGGAAAGCTCTTCGAACTCTATTAACCTTGTTGGAGCATCTGACCAGCCCTGGTCGTAGCCATCAGACCACACTTACCGAGGAACCTTTTTGAACAATTTACGCAACCGAGTGACATCCCTCTGAAGCCCAGCAACGATCACATATTCTCGACGGACGTCACCACGAAGCTCATCCATCTCCCTCTCGCGAAGCTCTTCTATTTCCCTATCTCGGCTCCTGGTGCTCCTGCCAGATCGTGCCGATGAAGAACCCCGTGGCACAGGAAGAATATCACTCCGACCAGCTCCGTCTCGCGATGACGAGGAACCCTGTAATACTTCTAGAGCAGTGCTCGGTGCATGCTCCTTAAGTCGTGAGACCTCTCTCCTCAGAACCTCATTCTCTTGCTGAAGCATCTCGCCAACCTGGTTGATCTCGAAAGCATCAAGAAGCTTTGCTCTCAACGTATTCACTTCTTCTTACACTGAAGCACAAACCTCTTCCATCTCCTGGAGCTTGTCCTTCAGCTTGGCCACAAGTTCAGATTGCTCATTATACTTCTGATTCCTAGACCTAATGGATTTGCAAAGCCTAACAAAGGCCTGGTGAACTTTAGGACTCGCATTGGGACCAAGGATCTTGCCCAATTGGGAAGTAGCAGGAATGTAATCATCCAAATCAATTAACTACAAGCAAACAAAAGATAAGGGAAACAAAGAGACAAATCAGTGCACCAAGAAATAGAAGCCTTTTTCATTAATGAAGGTTAAAATTACATTGAATAGTAAAAAGAAATTTTACAGACAGAAGAAACCAAAAATATAAAGCAGTCATAGCAGATAACTAGTTAGAAACCTCAGGTGGCCCAGAGGTCGATGGCCCCTTCCCCTTGTCGGCTTCTTCAGGTGCACCGCTCTCAGTAGGGGTAATCTCTATCACCACAACAAGGGAAGCATCAGCAGGGGATGCCTGAGGGACAGGATCAGTGCCTTCAGCAGTTGGGGCAGGGTCCTCATCTATAACTGGCCTCGAGCCTGGATCGTGCTCGTAAAATAGGGAGATGCAACATCCACTTCGGTAGCTATGAGGGCCTTGTTCTAGCCCTTCTTGAAGTTTAGACAACTAATATAGCCTATCTGAACCTCAGCATCCTCATATGCTGCAGTCCAACTGAAATTATACGAGTCTTCCTTGGCAATGACTGCCTCAGACTCCTTCTTCTTTAGCTCCTTAGTAAGGACTCTGTTCTCCTCCACCACAGCAAGTTTGCTCAAGCAAACCAGGTCGTATGCCTATCGTAGCTCTTTCAAATCCTTGACTGCCATGTTTTTCTCCTTATTAGTAGTAGCAAGAGCGAAGTCGGATGAAATCCGAGTAGCGTCAACAACTTTAAAATTAGCCTCGAGCTCTTTACCCTTCAACTTCAGGGTAGAGTTCTCTTTTTCCAGCTCGCTGTTTTTCTTCACCAGCTCATCTTGTGAAAGATACAGCACGACGAAGTCAGTAACAAACTATAAAAAGAAGAAGATGTTAAAAGAGGGAAATGATGAAATTCATAAAAACATGGGAGAGAAGGGAAAAAACCTTACCAGAGCTAGCCTTTGACTAGCCTGAAGGGCTAGTTTCTCGGACTCTACCTCCGTTTGGTGATTAGCTAGGAGGACAGCTCTCTCGAGCAAATAGGGGGCCAATTAAGGGGAAATTACAATAGAAGCCCCCTCGGGCAGTGCGGACACCAGGACCAAGGCCTGCCCGATCTTCGTCATCGCTTCGTCCCTCCTCTTATCCTCCACTCTCTTATTCTCTTTCTTCATCCTATCCTCTACCCTCCTCTTCTCCTCTGTCTTCTTCTTCTCTTCTTCCTTTTTTTCTCTCTCTCTCCCTTACGTAATCGTCTTCTTTCCTCTTTATCTCCTCCTCTTGAGCAGAGGACCGAGAACTAGTAGCTACAGCCCCATAATTAGATTTTTTCTTCTTTGTCCTCTGTGCAAGAAGCACGTGGTCCTCATCATTATCATCCCTGATTTAGTTCTTCCTTGGGGGAACCATCTCCTCGCTCGAACTACTAGAAGTGCTCGACAACCCTCGAGCTTCAAAAACCTCCCTACGATCCGAGGAACCACTTCTGCTAGAGCTTTCTCCCTGCAAATTGCTTACAGCAGCTACGATGTCACTTTCATAACTGCTCTCCTCCTCGTCCAACTGGATAGGATCAATAACAGTCTCTTCGGAGGAATCAAACTCTGGGATACTGTCCACAGTCCCTTCTATGAAATTGGAGCCAACATTCTTGTACTCGAGCAGAAAGGCAGCAGACCTGGGATGCTCGTCGTCATCCAAAGGCTCCCTGATACACCAATCCTTGACCAATTCTGAGAAACGAACCTGGTTGAGAGCAGGTTCCAAGTTCCTTGACCTCGTTGTGGAAGAAAAATCAAAGAAGAGTTAGAAAGATCACAAATCAACAAAAGTCGAAACAACAGTACAATGTTTACCTATGTATTCTTCCCCATAAAAGGGAACGAAGAACTTCTTAGACCTCGACCCTTCAAATTGGGGAGAAAACTGCCAGTTTCTAACAAGGAAACCTTCTTGCCAGTAGTCCTTATGGAAATCAGGTAAATTTACTACCAATACCCTATCAGGGTTCCTAGATTTGAGGTAGAGGATACCAGAGCTAGCTCGAGAGAAGGAATAACAAAAATAGAGCTCGGCGAGTCCTAACCTAGTACCATACAACCGATTTGTCCTATGTATGCCATTAACTATTTTCCACACATTAGGCGAGCATTGTGCGGGGACAATATTGAAATAACCAAAGAAATGCAAGAACAAATCTTTGGGAGGAAAAGTGAGTCCCCCCTGGGAAACCAATAAAACATGAATCCAGTGGGCGTTATCTATCTCTCTAACGTTTCTAGGGGGAAGCACAACACTCAATATCTACCCACTCAGGGATGTTATAAAACTTCCTAATTTCAGGGACCGACCTATTGCCAATCTTCGCCATTGAAAAACCCTAGAAAATTACAAACTCAAAGAAAAAGTGCAAAGAGAAGGTACGGGAAACTTACAAGATAGAAGATCGACTCGGACGATGAAGAAGCACAAGCCCAAATGATAAGGAAGCAATGAGAATGGAAATTGAGAGAAGAAGGTATGAAGTGATACAACTCACAAAGAATGGAAAAGTGTTGGAAATATTGAAACGACGAGAGAAAAGTGGCTATTCTAACAAACCTTCAAATTCTACTAATCATAGTGCACAAGATACGAAGCGGGTGCAGCCAAAATCAACTTCACAGCTTTCGAAGAATTGCAAAAGAGCCATTATGGCTAATCATTTAAATTTATTGAGCCCATAAACATGGACCAACAAACATAGGGGCAATTATGGGTACCCAAAATTAAGACCATGGGCCTGGACGAGTAGCCCAATTCTGGCGGCCCAAAGTCCAGGTCCCCCACCTCTTATTCTGAATATGATCCGGTCTCTTCCCACGTTCCCATTAAGGGAGATTATAGGGAGAGATGGAAGACGTGGGGGAATCCATCACCCCCACTTACCTAAATTTGCATGTATATATTAAACCCTAGTTCCAGGGCAAAAGAAGAAGTTGTATTTTCTGTAACCACTCTCCGGAGTATATAGAAATAATACCGACTGCACCACCGTGGACATAGGCACATATTGGCTGAACCACGTACATCCTTTGTTGTGTGATTGTCATTTTACATTCCTTTTTCCTACTTAGTGATTACTTTTTCCTTATCTATTTGTGTTTCATAATAATTGTTACCACAACAGACTATTAAGGTAGTGAAACCTTCTATAACGGAAATAGTGAATACTTGACTTTAGTGTGATAACACTTATTTAAATGATAAATGTTAAGATCAAATACGTAATACTACCATGAGGGGTAAATAGAAGGATAAGCTTTTTCCTATTTAGAAGTGTGTCATATGGCTAGGATGGATTAGATGTGCGTTAGACATGCACACCACTTGAGAGGTGAGAATCTCATGTGAGAGTTCGAACTAACATGCACATGATACTTGCTTTAATGCAGTTTTAAATACTTGCTAATAAATCTTCTTAAAACATCGAGCTCTGACTCGTCTCTTGCATCTCTTCTCTCTTTTGTTATATATATATATATATATATATATATATATATATATATATATATATATATATATATATATATATATATATATATATATGTATTAGTACAGGCGCCCAGGCACCGGGACACCGGTTCTGGATACTTTGATGGCTTTCCGAGCTGCAGCTGTTGTGGAAGTTACGGTTCATTGATGTTAGACGCTTCTCTCATTTCATTTAGTTCCTAGTTCAGATATTTCACTTCGGGCACGTGTCGCCCATTCTCATTAGCGGGGTTGTACTCAGTTTCACTTGTAGTTCTTTTCAGTTGGATTGAGTATTTATTATGGTTTCGTTTGTGACTTTGAATTGGAAGGATTTATCTAGTCTTAATTATTCAGTATTTGTTTCAGTCAGTATTCACCTCTTGTGTATGGTTTGTAATCATATGTTCAAGAATTAAATGAATTAATTGGTTTCAAGTTTAATTGGAAAATGTTTTGACACTAGCTTAATTAAATGTTAGGTAATTAATTGGATATAAGTTATTGATAGTGATTCTAAGAATGAACCAACTGAGCATTCTGTTATAAATTTTATAAAGGACTGATCACCCGACATTTAATTGGGCGGGGTGTCACACTGATCTAAGAACTCTCTGAACGCCCAATTCATTAAGCCCATGAACGCAGCTGGTGTGTGGGTTTTCCCAAATGGATTAAATCAAAACTCATAGGATTCATATCTCATTAGGAAAGTAGTATTCAACACGTCCTTCTCCCGAATTCATAGTTGATGGTATTCTGACCTCAAGTCTATCTTTGAGAAGTAGGAAACTTCTCTTAATTAGACAAATAAGTCATCAATTCGGGGCAAAAAATATTTATTTCGTATCCTGACTTTATTAAACTCTTGGTAGTAAACACACAATTGTAATGACCCATCTCTCTACTTTACAAATTTGCATGGGAGCACCCCAATGCGGGGTACTCCTACAGATGAAGCCCTATCCCAATAACTTCTCAATCTGATCCCGTAACTCTCTCATCTCTGCGAGAGCCATACGGTAAGGCTCACAGGCTATCAGTCGAGTGAGTGGCATTAAATCTATCACAAAATGTATTTCTCTGCTAGGCGACAACCTTGTGTAATACCCCATATTTTTATGCTATATTAATTTGGGGATTTATTAAATTTAATGTGAATTAATTATTTAATAAAAATTCAGAAATTAATTATGTTATAATTATTAATGTGATGAGAGTTAGTAATTATGGGAAAATTTGTTGAATATTAATAATGAGCAAAGTAATATATAATAGTGGTCATATTAAATGTCACGAGTGAATAAAATGATAATTTTAGAAATTTGAGTCGGGACGCGCCCGTGTCGCATCGGGACTAAATATTGATAAATAAAAGTAAATATTTTTTAAGTTGTCCGTATGGTCATTTTGAGTGCGCTAACGCGTCCGGAAGGGTCGAGATAGTCAGAAAAGTATACCCGGGGGTTTGATTTGGGTCTCGGGGCGTTTTTAGGCATAATTAGTACCCCGGGAGGGCATTTTAGTCATTTTGTATTTTTAGGTAATTAAACCAACGAAAATTAAAGGGGTTATATCAGATGTTTAGGTTATCTCCTAGGGTTAGATAACTCAAAACACTAGAACGGCCATTGGAGAGGACAGGAGAGGAGAGAGGTCTCAAGGCATTCCAAGGCTCAAAACTCACCCGTTTGTACCGCCGCCACCGCCAAAGCGTAGATCGCGAGACGGGGAACGCAACCACACCTATTTCATCACCAAACCAGGCTTCTGAAAATCCCAGGCAAGTGTTTATCTTGCTTATTTCGTTGATGCATCTTTCATATTGGTTTAGGAATGATTAAGATGATTTATATGGAAGAAAAACCCGATTTGAGTTAGGAAATTTCATGTAGTTATGGTTTGAATGAAAATTTTGGAAACCCTTTGTCATGTAGAGAATTACACCACGAATTACGATGTTTATACGAAGGCATTTCTGGAAAATAATTGTTAGAACCATGTTTAAGAGATTTCTAGGGTTCTTGTTATTTATATAAAATTTTGGGGCTGTTAATCCATGATTAGTGATAGAAACCCACATGCTTTACGTACGGAATTCTTAATATGATGATATGATATTAGTAGTATGAATTCTGGGTCGTTTGGGTATGAAAAATATGGAATTTTTTGAGGTTAGAAGATGAAACCCGTAACTGCAAAACTGCAGATTTCGCATACCTGCTTGATCGATCGATCGAGCCCAGAGCTTCGATTGATCGAAGGTTCGATCGATCGAGCCCCAGACCTCGATCGATCGACCCCTCCTGGCAGACTCATGTTTTCCCTTCTTAATTACTTGAAATTCACTTTAATGAGGAATAATTCATGGACACCCTTATAAATATGTTTTGAGAGATAAAGAGGACCAGTAGGGTATATGAATAAGTTTTGGGACCTTTAAGGTTAGACGAGAGTTGTATACTTGGGAGATTTCATATATAAGAAAAGATAAAACTACGTATTTAAAGTGAGAAAATTACGTATAATAGTTACGAAAGAGAATAGATGAATACCTACTGAATTTGATAAAACCATGAGAGTTATGTGGTAAGTTGGAATAATACCGAATCAAGGTTAGAAACGAACTGTTACATGTGATAACAAATAATGAGATATAAGAAATAATTTCGTAAGTATGGGATTTGAGAATATACCCAATATTAATATGGTAATATTAGTATAGTTATATGATTGTGTATGCATATGCTATCTATGTGTGAAAAACATGCCCGCGCTACTTGTTATCCCTGAGGTTACCGCGCTAGGACGATCTTATCTCATGTGCCTTATAGGGGATATTGACTCGTACCCTAGAAGATAGAAATTCTAGGTACAGGCTATCGAATCGGTAGTCACGATCCCAAGAGACGTGAGGGTATGTACTGACCTCTTGGACTTGGAAACTATGCTTCGCCTCAATATTGATTGTGTATGTATTTATACAGTTCGAGAGTGATTCCTAACTTGTATTCCCTTTAGTAGGATTGATACGGGGATTGGATAGGAGAGTATGCCCGCACCATAATTTTTTTATGTGGGGTGCTGTTAGAATATATATATTATACGAGTATTTAATATATATATAAACATCTGAAATTTGGGAAACTGCCTACTGTGTTATGGTAAGTGAGACATGAATAATTACTCAAATTGGAAATACTTGTTTTGAAAAGTATAGTATGATATTGAAAAACTTTATGAATCAATAAAGTTAAAATGAGTGTTTTGTACTAAATGAAATTTTCCATTTAAACCATGATGTTGTTAAATCTTAAATCTTGAGAGTCACCTAAGATAAGTTAAATCCTTGGGGAAAGATAGTGTGATATATGATGAGATAAACCATTGGTAAGGTTAGTGCGATAGGAGTGCACATTAGAAGAGAGGTGAGAATTTCTCAAGAGAGTGACGCACTAATATGTTGTTGCATTGGCCTGTATCAATTTAAATACTTGCTAAATAAATTTTTAAATCATATAGACTATTGGGCTCTGACCCATTTCTATTCCTCTTTCTCTCTTGTATATATATGTATATATTACAGGTGCCCAGCCATAGGGGCGTCTTGCTTAGGATCCCTTGGAAGGAACGTGCAGCAGCTTAGGTGGGAGTTGCAGGCCACTTGATTAGACGATTTCATTTACTTTATTCCACTTCTATCATTCTCAGTTATTGGGGCATGTGTCGCCCTTTCCTCTATTTATCTGTTTTATTGGGACATTTGTATTTCAGTTATTTCTAGTAATGTTACTTTGGGATTTATTCATCATGTATGTTTTACTTTAAGTTTTAAATGCTGGGTTTAGTTGTTGAATGTTTAAATTAATTGGATTATATGTTCCATGATTATTGTGGTGTGATTCTTTAAATATTGAAATGTTGTAGATAATTAAATCTTTATTTTCAAAATAAAATTTGGAAAGTAATGTTTAAAAATGGTTTTGACACTTAGCTTAATTAAATAGGGTGTTAAATTTGGAAAAGTTATTTTTACGATAGTGATGCTAAGAATGAACCAAGTGTTCACCTTGATTTTAATTTAATAAAGGAGTGATCGTCCAGTATTTAATTAGGCGGGGTGTCACAGGTGGTATCAGAGCATCAGGTTCTAGTGTCCATAGGATCTGTACGACTTATTTTCGCTTTCAGCTTAACGTTTTTGCTATAGAGCCCTATTTTTAGGATTGTCGTATTTCTTCTTTTACGTTTTCGTCTTCAGCCATTTGGGGTTTGATAATGACTGTAGACTAATAAACTTCTTCATGTTTCAGATGCCTCCGAGACGTGCACCGAAGGATAGGCGTGCCCAGGCCGAGCAGCCAGCAGCTCCGGCACAAGGCACTATGAATGCTAATGAAGTAGCCGCCATTGTTGCTCAGGCACTGAATGCCGTGCTAGATGTGGTTCAGCAGGCTCCACCCCAGATTCAGGCAGTGGCGCCAGTACCAGCACAACTTCCATCTGCATGGGAGAGGTTTAGGGATGCTTTTCAGAAGGCGCATCCCCCTGAGTTCTCTGGTAGCTCAGATATCGTCACTGTCAGCCAATGGAAGAAAGACATCCATCGGCATCTTCGTATGTATGAGTGCACCGACGTGCAAAGGTAGTTATTGGCTTCCTTTAAACTGGTGGGGGCCGTTTTGTAGTGGTGGGAGTCCACTACCACCTTGGAGGAGAGGGACACGATCCCTATTCAGTTGTTCTAGGAGTGGTTTGATCGCAAGTACTTTCCACCCACCGTGCAGACTGAGATGAGGCGGAAATTACTGAATTTAAAATAGGAGAACTCTACCATTGCTGAGTATGAGGAGGAGTTCACGAGACTTCTCACCATAGTGCCAGATGAGGCACCTAATGAGAGTAAGAAAATTTTGTTGTTTGTGGATGGGTTATCTTGGAGGATCCGTCAGCATCTTATAGGGAATCTATCTCTGATTACTTTTACTGATGTACCCAATGCTGCGTTACTACATTTCCAGGATCACCGCTTCC
The DNA here is from genome assembly GCA_949130495.1 of Sambucus nigra. Lineage (NCBI taxonomy): Eukaryota > Viridiplantae > Streptophyta > Magnoliopsida > Dipsacales > Adoxaceae > Sambucus > Sambucus nigra. The sequence continues at coordinate 516,169,903 of OX422219.1, forward strand.
ATCTGCAAGGAAGCAAGAGAGCAGAAGAGTCCATCCAGCAGGGCAGGACCGGGGGTAGAAGTTCTAGTGGGGCACCATCTCATGGACAGACTCGTTAGCACGATCAGAGTTCCCATCAGGGGGACCCTGCTAAGCGATTCCGTCCAGGTGATTCTAGACAGGGATTTGGGGGTTATAGGTAGGGCCAGCAGGGCCAGCCTAATCAACAGGGCCAACAGGGCCAACAACGTGCTAATCAGGGCCAACAGGGCCAGTGGCGGGGAGGTAACAACCAGCAGGTCCATGGTCAGCAGGGTCAGAGGGGAGGTAACTTCAAAGGCCGGTGTTTTGTATGCGGCAAGCATGTTCATAAGCGCCACGATTGCCCAGAGGGTAATAGGGCCCCACAGCAGCAGGGTGCTCGTAATGAGCCACAAGGACCACTTTTTCCAGCTGCCCCCCAGCTCCAGCCTAGGTGCCAGCCCTACCAGCCATTCCAACAGCTCCAGTGCAGTGGGGGCAGTTACAGTACGGACGTGTCTATAACATCCACCAGGCAGCAGCTCCACAGGCACCACCCGCGATTGAGGGTAAGTTTCCTATCCATGGTACTATGGGTCGTGTTTTGTTTGATACTGGGGCGACACATTATTTTATAGCTACGCATTTTTTGAAGGCCTTAGGGTTGTTAGCCACAGCAGAGAGCACAGTGACGTGTGTAAACTCACTACTGGGTAGTGGGTCACTTATCTTCTTTATATGCCGGGGAGTGGGGGTAGAGATTGGTTGTTTGGTATTACCTGTAGACATGTTAGTCTTAGATATGCATGAGCATGATGTTATTATCGGTATGGATTGGCTCGCAGCTTATAGAGTCATGATTGATTTCTTCGGTGGGAGCATTCTTTTTGCCATTCTGGGGCAAGAGATGTTTGTAGTGGCGATGCCTCGCCCAAAGGGAGTTTCGACCGCTCATTTGTATTATATAGAAGAGGATGCCTCTAAGGAGGTTGTGATTCCTTTAGACTCGATCCCAGTCGTTCGTGAGTAATCCGATGTATTCTAGGAGATACCAGGCCTACCCCCCAGTCGAGAGATAGACTTTGTCATAGATTTATTGCCGGATACGAGACCGATAGCACGCGCTCCATACCGTATGGCTCCGACGGAGATGCGAGAGTTACGAGATCAGATAGAGCAGTTGTTAGGTCAGGGCTTCATTCGCAGGAGCACCTCACCTTGGGGCGCTCCAGTCTTATTTGTGAAGAAGAGAGATGGTTCACTGAGGTTATGTGTGGACTACCGGGAGTTGAACAAGGTCACGATACGGAATAAGTATCCGTTGCCTCGAATCGATGATTTGTTCGACCAGCTGAGGGGAGCAACTTTCTTTTCGAAGATATATCTGAGGTCGGGGTACCATCAGCTACGTATTAGAGAGCAGGATGTTTCAAAGACTGCCTTCTTGACGAGATATGGGTCATACGAGTTCAGAGTGATGCCATTTGGTCTCACAAATGCTCCAGCCGTGTTCATGGACTTAATGAACCGAGTATTCAGAGAGTTATTGGATCAATTTTTCATCGTCTTTATAGATGACTTTTTGATATATTCACACTCCGAGGAGGAGCATGTCGATCACTTGAGGCAGGTTCTTCAGACTTTACGAGAGCATCAGTTGTATGCTAAGTACGAGAAGTGTGGATTCTTGTTGCGAGAGGTACAGTTCTTGGGGCATGTTGTTTCTGAGTAGGGGATAGTAGTTGACCCGAGTAAAATGTCAGCGGTGAGGGAGTGGGGACAGCCCACGACACCGACGGAAGTGAGTAGTTTCATGGGGTTAGACGGATACTACAGGAGATTCATTCGGGGATTCTCCAAAATAGCGGGTCCATTGATGAACCTGACTCGCGAAGGGGTACCATATGTTTGGGATGATGCTTGCCAATTGACTTTCGACGAGCTGAAAGACAAGCTTACTTTAGCGCCCGTCCTTTCTTTATCGAAGCCGGGTGTGGAGTACCTAGTGTACACCGATGCCTCTTTACGAGGACTTGGGGACTACTTCAGCAGGAAGAGAAAGCTATAGCTTTTGCCTCCCGCGAGCTTAAGCCGCATGCGATGAATTACCCCACCCACGACCTGGAGTTAGCAGCGTTCGTTTTTGCATTGCGGATATGGAGATACTATTTATTGGGGGGAGAAGTTACGTTTGTTCATAGACCACAAGTCACTGCAGTACTTGTTCACTCAGCGAGAGCTGGATATGCGTCAGCGCAGATGGTTAGAGTTTGTGAAGGACAATCGGTTCGACATACAGTATCATCCGGGGAAAGACAATGTAGTTGCTGATGCGTTGAGCCGTAGACCGGTAAATGAGGTAGCGGACGTCTGGAAAGCAAAGTGGAAGGAGTTGGGTCACCAGGACGCAGTAGCCCATTCCTTCATATATGTTATGACAGTCACACTCGAGATTGTTACGAGGGTGATACAGGCACAGACCACATACCCGTTTTGCCACGAGCAGATTGTAAGACTTTTAGCTGAAGGTGCTGAGTCCTATTCTGTTAGTTCTGACGGGGGTTTGAGGTTTAATGGGAGGTTAGTGGTTCCAGAAGAGGCAGAATTGCATCATGCAGTGATGACCCAATCTCACGGGTCCCGATTTGCGGTACATCCTGGAGGAGATAAGATGTACCAGGATATGAGGAGGCAATACTGGTGGAGTGGGATGAAGAAGGACATTGCTGAGTTCGTGTCCAAGTGTTCTGCCTGCCAGTTGGTGAAGGTGGACCATCAGAAACCGTCAGGATTACTTCAGCCATTGGAAGTACCCACGTGGAAGTGGGAGAGTATTTCCATGGATTTTATTACAGGGTTACCTACATCACAACGGGGCCACGACTCCATCTGGGTGATTATAGATCGTTTGACCAAGGTGGCTCATTTTCTGCCGGTGCGGACAGATTATACCACAGGTCAGTATGCTCAGTTGTTCATTGCTGAGATTGTCAGATTACATGGGGTGCTCCTGAATATTGTGTCAGATAGAGACAAGATTTTCGTATCATGTTTTGGGGAAAGCTTTCAGGAGGCTATGGGTACTGAGTTGAGGTTGAGTTCAACTTATCACCCACAGACAGATGGACAGACAGAGCATACTAATCAGATGTTAGAGGATATGCTACGCATGTGTGTTCTTGATTTTGGAGGAGGTTGGGAGCCCCATCTTCCACTGGTAGAGCTTGCTTATAATAACTCTTATCAGTTTACGATTGGTATGGCTCCATTTGAGGCTTTGTATAGAAGGCCTTGTCATTCTCCAACTTGTTGGCTCGAGGTGGGGGATAACAAGTTCCTAGGACCAGAGGTGATTCAGGAAACCTCCGCGAGGATTGAGATGATCAGGAGTCGCATTCGAGTAGCCCAGGACAAGCAGAAGAGCTACGCCGATGCGAAACGGTTCTTTCGGGAGTTTAATGTGGGGGACCAAGTGTTACTGCATGTATCTCCTATGAAGGGAGTGTTGAGGTTCGGGAAGAAAGGGAAATTGGCCCCGAGGTACGTGGGACCATTTCCCATTATCGAGAGGATTGGGCCGGTAGCATACAGATTGGGACTACCAGAGCATTTACATCGCATTCACGATGTATTCCACATCTCGTCGTTGAGACGGTATCTTCGGGATGATATGGCCCATACTCACATCGCGATAGATGAGATAGACTTACAGCCTGACAGCTCTTACGAGGAGAGACCGGTGGCTATCCTAGACTATAGTGAGAGGAGATTGAGGTTGAAGATAGTTCCACTTGTACGGGTCCAGTGGGAGTATCATAACGTGGAGGAATCCACTTGGGAGCGCGAGGCCGATATGCGCGAGAGATATCCAGATTTGTTCTTACCAGGTATGCCTTATTTTCCGAATTTCGCGATGAAATTCCGTTATTAGGGGGGAAGTATGTAATACCCCGTATTTTTATGCAATATTATTTTGGGGATTTATTAAATTTAATGTGAATTAATTATTTAATAAAAATTCAGAAATTAATTATGTTATAATTATTAACGTGATGAGAGTTAGTAATTATGGGAAAATTTGTTGAATATTACTAATGAGCAAAGTAATGTATAATAGTGGTCATATTAAATGTCACGACTGAATAAAATGACAATTTTAGATATTTGAGTCGGGACGCGCCCATGTCGCGTCGGGACTAAATATTGATAAATAAAAGTAAATATTTTATAAATTGTTCGTATGGTCGTTTTGAGTGCGCCAACGTGTCCGGAAGGGTCGAGATAGTCAGAAAAGTTTACCCGGGGGTTTGATTTGGGTCTCGGGGAGTTTTAGGCCTAATTAGTACCCCGGCAGGGCATTTTAGTCATTTTGTATTTAGGGTAATTAAACCCACGAAAATTAAAGGGGTTATATCAGATGTTTAGGTTATCTCCTAGGGTTAGATAACTCAAAACACTACAACGGCCGTTGGAGAGGACAGGAGAGGAGAGAGCTCTCAAGGCATTCCAAGGCTCAAAACTCACCCGTTTGTACCGCCGCCACCGCCAAAGCGTAGATCGCGAGATGGGGAACACAACCACACCAATTTCGGCACCAAACCAGACTTCTGAAAATCCCAGGAGAGTGTTTATCTTGCTTATTTCGTTGATGCATCTTTCATATTGGTTTAGGAATAATTAGGATGATTTATATGGAAGAAAAATCCGATTTGAGTTAGGAAATTTCATGTAGTTATGGTTTGAATGAAAATTCTGGAAACCCTTTGTCATGTAGAGAATTAAACCATGAATTACGATGTTTATAAGAAGTATTTTCGGGAAAATAATTGTTATAACCATGTTTAAGAGATTTCTAGGGTTCTTGTTATTTATATAAAATTTTGGGGCTGTTAATCCATGATTAGTGATAGAAACCCACATGCTTTACGTAGGGAATTCATAATATGATGATATGATATTAGTAGTATGAATTCTGGGTCGTTTGGGTATGAAAAATATGGAATTTGTTGAGGTTAGAAGATGAAACCCGTAACTGCAAAACTGTATATTTCGCATACCTGCTTGATCGATCGATCGAGCCTAGAGCTTCGATCAATCGAAGGTTCGATCGATCGAGCCCCAGACCTCGATCGATCGACCCCTCCTGGCAGACTCATGTTTTCCCTTTTTATTACTTGAAATTCACTTTAATGAGGAGTAGTTCATGGACACCCTTATAAATATGTTTTGAGAGATAAAGAGGACCAGTAGGGTATATGAATAAGTTTTGGGACCTTTAAGGTTAGATGAGGGTTGTATCCTTGGGAGATTTCATATATAAGAAACGATAAAACTACGTATTTAAAGTGAGAAGATTACGTAAAATAGTTACGAAAGAAAATAGATGAATACCTACTGAATTTGATAAAACCATGAGAGTTATGTGGTAAGTTGGAATAATACCAAATCAAGGTTAGAAACGAACTGTTACATGCGATAACAAATAATGAGATATGAGAAATAATTTTGTAAGTATGGGATTTCAGAATATACCCAATATTGATATGGTAATATTAGTATAGTTATATGATTGTGTATGCATATGCTATCTATGTGTGAAAAACATGCCCGCGCTACTTGCTATCCCTGAGGTTACCGCGCTGGGACAATCTTATCTCGTGTGCCTTATGGGGGATATTGACTCGTACCCTAGAAGATAGAAATCCTAGGTACAGGCTATCGAATCGGTAGTCACGATCCTAAGAGACGTGAGGGTATGTACTGACCTCTTGGGCTTGGAAACTATGCTTCGCCTCAATATTGATTGTGTATGTATTTATACAGTTCGAGAGTGATTCCGAACTTGTATTCCCTTTAGTAGGATTGATACGGGTATTGGATAGCAGAGTATGCCCGCACCATAATTTTTTTATGTGGGGTGCTGTTAGAATATATATATTATACAAGTATTTAATATATATATGAACTTCTGAAATTTGGGAAACTGCCTACTGTGTTATGGTAAGTGAGACATGTATAATGACTCAAATTGGAAATACTTCTTTTGAAAAGTATAGTATGATATTGAAAAACTTTATGAATCAATAAAGTTAAAATGAGCGTTTTGTACTAAATGAAATTTTCCTTTTAAACCATGATGTTGTTAAATCTTAAATCTTGAGAGTCACCTAGGATAAGTTAAATCCTTGGGGAAAGATAGTGTGATATATGATGAGATAAACCATTGGGAAGGTTAGTGCGATAGGAGTGCACATTAGAAGAGAAGTGAGAATTTCTCAAGAGAGTGTCGCACTAATATGTTGTTGCATTGACCTGTATCAATTTAAATACTTGCTAAACGAATTTTTAAATCATATAAACTATCGGGCTCTGACCCGTTTCTATTCATCTTTCTCTCTTGTATATATATGTATATATTACAGGTGCCCAGCCACAGGGGCGTCTTGCTTAGGATCCCTTGGAAGGAACGTGTTGCAGCTTAGGTGGGAGTTGCAGGCAACTTGATTAGACGATTTCATTTATTTGATTCCACTTCTATCATTCTCAGTTATTGGGGCATGTGTCGCCCTTTCCTCTATCTATCTATTTTATTGGGACATTTGTATTTCAGTTATTTCTAGTACTGTTACTTTGGGATTTATTCAGCATGTATGTTTTACTTTAATTTTTAAATGCGGGGATTTAGTTGTTGAATGTTTAAATTAATTGGATTATATGTTCCAGGATTATTGTGGTGTGATTCTTTAAATATTGAATTGTTGTAGATAATTAAATCTTTATTTTCAAAATAAAATTTGGAAAGTAATATTTAAAAATGGTTTTGACACTTAGCTTAATTAAATAGGGTGTTAAATTTGGAAAAGTTATTTTTACGACAGTGATGCTAAGAATGAACCAACTGTTCACTTGATTTTAATTTAATAAAAGAGGGATCGCCCGATATTTAATTAGGCGAGGTGTCACACCTTGGTATATCCTAAAACACGTCAGAAAACTCGCAGACCACTAGAATCGAATCAAGCGGGATCACCACCTCCTTAGATGTCTCCTCCTCTATGTAATAAAAGTGAGTTGATGATCCTCCTGCAGGGTGAGGCATCTCCACCAGGAACATCTCCTGACCCGGTATAAAAAATACAATACTACGAATATATCAATCAATCATGGCTCTATACACAACTAGCCAATAATTACCAATAATAACATCATACTCTGGCATATCCAATACAAGCATATCGGTAGGCAAAATGAATCTCCCAATTTCCATACCCATGCCACAACAGATAAAGAAAATCAATGTTTCATTACCCAATGACGAGTCTACACATGTAACAATACTATCTGTTGTATCTAATAACCCCATATCACATGGAAATCTAGTGGTAATAAAGAAGTGTGCATGCAGCCCCCATCTAAAATAAAATGAGACGCATTATCCCCTGGATAGAAATCATACCCTCAACTATGGGTGGAGCTTATGGGACTGTGGCCTGGTGGACATTGTAAACATGCCCATACTGTAGTTTCCCCTGCTAAACTGGAACTGTTCGAATGGTAGGAAAAGCTGCCATCTGTGGTGGTGCTGGGAGGGCAGCAAGAAATATAGGTCGTTGGGGTTCCTGATGAGCACCTTGCTACTCCTATTGTGGGGTTATTCCCTTCGCAGGACACTCGTGATGCTTGTGGCCAGTTTTGTTACATACATAACATTTACCAACAAAGTCCCATAACCAACTCCAAATTGGAGTTTAAATCCATGCATATTACCTTATATATGATTGAAATGATACTTGGTATTGAATGATATTCTTTCTTGCATGGTTCCAGTTAAGCATGTGGAAGTACGAATAATAAAAAAATAGAAAAGAAAGAAGTGAAAAAGAAACAAAACTAAAAAAAAAAGATGAGAAAAAGAAGAAGGGAAAGACAAAGATAATGTATTTTTATTATGTACATAGTATTCGATAAACCTTTCCAATCTTCAATGTTATATCCAATGCTTGTTATGGAAATCAAACTCTAATTTTGAAATTGCCCCCAATTTCCCATTATCCTGAGTATTCTCTCATGAACACTTTGAATTCGTAGATATCCCTTTTACTTCCTACGCCTTAACCCCAAACCAACATTATAACCTAATATAGTCCTATGTCATCAAAGGGTAAGTCCAATTCAAATGTCATAATAGTTGCGATAATCTGTTAAAATGCCATTCACCTCACTTAATGAATGGTATCTTTCATTGAGATTATAATTTTTCATTTTATATATAGTGTACTAAATTTATGACATGTGTGCGACATATTTTCCATTTACTCTTTATGCTCGCATGTGCTGTGTGCTCCCGTTCTTAGTGATTTCATTTGTTGAGTCTAATATTAGGATCTAATTGAATATCATGCCTGATTTGTTACTTATTATCCACTTTATAAAAGTTTTGTCAAGTCAAATTATTTTTATGTGCTCGCTCTTCCTCCCACTCTTAAGGTTTCAATTGTGATTAAAGGTTTTAATGTTAACTAGTTGGAAACTCGCGCGAAGCGCGAGTTATATGTTAGCATAATGAAAAACAATCGAGTAAAAGTAAACACGTAAAAATGATAAACGAAATTGGGAAATAGATTAAATAGTTAGATGAGAAAAAGAAAAGATATTGTGTCCAAGCCAATAAATAAATATAAAAGACTATATATATACAGAAAACATGATCTTAGATATTATTACCTAAATCATGAGTAATGTCAGCATAAGTTAAAAAATAATAAGTATTTCGTGGACACGATGAGTTGTCCACACAAAAACTCGTCAGTCATTCATGACATATATAACAGTGTACAAAATATAAAAGGCATGAACGAAAGGAAACAACATATGTTACGACTAATAAAGAAAACAGATTATGTACTTTTAGGCCTTAAAATAATATTAGTTATGGATATAAGACAACAAACATTATATTTTCATTTTTAGTTTGTATTTTTAAATCATCGGTTGACGTGGCTTACTATGAGTAGTTGACGTTTTATGGATATAGATCCGCACAAGTGAATTTATTCAAAAATAGAGACTAAAAATGAAAACAAAATGTTTGATGTCCTATTTTCAGAATACATATTACAATATGTTATAAATTTACAAAACCCATAAAAAAAAATTCCTTGACACTGTGACAAAATAGAAAACGTGTAAAGAAAAGGGAAAAACAAAAACTATTAAAAGAAATCTCCCCAATAGTTCTTGGCAACCCAAAAAATAGACCTCCATTTGTAGAGGTTAACTGGGACAATCTCATGAAAATTTTCCTATTTTCCTGCAATGAGTTATCGCCTAAATAAATTCTCAGAGTCCCTGTCTTCCAAGAGATTCCTAGAACCCGATCCATTCTCCTTTGTGTGATCTCCACTCATACCCAAAATTAACCAGAAGAGTTACTGGAAACATAATTGACTTCTGCTTTGGATTGAGTCAAACCAACTTATATACTACATATGTTCGTAAATAAAGGTTCACTTGTGAGTATGTGTGTGTATTATATATATACACATGAGAGGAAGTGGAAATGATGAAATTTATTGGAAAAGAAAGAGACTTGAATAGGACCCTCCATTTAATACCTTGAACTCTTACCCTTCTGTTGACAACGCCTTAGAAGAAAATAAAGGAGCCAAACAGCTCCAAAAATCAAAGCAACAAAACTCCTTAATATAAAAAAATACAGTGTACGCAACCTTGTTAATAAATGAAACGAAGAAATGAAGGAATCAACTATCCACGTGTCTATATATACATAGATTGGATGTCATTCTCAAAAGATTAGATAATTATATTTATATCAATGCCATGTGTCATTATCAGAAGATTTTGATCTATAATTTTTATATAGTTATATAAATAAAATATAGAGTGCCACGTGGACACTCTCAATGATGAGGAGTCTTAAATGCTCATAAATGCCTTGTTTTGCATTTTATAGTATATAGAGATAATAAGGACTTACAAGTGCAATCATACACTTTCCTAAGAAGATGTAAAAATTATTTTCGTTATTTTTTAGCTTGTCTTGTATTATTTTTTGGGCATACTTTTTGAGGAAACTTAATGTTTATGGGTTTCATTCCTCAAAACCCTCACAAAACAACCCTCGTCCACTAGGGTAACCTATGAACTTAATGACTTATTTCATAGGCTAAATGTAATCGTTCGCCGACGAAAGTGACATTTTTCTCCTTGGTACATATCTCCTTCTTGTGGTGCTAATTGTATTTCTTATTTCAATGTAAATTATTTCTAGAGACTAGCTAAAAGACGAATTAAGATTCAACTCCCATAATATAACTTAAGTCATATTAAATGTAGCCTTCAGTCAAAGAAATCAGACTTAGCCTATAAGAAATGTATGCATAAGAAACGCAGACTTCAGTGAAAGCAGTCAGACTTAGTACCTATAAATATCCCAATGGGCAAGAACATCGTACTAGTGGTTCCAATTGGATATTATTAATACATGGTACCCCGATAAGAGTGAGTATCTTTTACTAAGGACTCAGGATCGACTCCAGAATAACATATCAAGATTGTGGGGCTTGTAAATCATAGCCTCAGAAGCCCGGGGTGGCTACCAAATATACCTCAGTAGCCTGGGTAGGCTCCCAAATAATACTTCACCATATTTAGAAGATATCAAGGTTAGGGGACTTCTAAATATACCTCAGTAGCTTGGGGAAGCCCCTAATTAATACCTCATCATATTTTTAATATTTTAAGATCTAGAAAATTGCGATGGAAAGGGAAGACTGTAAAAGTTTAAAACACCACCCTAATGTCTACAGCCACAAAAGGGGCTCAAGTTATGCCTAAAGCCTTTGGGGGACACTAGTACCCCTATGGCCGTGGATTATTGTTCAAAGCCTTTAATAATAACACGTCACTTAGGCCTCATACACAATTGAGTTCCATATCACTTTTGGAATCAAAGAGCTTTTTTACCATAAGAAAGTCATGCAATAAAACTAAGTGCAAAAATTAATAATAAGTTGCGTCTAGAAACAATCAATCTACAATTCATATAATGCTAGAAAACGAAGACCATATATTCTTGTGCAAAGTAGTAAAGTCAAGAAAAAGGCAAAGTAAAAACATATGGTTGCAAAAGTTAAAGGAAAGTTTCATTACATTAGAATATTTTTCATTACATGGGCAGTTCCCAAAAATTACAGTTCAATACAGGAAAAAAGAAGATACAAGCCGCAGACATACATTTAGGACTCTTAGTCTTCCTCTTCATCATTATCTTCCTCCATAGTAGTCCGAGCCTCAACCTTCAAAGAAAAAGTAACAATAGCCTCGCCCCTCTCTTTGAGGCATGACTCTTCAACTTCTTTCATCTCAGCCTCACATTGAGTATGCTGGACATCAGTGAACCTCCAAGAAATTTTTTATCCTTTTCCTCATAAAATCTTTTGTTAACTTTGTGCCTCATCTATTGTAGCCGTGAATGTATGAATTGTTTTGGCCAACCTAAAGATCTCTTCACTACAAGAAATTTCAACTTTTGCAACACTATTTAGCGACATAGGTAATTTTTTGTTGCCAAAAGTGACCTTTTGGAGACAAAATATCATTTGTGTTACCAAATGATAGCCTTAGCTTTTACTTTTGGCAATATAGAATAAATTTTATTGCGAAAAATTAATTTTGCAGGCGTCAAACGAATGAAATGTAAGAGGGAAATAATTTGAACTTTATGCAACATTATAACATGTTGCGAAAAGGCATATAGCTTTGGGCAACATTAGTCAATGTTGGGAAAATAGAGGGGACTTTAGCAACATAAGTTTTTGTTACCAAAATATTTTTTTATATTTCATTTTATATTAAAAAAATAAACTTACTAAAAAAAACACTAACCTAAAAAATACCTCCCACATCTCTCACTCCCTCGATGCTCTGCTCAACCTCTGCCCCATATCAAAATCATCTCTAACTATCCCCTTCCTCTACCACGTCTCACGACCTCCGATCAATCCCACCTCAAACCATCGTTGTAATAGGCAAGGTTTGTCACGATCTCTCTCATGCACGCACATAAACACCCATGCTCGCACACACGCATACACCTTCACACGAACACATATTGACTCATACTACTGTTTCGAACACATGTAGATTTGAACTGATTTTAGTTTGCGCTGAGTGCAAAATAACATATCGCAGAAGAAGAAAGGCTCTGAAAATTATGCTTGAACCTTCAGAAAAAACTTTCTCATCTTCTTGTTCCATGTACTAAACAAAAATTCATTATTCTCTCTTATGATCAAATTTTTTTATCACTGATTGCAAATATATTTACAGATTTATTTTTCGTTGTTAGAATTTCTTTAGGGTTGATAAGACAAGTAAATAAAATTCTTTGATCTCCATTTTTTATCCTTAATTGTGGACACTGATTTAAACTGAAAGCCCTAATTTTTTATCTCCATTTTTTTATTAATTTCGTATGAAAACATGAAATTAAGATATTTCACTGTTATTAACTTTTTAAAGAATTTAAAAATTTTCATCATGGAATTAAAAAAATATAAGTACTTAGATAGTATTATTATCTATAAATAATTTTTATTTTTATTAAAGATTAGTTTGATTGTAAAAATTAGTGTTTAGGTTAATTTAGTTTTTGTTGATGGTTTGTCATATCTTGTATTATGAGATCGGGTGAAGGAAGTTGAACTTGTATTAGTGTTTAGGTTAATTGCGATCTATTTATACACCAAATCATGTTTTTAGAAACCAAAACCTATCTAGCCATGAGATTCTTAGATCAAACAACTATGTAATTGAAAAAACGAGGATGAAAGGTCAAGAATGTTGACACTCTGAATGACCTCTTAAATCAGTCAATTCTTAATTGAAAATAATTTGTTATGGCTTCTTAAAATATAAAAATGTCAATCAGTCAAGCTAAAAAACCTTATGCGTTCGAATTTAAGAAACCTTAGATCTTAAAAGAACCACTGACATCTCGCACGGTACCAATATAACTTGAAGGGACTAACCTTGTAGTCACAAGACTCCTGGTGATGATAATTTGAAAATCTCAGGACTTGGGTTTAAAATATGCCGTTAAAGGTCGAAAACGAAAAACAACATTCAAACGGCTTGGTAAGAGATTGGACACCTCACATGGTAGAAACTGATTGTGTAGTCACGGGTTCTCGATTTAAGTATTTGATGATACTTTGCAAATATCTAGACTAAAATTTAAAAATATGTCGTGAAAGAGCGAGAAAATAAAATAACTACAAATAAGCCCTATAAGAAACACTAATACAGACGGACCTAATATAACTCATAAGAACTTGTTGTATCATCACGGGACTCCTAGTTTGATAATATAGCGAATATTTATAAATCTCTACACTTACGCTTAAAATTTTCCATTAAAGAGTGAAACCCAAACAAACCACCAAATAACTCAAAAAGAGGCATCAACACCTCGCATGAGATCAATTTAACTCGTAGCAATTGACTGTGTAGTCATGAGACTAGCGGCTTGAGAATATGATGATACTTTGCAAATGTCAAGGATTAAGGTCTAAAAGATGCCGTTAAAGGGTAAAAATGAAAAACAAGCACTAAACGGCCTTGGAAGATAAGCAGATTCTTTACGCAGGATGAAGGTAACTTGTAATAACTAACCATATATTAGCGAGACTCTTCGTATGAGAATATGACGATAATTTATAAATATCAATACTTAGGCTTAATAACATGCCATTTAATGGAGAAAACAAAAACAACCACCAAACGTCCCCATAAGAGGCACTAGCACCTCGCTCGGGACCAATGTAACATGTAGGAACTGACCGTGTTGTCCCAAAAATCTCGGTTTGAGAATATGACGATAATTTACAAATCTTAAGACTTGGGCTGAAAAACATGCCTTTAATGGGCGAAAGAACAAATGAACCACCAAATGGCCCCATAAGAGGAACAAACACCTCGCATGGGACCAATGTCACTCATAAGAACTAACTGTGTAGTCCATGGATTCCCATTTTGTCAATACGCTAATTTTTAAATCTTTAGAGTTGGGCTTGAAACATGCCATTAAAGGGTGAAATAGAAGAAATTGACCAAACTGCCAAAACATCCACCAAACATCCCGAAAAGAGGCCACAACACCTCTCACATTACCAGTTTAACTCATAAGAACTAATTATATAGTCATAGGACTCCTAGATTGATAATGTGACAATAATTGAAAAATCTCAAGAGTTGCCTGAAAATCATGTCATTATAGTGCCAAACAAATGAAATAGCCACAAAACGGCCACCTAAGAGTCACAAACACATCACACAGGGCCAATGTAACTCATAGTTTGTATATATGATGATAATTTAAAAATCTCTCGACTTAGGCTTAAAATATGTTATTAATAGTGAAAGCCCAAAATAGTCAGCAAACAGCCTCGTAAGAGACACATACACCTATCATGAGAATAAATTAACTGGTATGAACAAGCCGTTTAATCACGTTACTCCTAGTTTGAGAATATTGTGATAATTTTCAAATATCTTGACTTAGAATTAAAACCCTGTTGTTATAGAAACCAAAAGCATCCAATTAATGGCCAAAAAAGTCGCACCAACACCTCTCGTGGGACAAATATAACTCGTAAGAACTAACCAGGTAGTTAAGAGACCCCCCATTTGAGAATATGATGATAATTTGTGAATCTTAAGACTTAGGCTTGAAAAGATGTTGTTCAAGGGAAAAAATGCAAAAAACAAACAAACAAATGTCCCCTTAAGAGACATGAACACTTCGCATATGATGAATGTAAATCATTAGAACTAACCGTGTTATGGGACTTGTGGTTTGAGAATGTGTTGATAATTTTCATATCTCAAAACTTATGCTAAAAACATGTCGTTATAGGGAGAAAGTGCAAAACAACCTCAGACGTCCCTATAAGAGGCACCAACATTTCGTGCAGGACCAATGTAACTCGGAAGAACTAATCACGTAGTCACAGGACTTTCGGTTTTTGAATATGACTATAGATTTCAAATATTGAGACTTAGGATTAAAACATTCCATTAAATGGAAATGGAAAACAGTCAAAACGCGTTCTTGAAAGAGGCACCAACACCTTGCAAGGGACCAATGTAATATGTAGGAATGGACCACGTAGTCATGGGACTCTTTCTTTGCAAATATGGCGATAATTTACAAATCTCATCACTTAGTCTTGAAAACATGTCATTAAAGGGTGAAAGCTGAAAAAAACCACCAAATGGCTAGAAAAGAGATACCGATACCTCTCATGGGACCAATGTAGTTTGTGGGAACTCTGACTGTGTGGGTATTAGGTCTCTGGTTTGAGAATATGATGATAACTTACAAATTTAAAGATTGAAAGACTTCAAAACATGTCGTTAAAGAGTGAAAATAAAAAATAGTCCTCAAATGGTCCCTTAAGATACACGAACACCTCACATGGGAGCACTGTAACTCGTAGGAACTGACGATGTAGTCACATGACTTCAGTTTGATAATATGACCATAATTGGGAAATCTCAAGACTTAGGCTTGAAAACATGACGTTAAAGGATGAAAATGTAAAAAAAACATGTAATATAATGAACACTTTGCATAGGAGGAATGTAAATGCTAATAACTGATCATGTAATCATTAGACTCCCAATATGAGAATATGAAGATAATTTGCAAATATCACGATTTAGGCTTAAAAACATGGCGTTCAAGGGCAAAAATGCAACACACACAAAAAAACATCCCGTAAGAGGCCCCAACACCTCACACATGACCAATGTAATTCATAGGAACTTACCATGTAGTCTCGACACTCCCGGTTTGAGAATACGACGATAATTTTTAAATTCCAAGATTTCGACTTAAAAACATGTTAAAGGGTGAAAACACAAAACAACTGTAACACCCCGCATTTTTCACACATTAAGTATTTAATTAATTCGGGAATTGAAAATTACTTGTGAGTCGTAATTTTAATTGAATTAATTAGGAAAATTTTATTTAAATATTAATCGCGAGTGAATGGTTAATATTTACAGGAATTTATTTACTAAGTGAATAGTAATTATTTATTTAGTCATTTCGAGTATTAATGACAGGGTATGCATTTATCTCAACTGGGAGTCGGTATAGACTAAAGGGGTGGGAGGATAAGTATTTTTATAAATTAATTCGGATGCCAATTCTGAGTGTACGGTTGAGTCCGGATGGGCCGAGATAGTCGAAAAAGTGTACTCGGGGGTAGTAAACGGGTCACGGGGCATTTTTAGACATAGTCGGGCCCACGCGGGGGCAATTGGGTCATTTGGGCTTGGCCCATTAGGCAAAAAACGGGATTTAGGTTAATTGTTAAATTACGAGAGGTAAGGAAACGGCTGATAGAGTTTTAGAAAAAGGCTAAGCGCATTAAGGAACCCTAATAGCAGTTAAAGGAAGTTTTGGGATCACTAGAGAGCCAACAAGGATCATGTTCAATCTTGGAATTCATCTCCAAATCAGACACTACGAAACCTAAGGCAAGTGGATAACCTCCAATAGTATTAAATCTGTTTTTCAATTCATATTCATGTGATGTGTTTGATTAAAATTCGTTTTGGGTGTTCATGGCATAAACATGGGGTTTTGAAAATAATAATATGATTTACGAATTTGAATGAGGATTCTTGCAAAAATCTGATATTATAAATTGATATATATCTGGTAGGATGATATCTGGATAATTAGAAATGAATTTGGTGAAGGGATTTCGGGTGTAAATGGGTAAGGAAATAAATATAAATATTTTCCGAAATTCAGAAATTGTGGTTAATGGACGAATTAATAACGTTGGTGGATATTTTGGAGGTCCCTAACTTGTATTATTGTTAAGAAAGTTTGATATTGCTGGTAGAAGGAGTTAGGGTTTTATGAAACTCGTCCATGGCAGAACCTGTCTTCGCGAAGAAGACGAAAACCTGCTCTGTCGATTGATCGAAGGTCTGGGGTCGATCGATCGATGGTCGACAGATTCTGACAATTCGCCCAGTTTTGTTTTATATGGAGAGAATTTAATTTAATATTTTTCCATGACTTAAATTGGTGAGAAATTAATACATGGGCTTAAAATCTAATTAATGGTGAATAAAATTAATTAGAATTTGGAGACGACTTAGTGTGACGTCATAATTTTTAAAAAAAAATTGTTGGGTTTTAGAGAAATTAGGTGTGACACAATAAGGTTGAATTTTTGGGAAGGAGTTCGAAAGGAATAATTATGGATGTAGTGAACAAGTCCAGGGATAAAGGTTGAGGAATACCAAGATATAAATCTTATTTAGGGAAAGGCTAAATAATTTAGAGTCAGGAATTGTGACTCGGGTGAGGTTATTTAGGGCTACGAGAGTAAGTCCAAATTTATGGTGGGGGGCAACACCAAAGGTGACTAAATTAATTAATATGCAAATTAATTAATAATTAGGGTTGGACCACAAACTCATTATAAAGTGGAGTAGGTTTGTGTCACGGACAGTACATGATATAGCCGGGATATTTTTATATATATGTGTATATATATATATATATATATATATATATATATATATATATATATATATATATATATATATATATATAAGGTATGTGATAGTATATGTATATATATATGGGTGTGCTATAATATCAGTGATAGATATTATTGTTATTAATATATACTCTTGTGCTATAGGGGGGGTTCGCGTAGTGGATGAATCCCATAGCTTGAGGAGTAGGGCGAGTATAAATCCCAGGTCATAGCGTCCATTATATGGGTGAGGGGAATCTCACTTTCAGGGAAGGAATATGACCGCCTCCAATATTTATGTAATAACTAAGTTAGGGAGAAATTCTGACTTGGGTAACTGGGTCAGGTGAACATACCTAGTGGGTAGCACTATAGAGAATTTATATTTTGTGAGTATTTCTACCCGGTTGGATGTTAGTATTAAATGTTATTTCAGTATGCTTATGAATACTGGAATTTGATTTAATATATAACTAGATAAATAATTATATATGGGATAATTCATACATAGTTAAAATGTATTATGAGCATAACAGGTGTGAGTGTTATATGAAACTAAGAAGGGTAATGATTTAATTAAGTTGTTGTTTATAATAACTTAAAAAAAATCATGAATTAAGGCATACTCGGTTAGAGTAGGTTAATTTCGAGGGTTAACATAAGCATTTGGTCAGGAGCGTAGGACCTAGTAAATTAAATGGAAGCATTAATAGTGCACATTAGAGGAGGGGTAAGGAAGTCCTCGAGAGTGCGGCACTAACTAAAATATGAAGAACATTCATATTTATTTATTACTCCAACTTAATCATTTGTTAAATGTTTTGAAATGTTTTTGGGTACTAACCGTTGCTATAAAAAAATTTAAAAACCTTTTAGGTGTACTTCCATAGGGATGCCAGGCTTGACTCTATTCTAGGTATCCGTTGCTGCAGCACATGTGGATGTTGAGGGGTTTTTGATAGACGCCTCCTTCTTTCATTCGTGTAGACTCTCTAGTAGTTATTTGAGCATGTTGCTCACAGTTCATTTATTAGTTTTAGACTTGTTGAGATTGTCTTCTTGTCTATACTTGTATTGGATATTTGTACCGATGGTTTATTCGGATAAGTATTTTATTTGTGAATAATTATTTTAGTTAACTGTGAATGTGTATTATTGTATGATCCACATGAGTTCTTTTTAATTAATTGAAAGATAAAAATTGGCACCAGTCTACTTTCTCACGTAGGTGGTTAGTAAATAAAAAAAAAAGACGACAATGATGCCAAGAATGGACCAACTGAGAAACCTGTTCTAACTTGATTTAGGACTGATCACCCGGGATTAATTAGGCGGGGTGTCACAGATGGTATCAGAGCATCAGGTTCTAGTGTCCTTAGGATCTGTGCGGATTTCTACATTTCAGCGTAGCACTCGGTTGTTATAGAGCCCTATTATTAGGACTGTTGATTCATTTTTTTCGCTAATGAGTTATCGTATTTTTTATGTGTATATTTTGTGTAAATTGTGTACTTATACGATCCAACCAATTTCAGATGCCACCAAGGAGATTGAGAATGGAGAGGGTTGAGGCTAGGGATGAGGTCAGGGAGGCTCACCAGGAGCCACAGGTACCGCTACCCCCACCCGAGTTGATTTCCACTACTCAAGTGGCAGTGATAGTGGCACAGGCGGTCGAGACAACAATGCGAGCTATGGAAGCTCACTTTCCACAGCCCCAGGCACCGCCTCCAGTGGCACCAGCAGTTCAGGCTCCAGTGGGGCCGCCATCTTGGCAGAGAGTTAGGGAGACCTTCCAGAAGGGTCATTCACCTGAGTTTCGGGGTAGCACAGTTGTAGTAGAGGCTTGTGACTAGAAGAAGAACATTCAGTGCCATCTACGCATGCTGGAGTGTACCGAAGTACATAAACAGATGTTTGCTACCTTTCGTCTGTCGGGGGTAACCTTACAGTGGTGGGAGTCAGTTACCACCGTCGAGGAGTGAGACTTGATGCCGATAGCAGAGTTCTGGGTGCGGTTTGACCGCAAATACTTTCCTCCAGCAATAGAGATTGAGATGAGAAAGAAATTCAGTGATTTAGTTCAGGGTGACCGATCAGTGGCATACTACGAGGAAGAGTTCACCCGTTTGGCAAACTTTGTGCCAAATGAGGTGAGCGATGAGGAGCAGAAGAAATCGAGGTTTATGGACGGTTTAACCTGGCAAATCAGGCAACACTTGATTGGGAATCCGGCGTTAGTGATGTATACAGACGTCGTTAATGCCGCACTTGTACACTGCCAAGATCATCTCTTCCATGCAAAGGAGAGAAAGAGAACAGGGGAGCCGATTCAACAAGTCCAGGTCGTTACTAGTAGTGACACAAGTGATGCTCAGTAGCCGGCGGGCAGTCAGCAAGGGAATCAGGCTAAGAAGTATAAACTTGGTGGGTTCCGACCGGGAGGACAGGGGTTCAGGCAGGGGCTACCGGGCCCGAATCAGCAGCAGCAAATTCCTCAGGGCCGTCAGGGCCAAGGGAACAATGGGGGAGGCCAGCAGGTCTAGGTCCAGCCGTGTCAGGGCCAACAGGGCCAACGACATGGAGATGGTCAGAGACGCTGTTTTGTCTGTGGCCACCCAGGACATTTCAAGAGGGAGTGCCTACAGAGGTGCAGAGGTCAACAGCAGGAGGCCCAACAGGGGCCACGGGGGCAATTACCGCTAGCAGCACCAGCCCCACCCACCCCACCTCAGCAGGGGCAGATGCACTACGGACGTGTGTATAACGTTCGGGATGTTCCCAAATCCTCGGCGCAGCAAGAACCAGCAGCAGTTGAGGGTATGTTTCTCATTCATGGTTATGATGGTAGGATTCTTTTTTATACGGGAGCATCACATTCATTCATTAAATTAAAGTTTGCTAAACGGGTCGGACTACTAGAGACCGCGAGTAGTCTTCGGATGTGTGTAGAGTCGCCAGTAGGCAGCGGGGCTACGATTCACTCGATTTGTCGGGGTGTGGATATTTTGATTGGGAGACTTAGTTTAGCAGCGGACCTCTTAGTGTTAGATATGGAGGGGTACGATCTCATCTTGGGTATGGATTGGTTGGCAGGTTATCGGGCGACGGTAGATTGCTACAAGAGGAACATCGTGTTCTCCATTTCAAGGCAGGAGATGTTCTTAATAGCAATGCCACTACCAGAGGGAGGGTCACGCACACACTTGTATTACATTGAGGAAGAAACCTCACAGGAGGTGACTATTCCATTGGAATCAATCCCAGTGGTGAGAGAATTTGAGGATGTGTTTCAGGAGATACCAGGGTTGCCACCTAGCACGGAAATTAAATTTGTAATCGATTTAACCTCGGGGACGAGGCTAATTGCTCGGGCCCCATACCGTATGGACCCTTCAGAGATGCGTGAGTTAAGGGAGCAGATTCAGCAGCTTCTGGGGAAGGGTTTCATTCGACGAAGTACATCGCCGTGGGGTACACCGGTGTTGTTTGTGAAAAAGAGATATGGCTCACTACGGTTATGCATGGACTATAGAGAGCTGAATAAGGCCACGATACGGAATAAGTATCTGTTGCCTAGGATTGATGACCTATTTGACCAGTTGAGAGGGGCGTCTTATTTCTCTAAGATCGACTTGAGGTCAGGGTATCATCAACTACGTATACGATAGGAGGATGCTCCGAAGACCGCTTTCTTGTCGCGGTATGGATCTTACGAGTTCAGGGTGATGCCATTCGGGCTCACCAATGCACTAGCAATGTTCATAGACCTCATGAACAGAGTCTTCATGGAGTTTCTTGATTAGTTTGTTATCGTGTTCATTGATGACATCCTAATCTACCCACGTACCGAGGAGGAGCACGCAGAGAACCTGTGTATAGTGTTACAGACATTGCGGGATCACCAGCTCTATGCCAAATTCGATAAGTGTGGATTTTGGCTACGGGAGGTTTAGTTTCTTGGCCACGTGGTGTCAAACTGGGGTATTGCGGTGGATCCAAGTAAAGTATCGGCGGTGAGGGAGTGAGGGCAGCCCACGACACCGACTGAAATACGCAGTTTTCTGGGATTGGCCGGTTATTACAGGCGATTTATCAAAGGATTCTCAAAGATTACGGGCCCTTTAACGAATCTGACCCGAAAAGGGGTACCTTTCACTTGGAGTGATCATTGTCAATTAGCTTTCGACGAGTTAAAGGACAAGCTGACATCTGCACCCGTGCTTGCATTACCGAAAGGAGGATTAGAGTATCGGGTTTACACTGACGCATCCTTACAGGGACTTGGGGGTGTACTTCAGCAGGAGGAAAGGGCTATAGCTTATGCTTCAAGGAAGCTAAAGCCCCACGAGAGGAATTACCCCACTCACGACCTGGAGTTAGCATCATTCATTTTTGTTTTGAGGATATGGAGGCATTATCTTCTGGGGGAGCAGTTCACGCTATTCACGGATCACAAATCACTTCAGTATCTCTTCACTCAGAAGGATCTGAATATGAGACAGAGGCGATGGCTAGAATTCGTGAAACACTATCAGTTTGATATTCAGTATCATCTTGGTAAGGCTAATGTGGTAGCAGATACATTGAGTCAGAGACCGACTGGGGAAATATCATAAATCTAGAAAGCGAAGTGGAGAGAACTTCGATATGAGGATGATGTAGCCAGGGCTTGTATGTCAACATTATCCATCATACCTGAGATCATTATGCGGGTTATGAGGGCTCAGGCAGAGGATCAGACCTTCCGGGATAGGGTGAGCAAGCTACTAGCTGAGGGAATAGAGGGTTACTCGATCAGCTCAGAGGGAGGCTTAGGCCTTAATAGGAGGTTGATTGTGCCAGAGGACGAAGAGTTGAGGCACGCCGTTATGACAGAGTCTCATGGGTCGCGGTTCGCGGTACATCCCGGTGGGGATAAGATGTATCAGGATATGAGGAGGCAGTATTGGTGCGCAGGGATGAAACGAGACATAGCAGAGTTTGTTTCGAAATGTGCCACGTGTCGGCTTATGAAAGTTGACCATCAGAGACCATCAGGGATGCTACAACCACTTGAAATTCCTGTGTGGAAGTGGGAGAGCATCTCTATGGGCTTCATTACAGGGCTACCGACATCGCAGAAGGGTCACGATTTCATATGGGTCATTGTGGATCGGTTGACCAAAGTGGCCCACTTCCTACTGGTTCGCACAGACTTTGAGACGATGCGTTATGCGTAGCTATTCATAGCAGAGCTTGTTAAGCTGCATGGGGTACCAATAAATATTGTGTCGGATAGGGACATGATCTTTGTGGCCCATTTTTGGCAGAGTTTTCAGGAGGCCATGGGCACGGAGTTACGTTTGAGTACAGCCTATCACCCACAGACTGACAGACAAACTGAGAGAGTCAACCGGATGCTGAAAGATATGCTCAGAATGTGCATATTAGACTTTGGGGGAGGCTGGGAGAAATATCTTCCTCTGGTAGAGTTTGCGTATAACAACTCTTGCCAATTCACGATCGGCATGGCACCATTTGAGGCACTATACGGGAGACCTTATCATTCACCCGCTTGTTGGTTAGAGGTGGGGGACAACAAACTATTAGGGCCTGAGATTATTCAGGAGACATCTCCCAAGATAGAGCTGATCCCAGGGAGGATTCGAATAGCTCAGGATAGGCAGAAAAGTTACGCTGATGCTTCACGGAGACATGTAGAGTTAGAGGTTGGGGATCAGGTATTGGTCCGAGTGTCCCCTATGAAAGGGGTGATGAGGTTCGACAAGAAGGGTAAGCTAGAACCGAGGTACGTGGGACCTTTCCCTATTATCGAGAGGGTGGGGCCTGTAGCCTACAGGCTGGGATTGCCGAAGCACCTTCAGCGGATACACGACGTGTTCCATGTGACATCGCTGAAGAAATATCGCAGGAGCGAGAGGACCTTCTGGCACATTCCACTCGAAGAAATTGATTTACAGCCAGATATCTCATATGAGGAGAGGCTGGTGGCTATTCTAGACCGTAGCGAGCGGAAATTACGATCCAAGGTTGTTCCACTAGTTAGAGTACAGTGGGGTCATCACAACATTGACGAGTCTACCTGGGAGCGGGAGGAGGATATGCGGGAGCAATATCCAGAACTTTTCATTACAGGTATGACCTAATTTCGGGGACGAAATTCCTTTGTAAGGGGGGGAGTATGTAACACTCTGCATTTTCATGTATTAAATATTTAATTAATTTGGAATTGAAAATTACTTGTGAGTTGTAATTTTAACTAAATTAATTAGGGACATTTTATTTAAATATTAATCGGGGAGTGAATGGTTTATATTTATGGCAATTTATTTACTAAGTAAATAGTAATTATTTATTTAAGTCATTTCGAGTATTAATGACAGGGTATGCACTTATCTCAACCGGGAGTCGGTATAGACTAAAGGGATGGGGGTATAAGTATTTTTATAAATTAATTCAGATGTCAATTCTGAGTGTACGGTTGAGTCCGAATGGGCCGAGATAGTCGAGAAAGTGTACCAGGGGGTAGTAAACGGGATCACGGGGCATTTTTAGACATAGTCGGGCCCACGCGGGGGTAATTGGGTCATTTCGGCTTGGCCGATTAGGCAAAAAATGGGATTTAGGTTAATTGTTAAATTAGGAGAAGTAAGGAAACGGCTGATAGAGTTTTAGAAAAAGGCTAAGTGTATTAAGGAACCCTAATAGCAGTTAAAGGAAGTTTTGGGATCACTAGAGAGCCAACAAGGATCATCTTCAACCTTGGAATTCATCTCCAAATCAGACACTACGAAACCTAAGGCAAGTGGATAACTTGCAATAGTATTGAATCTGTTTTTCAATTCCTATTCATGTGATGTGTTTGATTAAAATTCGTTTTGGGTGTTCATGGCATAAACATGGGGTTTTGAAAATAATAATCTGATTTACGAATTTGAATGAGGATTCTTGTAAAGATCTGATATTTTAAATTGATATATATCTGGTAGGATGATATTTGGATAATTAGAAATGAATTTGGTGAAGGTATTTGGGGTGTAAATGGGTAAGGAATTAAAGATAAATATTTCCCCAAATTCAAAAATTGTAGTTAATGGACGAATTAATAACGTTGGTGTACATTCTGGAGGTCCCTAATAATGGTCCTAACTTGTATTATTGTTAAGAAGGCTTTTGATTGCTGGCAGAAGGAGTTAGGGTTTTATGAAACTCGTCCATGGCAGAACCTGTCTTCGCGAAGAAGACGAAGACATACTCGATCGATCGATCGAAGGTCTGGGGCCGATCGATCGATGGTCGACAGATTCTGACAATTCGCACAGTTTTCTTTTATATGGAGAGAATTTAATTTAATATTTTTCCATGACTTAAATTGGTGAGAAATTAATACATGGGTTTAAAATCTAATTAATGGTGAATAAAATTAATTAGAATTTGGAGACGACTTAGTGTAACATCATAATTTTAAAAAAAATTATTGGGTTTTAGAGAAATTAGGTGTGATACACTAAGGTTCAATTTTTGGGAAGGAGTTCGAAAGGAATAATTATGGATGTAGTGAACAAGTTTGTGGGTAACGATTGAGGAATACCAAGATATAAATCTTATTTAGGGAAAGGCTAAATAATTTAGAGTCGGGAATTGAGACTCGGGTGAGGTTATTTAGGGCTACGAGAGTAAGTCTAAATTTATGGTGGGGGCGACACCAAAGGTGACTAAATTAATTAATGTGAAAATTAATTAATAATTAGGGTTGGACCATAAAATCATTATAAAATGGAATAGGTTTGTGTCGCGGACAGTACACCGTATAGCCGGGATATTTTTATATTTATATATATATGGTGTGTGATATTATTGTTATTAATATATACTCTAGTGCTATAGGGGGAGGTTGCGCGTAGTGGATGAATCCCCTAGCTTGAGGAGTAGGGCGAGTATAAATCCCAGGTCATAGCGTCCATTATATGGGTGAGGGGCATCTCACTTTCAGGGAAGGAATATGACCGCCTCCAATATTTATCTAATAACTAAGTTAGGGAGAAATTCTGACTTAGGTAACTAGGTCAGGTGAACATACCTAGTGGGATAGCACTATAGAGAATTTATATTTTGTGAGTATTTCTACCCGATTGGATGTTAGTATTTGATGTTATTTCAGTATGTTTGTGAATACTTCAATTTGATTAAATATATAATTAGGTAAATAATTATATATGGGATAATTAATACATAGTGAAAATGTATTATGAGCATAACAGGTGTGAGTGTTATATGAAACTAAAAAGGGTAATGATTAAATTAAGTTGCTATTTATAATAACTTAAAAAAATCATGAATTAAGGCATACTCGGTTAGAGTAGGTTAATTTCAAGGGTTAACATAAGTATTGGGTCAAGAGCGTAGGACCTAGTAAATTAAATGGAAGCGTTAATAGTGCACATTAGAGGAGGGGTAAGGAAGTCCTCAAGAGCGTGCGACACTAACTAAAATATGAAGAGCATGCATATTTATTTATTACTGCAAGTTAATCATTTGTTAAATGTTTTCAAATGTTTTTGGGTACTAACCCTTGCAATAAAATTTTTTAAAAATCTTTTAGGTGTCCAGCCACAGGGACACCAGGCTTAACTCTATTCTAGGTATCCATTGCTGCAACACATGTGGATGTTGCGGGGTTTTTGATAGATGCCTCCTTCTTTCATTCGTGTAGACTCTCTAGTAGTTATTTGAGCATGTAGCTAACAGTTCATTTATTAGTTTTAGACTTGTTGAGATTGTCTTCTTTTCTTTACTTGTATTGGATATTTGGACCGATGGTTTATTCGGATAGGTATTTTATTTGTGGATGGCTATTTCAGTTAACTGTGAATGTGTATTATTTTATGATCCGCATGAGTTCCTTTTAATTAATTGAAAGATAAAAATTGGAACCCGTCTACTTTTATCACGTAGGTGGTTAGTAAATAAAAAAAAAGACGACAGTGATGCTAAGAATGATCAAACTGAGAAACCCGTTCTAACTTGATTTAGGACTGATCACCCGGGATTAATTAGGCGGGGTGTCACAACAACCCCCAAACGGCCCCGCAAAAACATGCACAACTATATGAATTACATTTGATTAATAACTTTTGCTTTATATTAAATATATTACAATTGATTACTAATATTTCATGTTTTCTTTTACATGTATTACATTGGAAAGTTTGCAATTATGTATAATGGATGATCCTTCATATGAAGTATTCAAAGAATGGAATCGAGATGTATGTACTTTTTGATATGCAACACATGGACAAGTCGATAAATGCGGTAAAGTGAGGTATGTAGCTAGTTAAATAGTTATTAAGTTTGTGTCATGATATTAAATTTTTTCTTTGATGCTCGGGATGGGCTTATTTGATGATATTCTAAATTCTTTAGTATATTTTTACACTAATATGATGTTTATGGCCATGGACGCTTGTGTATATTGTTGTTTGATATTATTTTTAAGTTCGAACAAGTTTTAAAGTAGCATGTGTTTTTAAAATGTTCAAAGAATAAAGGAGACTTTGTCAATTTTTTTAAAGTATTAAGACTTGCAATATTCTTTAATAATATATTTGCCGAGGACTTAATTTTTGAGCTTATACTTGTCAAATCAAGCGAATGGATTTATTGTTAGTTTAGTTTTCTTTTGTTATTTTTGTTGAGTTTATTTTGACATTAATACAAGTTGTATTTCACGAGTAAATAAAGGAAATTTGATCGAAAGTTTCTAAAGTTAATAAGTGTTCTAAATTGATTAAGTGAAATAGAAACGCATTTGAAATTTGGGCATTGGTGGACAAATAAAGTCGGATTGATAATGATTTATTTTGTATTTTGATGTGGTTTCTTGTATTTTGATGTAATGTTTTGACATCATTTGACGTAATAGGGTTTTTAGTTATACTTTTTTTATACTTTGTGCTTGAATTGGGAGAATCTATTGTTTTGCATGATATACAATTATAGTTTTAACAATGGGAAATATAATTGGAAAATGGGCAATATAGCTTTGGATTATAAATGTTTATGATGTTGTACAGACTTCAAATTATCTCCAATGATTATTAAAGAAAAAAAAGTAAAAATGATTTATGTATGAAACATAATCGCAAAATATAGAGTCGTTATGGCAACAAATTTTTTGTTGTCAATAGTCATTTTGTATTTCCTTTGAATTTAATGTGGCAACTTTTTTTTGTTGCCAAATGTAATTTTATGGCGATAAATTCAACTTTGTTACTGGAAGGTATACATTTGGCGTAAAAAAACATTATGATGCGAAAAATATATGTTTTGGCAACAAAAAAGCTGAGATGCGAAATATATACTTTTCGTCGACATAAATAATTTGTTGTTGAAGGTCAAACCTTTATGACCTTCGGAAACATAAATAATATTTTTTGTTAAAAAATTTAAAAATCAATAATATATGAGTGTTGCCAAAAGTATACTTTCAACAACAAAATTTGTTTTGATGTCAAAGACGTTCCCACACGGACTTTGGACAACAAGTTGGCAACACAATGGATTCTGTTGCGCATACCTATTAGCGACACATTTGTAACTATTGGCGACATACATCATATGATGCCTACGTTGATTTTTCTTGTCATGCTTGAAGTTTTAAACATGGTCACGACACGCGATGCTATCATCAATCATTTTCTTCATGGCCACAGAAAAACTTTGAGATATGGAGGTAACTCGGACCTCAAGACCTACAACTTTGTCTTTGGCTTATCTCGGCTTGGATGGAAGTTTCCAGACACTTGGACTCAATTACCTTTAAAATTTCCAAAACATATTCAAAATTATCTTTGACATCAGACTTGTCATTATCTCTAGCCACCACTTTGCCTCAACTCCATGTTGGGCAACTTTAAAAAAACTGCCGCTGACTTCTCTACTCCTTCAGAAGAGGAAGTATAGGAATTTTCTACCTGACCCATGTGGGAAGACTCCGCAACTTTAAACTGATAATAGATATCTTCATATATAGGCATCCATCTCATCTCGGACTCAGCAGTCTGGAGGAAAGAAAAAAATTCAAAATAAACAACATAAAGGAAAAGACGCGAGAAGTTACACATGCTCACCCAGAGGAGAGAATATGTTTTCAAACTAAACAACATAAAGGAAAAGACGCGAGAAGTTAGACTCAGCAGAGGCTAATTGTTCATTGGTTATGTTTTCTAAGGCATCATCGACAAGTGGTGGGATTGAACAACCAACCGCGACCTCATTTTGGGTCCCAACAGGAACCTTATCCGCTGGAGCAACATTCTTATCTACGACAACCTTCCTCTTCTTACCCTCAATTTTCCTTGGATCCTGATTGAGGCCATGGACGTCATCCTCCAAATCATCCAATTAGGACATAAAAAACTTTTTATCAATCTCCATTATCAATTATCTAGCCATAGACGTACATAAACAAAAGAATATTTTCAAATAAGGAAAACGTTCATGAGAAGGTGAAAAAATTTTACTGGAAAAATAGGTTGCGACCTCACATGTGTAACGTGGGATGTATAGTAACCAGTCATGTACAAGGCTCTTAGTGTGACCACATATGGTAAGTCCTTATTGTTATCATGTATGTACTCCGCGACCTTAATTTTTTCCTTTAATGCTCGTTGGGAGACCAACCTACGAAGGCTGTAAAATAATCCATGTCAATATTGATTAAAATGGGAAATCCAATATATACAGCCTTATTATGCACATTTCTCTTACTTCTATTGGGGTACATCCCCAAGATTGCGAAATTTTGTCTCCTTCTTAGACTCCTTGGTGTGAGTCTTCCACTTGTCCCTAAAAAAGAAGAAATATTTTCCCTTCCAATTATTGTCACTAGAAGGCCTTCCCCCAAATGATGTATTTATTGTGTTACCGTGTAGTCATGAAGTAATAACTAGGGTTGTCTATAGTATTCTCATTTGAGTGGTAAAAATAACATAAATCTGCGGCTATTATCTATTTGTCAAACTTTTCTTCCAAATCACTAAGGAAGCTAATATGGCCCTCCGCCTATTGAATAAACTTGGGTCGGGGCCATGTTCATCACTTTGACTATTTTTTAAAAAGGGGTTCGGATTTGAAATCTAAGTTCAAAGAGGACGACATAGGGTGGAAGACAAACCCCGTCATCAAGGACCTCAGAACATGCCTTTTGATCAAGAAAAGGTAAAGTGCATGTTGTCCTTTTTGGGAATTCATTGATTGCGTCCACTAGATCCAACCATTCTTTGTTCATAATACAAGGAAAATTGAAGGCCATAGGGTCCTTTTCTCTATTAGTGCCATGGATAGAAGGCGCAACTTCAGTATTTATCAGTGACGCTATGTTTAGATATTCTCCATTTGGTTATGTGGCCTCCCCTCGTGTTTTGTCCACTAGCACATAGTTTTTCATTGATCCAATATCCCCTCAGCTCTATGGATGTCTTCTATAGTCTCTATAGAGTCCGTACAGTCAAAATATTTTGCGTAATCAGTGTCAACACATACACAAATTGAGCAATCTACAAGATTATAAGATCAATATATTTTTAGAGGTTTGATATTCAACACTGCAAGAAGATGTACACCAAGGTGTTTTATAAAGAAACTTTCCAAGTACTCCCAAGTATTTCAATTCATTAGTCCATGATAGGTGTGGTATCAAAATATATCACAATAGATGTTCTTATGAAGAACAATCACAATCAAGCAAGAAAGCATATATTCACACACACAACACAATTATGTACATGGTTCAAAAGTTTGCCTATGTCTAAGGAGAGGCCTACTATTTTATTAAGTGTATCTCAATATACTCATTTACACGCCCCTATGCCCTGGGCCAGGGGTTACAATTTATAGATGTTGAATTTCCATTGTTCTTGTAACTCCATGATGCCCATAATGATCCATAAATCCCTTGAATATCTCCACGAGATTATAGGGAATTCATTTGGTTTATAGGGCGGTGTGGACTGCACATACTCATAGTTTATTTCCATGATATGAGGTCGGGCATCTCTTTAAATTTTTTGGTCCATTTCGTACATTCTAATGGGATAAGAATAAAATTATTCCCCACAATTGCCCCTAAAGTCCTTGGGCCGTTGCTTGGGTCAATGAATTTTACATGTGGCTAAGGATGAAGCATCTCCAGTGGCATACTCATGATTTATTTAAGAAGGAGAGGTGAACTTGTCTTTCTATAATACATTGAAGCGCCAAATCTTTCCCGAGAAGTGTAAAACATCATTTGAGTGTTTAAAACTAGTTTGTCAAAAACTCAATTGTCGGTTCATCGTCTCCGTTTGTTTTTGTGCATCTCGTGTCCTTAGACATCATTCCTTACTTTTGCTCTTCAAAATCAAGACTTCTTCGGATTTTCAAGCCTCCTTTTTGTCTCGTAAGTTCCATCATTCTCCTTTTAGTTTCCTTTCATCTCTGTATCGATATTCTATTGTAAGTTCCATTATTCTCCTTTTATCTCATGGAGATGCTTGATGATAAATCTTTGCCTGAGTTTAGGAGGTGTTATAATATACCTGAATGGGTAGAGATAGAGTGTACATCGGTCCCCAAAATTTTTTGCGACCTAGAAGATGGTCACTGTATCCATGTTTTATGAGTTTCACAAGGGGGTTTAACGTTTCCCCCTGACCCTCTATATTTACATTTTTCCTAATAATTCGACATAGTTCCTGCTCAATGTTCCCCAAACATGTGAAAGATTGTTAATTGAGTTCATAGGATAAACAAGCTCTATGGCACCAACTTAGGATTAGTTGATATTTTTAATTGTTAATCTTTCTCTAATACCAGTGGGGGTCTTCTGTTCATGAAAGCAAGAAGTCCTGATAGGGTGTTGGTAGTATATCTACCTGATTCCCATAAAGACTATTGGTCGAAAGGTTTTATTTCCAGGAATTGGTAATTTACTCCCCAATCAAGGGGCATAAGGTACATGGTACATCGGATCCCTACCTTTGGAGAGGAATACATAGGTTATTATCTCTATCTCTTTTTTATTACATATTTTCCTTCCTATGTGTGCATTCTTTCTGATATTTCCTTCTTTTTATTTAATAGCAAAAGCTAAGAATCAAGAGCTTACTCTTCGTGAGATCCGAGATGATGAACTTTTGAAAGCTTGGAGGATAAGAGATATTGTTACTGAAAGGGAACATCGTCAGTCTGTTGTATTCTTGAAAGAATATAGGAATACAACTTCCAGCTTTATTGATCGTCCAGTAAACACAATCCTTTATCTAGAGATTCGAGGAGAAGAAGTTGGTGGTACCTCTGAACCCATTGAGGTAGGGGACAAGGAAGAAAGCATCTTGGGGGCAGATTTAGTAGAAGTCAGTGAGGACGGGAGTGGTAAATGAAAGAGCGGAGAGGAAGATTCCAGCGATGGGGAGTCTAGCAAGGCAAATATGGCCCCTCTAAGGAGAAGAATCTTAATCCAGGATGACGATGATGATGATTTGCTATCCAATAGGATGAAATTCCTTAAACAGAAGTCTAAAGACTCTATTTGTAGCTCTGAAGTGGTGGCTCAGGAGAAGGAGGTGGGGAGAAAGAAGAAGAGGAGAAGCGAGAGAGAAAGAGAGGAGAATAGAAAAATAGATAAGGAGAAAAAAAGAATGGAATAGTTCCTTTTTTTGTTACTATTAAAGGAGCATCAGTAGCTGCTGATCCTCAACTAGCCTTCCTATTACTGGAGAAAGCAGTGCTCATGACTGACCGCGAGTGCCCATTGAGAATGAGGGAAGACCAGTTAGCCCTCAAGTCTGCCCAAGGTCTTGCTTTGGTAAGTACTCATTTCTCTATACTTCTATGTTCTATGTTTTCCTATAACATCTTGTAGTTATCCTATGTCTTGTCTATTTTACAGTTTATCTCTGACTATACTGTATTGCTTCGTGGTTGAGCTGAGTTATCGAGGAGAAACTCAGAGGTGGATGAAGCTCTAAAGTCTTTTGAGAAGGCCCTTGCTGTCATGAAGGATACCTTTGATAAAGAGAGGGAGAATCTTGCTAAAGATTTGTTCGACCTCTGTGCGTATTACAGTGTCATGATTGCAGAAAATCTAATAATGGAAGAGGAAAATATGGGCTAGATATAGAAGTGGAAAAGCTGAAGGAGGAAGCAAACGACTATTCAGGAAGGTGGATATAATGAAGGTTGGGATGTAGCGTATGACGGCGTCAAATGCAAGATTGCTTATCTTCGGCAAGCATGCTTCAAAAATGATTGGGATCAAGCCTTAATTGCTACTGGAGTTGCTGCTGACTCCCCCTATTCTCTCAGCATTCTCCTAGTCGCTCTCCTATTGAAGAGTCTCATTCTTCCCACCTAGATGCTTAGGATGGCATGGAGCCCATTTACTCTAATTATTAGTTTCACTGGTCAATCCAAAGGGGGCCATTGTCCCAGTTAGAGGAGCTGCCCTAGTTGTTGGTGAAGGTGAGGATCCTATCGAACAAGATTCTAATAAATGTAAGGGGCTCTCCACATCTGACTAGGTTGAGTACTTCTAGGAATTTTAGGCCTTTATCTTATTTTTATTCACCTGTTTTATTTTTGCTTCTTCCATTCATCTGTACTGGCATGGGCCTTTGATTTAATTGAAAATAAAACTTTCTAGTCTTTCACTGATACTTGCTACATTTGTTGCTTATTTAGTTGGCTGTAGCTCATTATTTTAGATGAATATATCCCTGTTAACTCTTGTCTAGGCCAAATTCTTGGTCCGAACATAATCGCTTAAGCGTGCTGAGCTTTTGTAAGGATTTGTAAATCCCCGAGGGTAAGAAACTAGGATTACAAAGATCAGTCTGAGGTTGTCACCAAGATAAAGGATAGGCTCAAGGAGATAGAGGTAATAGGTGCCTCGGTGTAGGAGGGTATGGATGCCTTGAAAGAAAAGCTTCTGGATGCGTCTAATCTACCAGATGGGGGAGTTATTGCAAAGAGAGAATGAATCTTCGAGGAGAGAAATTTCTCACCTTAAACAAAACACTCGATCTGGTCCTCCTTTGCTGTTGTGAGGCTCCTCCTCATCGTCCGTTGTTGTTGCTCATACTGATTTTGAATAAAAATACTTTTCTTGAGGTGTTCTGAATAAAAATATGTCACACCCTTCACATTTTTTTCCTTTTTTCTGTAACACCCCGTATTTTTGACGATTTAAATAATTATGTGATTAATTATTATTATGGGAATAAGTATTCGATTAATTATTGTTGTTGGATTAATTAAATTAAAATGTGAGAAATTAATTTGTTATTAATCCGAATTAAAATCATTATTAACTACCGCGCCAAGGGTTAATACTTATTATTGAGAATTATGGAGTGTTACTCTGTGATATGTAATGTGGAAATATGGTATCTGATAAATTGTCGGAAGTGAGAAATACGGTAGTTTGGTAATTTAAGTCTGACACCCGTGTGAGTCGTGTCCGGACTAATTGAATGGAATAAAAAGAAAATTTATTTTTATTATTTCTTATGGTCATTTTGAGTGCGCCATTGAGTCCAGGAGGGTTGAGATAGTCAAAATAGTATACCCGACTGTTTAGTTTGGGTCCCGGGGCGATTTTAGGCCCAACCAGCGTCCCGAGAGGGCATTATGGTAAATTGTATTTTTTCATTTAATTAATGGAAAAAAAATGGGATTTATTTTATCAGCAAAGAAAATTCCTTTACGGTTAAGAGACACGAAATGAAAAGAACGGCCATGGAGGGTGGAGGGAGAACCAAATTCCAAGAGAGAAGACTCATTTGACATCACCTTGCACAATCGTGACCACCAATGCGTAGATTAAGAATAGAGGAACGCATATATACCAACATCACCAACATATCCGACTGTCATATTCTAGGCAAGTGTTTATTACTTTCTTTCTTTTAGCAATAATCATGCTCATGTTAGTATAGGTGAAATTAATCATGATTTATATGTTCCATGGGTGAAAATTAGAGATTTAAATTATGATTAAGGATTGATTTAATTAGTGGTTGGAATTCCTTCATATATGTAGAGGATTAATCACGGAATTTGATTATATATTGATGAACAAATATGGGTTGATTAGGTTCTTTAATTGAAAATTTCAAAACTAGGGTTCATATGAATTGATTTTGGGATTTATTATATTTATGTTGATTTATGACGAATTAAGGATCCTAGGATGGTATAAATGATTTATAACCTGTTAGGGTTGATGGGTATTCAGGATGAGGCATTGGGTATTGAATCTTAGAGGTTTATAGGTTCACAAATGGTGGAAAAATATAAAATTCTGGGGAAGAAGATGAAAAGTGAAATCTCGCGCGAAGTCATTCGAGTGAGATGGCATCTCGCGCGAAGTCATTCGAGCGAGATGGCATCTCGCGCGAAGTCGTTCGAACGACACGTGGAAGTAGTTCCAACGACAACCTTTCTGGTTCGAGCGATAGAGAGAATTTTTGGGGATTTTTCTCAAAGTCTAGTTTTGAGTTTGTCGATTAATTGGATTGAGAGAAATTGTCAGATAGTAAATTTAAATAAGATGGAATTTCGAGAAAGTATATAAGAATAAATACTTTAGTTATTTCGGTATAGAGAGAGAGAGTATACCTTGGAGATTACGAGAGAGATAGTAATCTAAATATTTATACTATACATAGAGATGAGATTAAAATACGTATGAAGAGTATATACGTAGGATTGAGAAACACCAATAATTTATAATAGGATGTGTGTATGCCTATTATGTGATATTATTGTAAGATCACTAATGGGTGATAACCCGGGGGTGCAAGAACCTTATAGTTAAGAGCACTAATGAGTGATAACTCGGGGGTGCAGAAACTCTATTGATACGTGTACTAATGGGAGATAATATGGGGGTACAAGGATGACTATTGATAGGCGGACTAATGGGTGATAACCCGGGGGTGATGGATTATTATTGATATGTGCATTAATGGGTGCTAACCCGGGGATGCAAGATTCTATGGTTTGGCTCACTAATGGGTGAAAACCCGGGGGTGTTGAATTATTATTTATGGGTGCATTAATGGGTGCTAATCCGGGGATGCATGATTTTCTTGATATGTGCACTAATGGGACTTAGCCGGCGGTGCAGGATTAGTATATATATATGTATAGGGATGATGTGATTATATATATATATATATATATATATATATATGTATATGGACTTGTGAATATTTCTACTGTGTGAAATTAGGAGACATGGAAATAATAATAATCATTTCATTGCACCAAGTGGTCTTAACATAAGAGTGCTGGATTAGTGTATATATATAGGGATGATGAGACTATATATAGGTATGAGTGTACTTGGTTAACTTTTTACTTTGTGAGACTAGTAGATAAAATGAAAATGAGAAGTAAGATAATCTCAGTGAATAAAAGATTAACCATTCAAATGATGAATAATGAAACATAGTATGTGAGATAAACTATCTGAATAGCGTATTGTATGGGCGATACAGGAATACTACTAATGAGCATAGTTAGTATTAGTATGGTTTTTGACTAGTTAGACTGGGAGGTATAACTAGGTGGATATTAGATGTACGTTAGGCGTGCACAATAGACGAGAGGTGAGAAACTCATGTGAGAGTTCGATAACTAACATGCGTATAAGACTTGTTTTAAGAACCAGTTTTAAATACTAGCTAAATATTTTTTACACATTGGGCTCTGACCCCTTTCTTGTATCTCTTCTCTCTTTTATTATATATATGTATTATATCAGGTGATCAATCACAGGAGTATCAGATTTAGAGATTTTGATTGCTTGACGTACTGCAGTAGTTGTGGAAGCTGTAGGTCCTTCCAGTAGACGCATCTATCCTTTCCATTCAGTTTCATCTAGA
The DNA here is from genome assembly GCA_949130495.1 of Sambucus nigra. NCBI lineage: Eukaryota > Viridiplantae > Streptophyta > Magnoliopsida > Dipsacales > Adoxaceae > Sambucus > Sambucus nigra. The sequence goes on from OX422219.1 coordinate 516,206,432, forward strand.
CTTCTTGTTTAGGGCTTATGTCGTCCACTTCTAGTTCGTCATCTGAGATATTGTATTCAGTTTAGTTTATGGTTTGGAGTTTTGAACTGGGAGTTTGATCCAGTCTTATTTAGTTCAGTATTTGATTATTGTACAGTACTTATTATATTCATGTGTATGTTGATGGTTTATAATCCATTCTTGGATTGCTATGGAGTTAAATGGTTTATATTTTAAGACGAAAAGAAATGGAAGTTAATTGGTTTTAATAAATTGGAAATGTTTTGACACCTAGCATAATTTTATATTAGGTGATTATTATGTTAAAAAGTTCTCGACAGTGATTCTGAGAATGAACCAACTGAATATCCTGTTTTAAATTGGTTGAGGACTAATCACCCTCTATTTAATTGGGATGGGTGTCACAGGTGGTATCAGAGCATCAGGTTCTAGTTTCCTTAGGATCTGTGAGGCTTATTAGCTTTTAGCGTATCGTTCTTTGATGTAGAGCCTTATGATAGGATTGTTGTGTTCCCTTACGTATGCGACTTATGTTATCCTACTACGAATTATAATGGATGTGACTCATTATATGAAATTCAGTGTGATTCGAACACTGAACATTTTAGCATGACCAGCGAGGGCCGTAAGAAGAACTGTGGGAGAAGAGGCTCAATAGAAGACATAGAGTAATCGGGTAAGAGTGATTGGGACAAAAATCACCATGAGAATTACTTAAGTAAGAAATTGTAAAATCGTCACTCGAAAACTGTGGGTTCCCAGGACACAGTCGTAGGTAATGTTGGAGTGATTTCAGGACCACATAACATAGTCGATAAAGGGGAAATCAGAGGGACTCTTTTGAAAACCCATCGGTGAAGAAACAGAAAAGAAAATGAGAAAGTGTAACAGACCATCGGAGGTAGAAAATCTGAAGTCAATTGTGTAGAGTGGGGTGTGACGACACTCAGAATTTAATTTGGAGTTAAAAGTTACAGATCTTAGGAGCATCATGTAGTGATTAGAGACAATCACCATACATGAAGAAGTGTAATTTAAATTTAAGGAGAAATTTGGGAATGATTTGACCATGAGGTCTTCCATTCGATGTAGTAACAAAATGCGAGTGAAATTTTGATGTTTAGCATAATGAGTAAGATAGAAATCGGTCATGAGAGAACGGTTGAATTACATAATGAACTTCGTACCTAGGAGAGGGGTATAATTTATCCAAAGGGATTATAGTTGAGAAAGGACCCGTGAATAGAATACCAGTATGGATGAGAAATCCAGCTAGGATGACTAATGTTGATGTCATCAAAGTTATACGATTGCTAGTGATTGCAGTCCTTCCAAGAGAAGGGAGTAAAGAGGGTTAGAGAATCCGTTTGAAGGGCAGAACTGAACATAACGGTGTTAGTGAAACACCACATGGGAGTATACCCAATAGGGAACACGGTTAGATGATTTTAGGTGATTAACTTCAGGTGGACGATGGAGTCAATCAGGCTGTAGAGGCCAACCATAGTTCTGAATAGCTAACGTAGCCAAAGGGACAATGGAAGAATAATAGTGAGTTGAGACTATCGATCCGAAATAAGGACATTCCCAAAATGGTCAGTGGGACCAGTGATGGGGAAATAGTTCGTGACGTTTTCCTTATGTGAAGGAAGTAGAACTATAAGTGTTGAATGTGTCAACAATTGAGAAGTGAGACCGAAGATATTAGAAATGGTAAACCATGCCAGTTAGGCATAACTAGAGGAGCGAGACTTCCAACGAAAGAATTTGGGGTCAAGGGAATTAGGCCCTGGAGATTTATAACCCAAGAATGATGGGTTCAGGCTGGACCAGTAGAGTCCTTGTTAATAGTACAAATAGTATGTCAGGGTCTATGGGGCCTGGGATGTATAAGGGAGTTTAATAAAGCTATAATTTAGGCCTGGAGAGTTTGGGCCAACGTTTCAATAATGGGCATAAGATCCACAAGATAAAATAAATTGTCCATGATGAGAGAGGACAACCACAGGATGAAATCCTAAGATGTATAACGATTGCAAATGTTCATGGGTCGTGATGGAAACCACATGATGAGATCCTGTGATTTGGCAAGACTGGTGAGGTTTTGCTTCTTCCTTGTGAATAAAGGATAGATTCTAGTGACATGTGTGTGACACAACTTTTATGTAAATTGGAAACCCTAAACTTCGCGTGCGAGTCGATTTTAGTGGGAACGTTAGTTTTAACAGTCTTGTTACAAACGTATTTCTCGTTGTTAGAATGGCATTTTGATGATTGCCCGTGAGTGACTCAGGTGGGCCCTAAGAATATGTTTTGTTGTTATAAATTACTACTGCATTGAGCAACTTTATTAGAGTTTATTATGGTAATGTGTATTGATTAATTACCATATGGTTAAACGATAGTAAAAATGTAGTGATATGACTTTCGTGCAGGATACTCCGAGAGGAGTGATCTTAGTTTTGTACGGCGCCACCTGAAATAGGGTTTGGCCCAAATATGAGTATATATATGAAACTTTCATGGTATTATAGACCTCAGTGAGTATAGAGTCTAATTATATGTGATTTCTGAGCATAGGAATTTATTTGTTTGTTAAGACTTAGAATACATTGTGTTCTTATTGAGCGGCGAAATATAGCTCGTTATATATATTAATAGCGCCAAGTACTTGGGATAGTGAGGGCGCCATGCTTCATGTTACATTTTCAGTGTTGCTTTTCGGGAAAAAATTCCGTTGTAAGGGGGAAGTATGTAACACGCCGTATTTTCGACGATTTAAATAATTATGTGATTAATTATTATTATGGGAATAAGTATTCGATTAATTAATGTTGTTGGATTAATTAAATTAAAATGTGAGAAATTAATTTGTTATTAATTCCAATTAAAATAATTATTAACTAGCGCACCAAGGGTTAATAAATTGTTGAGAATTATTGAGCATTACTCTGTGATATGTAATATGGAATTATGGTATTTGATAAATTGTCGGAAGTGAGAAATACGGAAGTTTGGTAATTTAAGTCTGACACGCGTGTGAGTCGTGTCGGGACTAATTGAATGGAATAAAAAGAGAATTTAATTTTATTAACTCATATGGTCATTTCGAGTGCGCCATTGAGTCCGGGAGGGTCGTGATAGTAAAAATAGTATACCTGGGTGTTTAGTTTGGGTCCCGGGGAAATTTTAGGCCTAACCGGAGTCCCGAGAGGGCATTATGGTAAATTGTATTTTTGGGTTTAATTAATGGACGAAAATTGAGATTTATTTTATCAGCAAAGAAAAGTTCTTTACAGTTGAGAGACACATAATGAAAAGAACGGCCATGGAGGGTGTGAGGGAGAACCAAATTCCAAGAGAGAAGACTCATTTGGCATCACCTTGCACAACTGTGACCACCAATGCGTAGATCGAGAAGAGAGGAACGCGTATATACCAACATCACCAATGGATCAGACCATCATATTCAAGGCAAGTGTTTATTCATGTTAGTACTGGTGGAATTAATCATGATTTATATGTTAATTAGGTGAAAATTGGAGATTTAAATTATGATTAAGGATTGATTTAATTAGTGGTTGGAATTCCTTCATGTATGTAGAGGATTAATCACGGAATATGATTATATATTGATGAACGAATATGGGTTGATCAGGTTCTTTAATTGAAAATTTGGAAACTAGGGTTCATATGAATTGATTTGGGGATTTATTCTATTTACGATGATTTATGAAGAATTAAGGATCCTAGGATGGTAGAAATGATTTATAACCTGTTAGGGTTGATGGGTATTCATGATGAGGCGTTGGGTATTGAATCTTAGAGATTTATAGGTTCACAAATGGTGGAAAAATGCAGAATTCCGGGGAAGAAGACGAACGGTGAAATATCGCGTGATCTCGCGCAAAGTCGTTCGAGCGAGATGGCATCTCGTGCGAAGTTGCTCCAACGATACGTGTAAGTCGTTCAAATGACAACCTTTCTGGTTCGAACGATATAGGGAATTTTTGGGGATTTTTCTCAAAGTCTAGTTTTGAGTTTGTCGGTTTATTGGAGTGAGAGAAACTATTAGATAGTTAATTTAAATAAGATGGAATTTCGGGAAAGTATGTGAGAATAAATACTTTAATTTTTTCGACATAGAGAGAGAGAGTATACCTTGTAGATTACGAGATAGATAGTAATCTAAATATTTATACTATACGTAGAGATGATATTAAAATACGTATGAAGAGTATATACGTAGGTTGGAGAAATACCTATAATTTATAATAGGATGTGTGTATGCCTATTATGTGATATTATTGTAAGAGCACTAATGGGTGATAACCCGTGGGTGCAAGAACCTTATAGTTCAGGGCATTAATGAGTGATAACTCGGGGGTGCATAAACTCTATTGATAAGTGTACTAATGGGTGATAACCCGAGGGTACAAGGATGACTATTGTTAGGCGCATTAATGGGTGATAACCCGGGGGTGCTGGATTAATATTGATAGGTGCATTAATGGGTGCTAACCCGGGGATGAAAGATTCTATGGTTAGGCGCACTAATGGGTGATAACCCAAGGGTGATGAATTATTATTGATAGGTGCATTAATGGGTGCTAACCCGGGGATGCATGATTTTCTAGATATGTGCACTAATGGGACTTAGTCGGGGGTGCAGGATTAGTATATATATATATATGTACTTGTGAATATTGCTACTGTGTGAAATTAGTATACTTGGTAATAATAATAATCATTACATTGCACCAAGTGGTCTTAACATAATAGTGCATGATTAGTGTATATATAGGGATGATGAGACTATATATAGGTATGAGTGTACTTGGGTAACTTTTTACTTTGTGAGACTAGTAGAAAAAATGAAAACGAGAAGTAAGATAATCTTAGTGAATAAAAGATTAAACATTCAAACGATGAACAATGAAACTTAGTATGTGAGATAAACTATTTGAATAGTGTATTGTATGGGCGATACGGGAATACTACTAGTGAGCATAGTTAGTATTAGTATGGTTTCTGACTAGTTAGACTGGGAGGTATGACTAGGGGGAGATTAGATGTATGTTAGGCGTGCACAAAAGACGAGAGGTGAGAAACTCATGTGAGAGTTCGATTACTAACATGCGTATAAGACTTATTTTAAGAACCAGTTTTAAATACTTGCTAAATCATTTTTCACATCGAGCTCCGACCCGTTTCTTGTATCCCTTCTCTCTTTTGCTATATATATGTATTATATCAGGTGCTCAACCACAGGAGTATAAGATTTAGAGATTTGGATTTCTTGACATGCTGTAGTTGTTGTGGAAGCTGTAGTTCCTTGCAGTAGACGCGTCTATCCTTTCCATTCAGTTTCATGTAGACTTCTTGTTTAGGTCTTATGTCGCCCACTTATAGTTCTTCATCTGAGATATTGTATTCTGTTTAGTTTATGGTTTGGATTTTTGAACTTGTAGTTTGATCTAGTCTTATTTACTTCAGTATTTGATTCTTGTACAGTACTTATTATATTCCTGTGTATGTTGATGGTTGATAATTCATTCTTGGATTGCTATGGAGTTAAATGGTTTATATTTTAAGACGAAAAGAAATGGAAGTTAATTGGTTTTAATAAATTGGAAATGTTTTTACACCTAGCGTAATTTTATATTAGGTGATTAATATGTTAAAAGGTTTTCGACAGTGATGTTTAGAATGAACCAACTGAATATCCTATTTAAATTGGTAGAGGACTGATCACCCTATATTTAATTAGGCGGGGTGTCACATTTGCTTTCTTTCTTGTGGTGTTGAAACAGTTCTTCCTACGTATAATTTGTGTAACAGTTGGTGTTTAACACGTATCTTACTATTAGTGGGGCCTAAGATGGTGGGGTTTTTTTTTGTCCGTGCTTTTTCTGCTATTTTCAAGTTTGAATATTTTTTTGGTTACGATTTAGTATTTCGGATTAGCATCATCAAGGCTGACCGCCATCATCATAGGCACGCGATTAGCATCATTTTCTTATTTCATTTCGAAGGAGTGAGGTTTGAGTTCTACATATTTGAACCCAACGCAAAAAAAAAACCAATGGAAATCTATATTGTATTTGGCTCGCTTTTTTATTTCTCTCCATGAATTTTTTGAGTGGTATTGGCCCTCTATTTTTTATCCACAACTTACATTGACGTATTTTTTTATAGGTCTTATTTTATTAGATTTACCACCATCATTATCTGTACTTATACTTTGTGTGGATGAAAGAGATAAACGTCGAAGACTCAATACATTTACAACTCTCAATGGAACTTTCCATCACAGGCAAAAAAGGTTGTGTTCACCTCATGTGAAATTGATTTTGTAAATATGTGAGCATTTGGACACTAATATTGGTGTTTTTGTGTATATATGTTGATTTTTTCAACAATTGTGAGTATATTTGTTTCTAACTAAAGTTGTAAACTACTGAAATCAGATTATACCCTTAAGTCAGATAAACTAAACGGTGTGGGGAATTGATGTGTTATTCTTGGGGGAAGGGGTTGGCTCGATCGTAGGTAACAGTTGACAACGTATGTTCTGTTCTATTATATAGATTTAATATACTCATTAAGGTATAATTTTTTTATTGATCTATTCAATCTACTCATTTAGGTACTTTATGATCTTCTTTGAATTATTTTTTGGGATAATCTCATCTCATGCATTGAATTTCGTTCGATGGTGATAGTAGTATTAAAATTGAATACATGGACACTTTAGGTTCATTCCAGAAAAAAGTGAAGAAAAAAAATATGAATTAATTTCTAACATTTTAATTGAAAAAATAGTGTATACCTTAGCTTCATAAATTATTCTGCTATCAATGCTTTAGTAGCTGAAAGGTACTTTATTTCATCTGTTGGCGGTTTCACTCTTTTCTACTTAGATGAAGGTCATATATAGCCTTTGATCCCTAGAAAAATACATTGCCTGAAGTACTATTACTTGATCAAGAGTTCATACGCGTGTCTCGAGAAGCAAGGTATAATTACTAACATATTTGTTAATTATTTGAACTTTCCTTTTTAGATTCGACATATTTGGTAATAATTTTGAACAGGCATGCTGGGGAGTTGGGGGCCTTGAATGATTTGGGTTGTTGTCCACCGACTCAGCTTCCCCTGAATTTTCATAGAGATTTCACCTTGGACAAGGCATTAGACATTTTCCCAATATTGTTAGTTACAGTGAAATCACTCACATTGATCTAGCTACTACGAATGTTATATTTTGTTTCTTATCTTCGTTATTCTTGATCTAACTGTTGAGATGGCATCTTATCTTTTTTGCATTACAAAGGTTCAAAATCCACTTTTTGTCATTCTTTATTTCTGATGGATTTTTATGATATTTGGATTGAGAAAGGTTTAAAGATGACAAATTACTTGCTGAGGTGATGTAGTCGATCAAAATAATTTTATGCTTCCTATAACTGCCGACTGCAGCTAATGTGGGAGTAATTCTCCGGATATGGAAGCTATGAAGTTAGCTCTATGTACATCAGTAGGACACTTTATATGGTAAGATCTCACAAATGTATTCTTTAATTAGGACAGTTTTAATAGTTGGATTAAAGTGTCAAATGAACAGAATGTAACTAATAGTTGAGGTGATCCAGTCGATCAAAAGTAATTTGTGGTATATTTATTGTTTTATACATCTAACATAGTTTTAAGTAATCTGTTTTTCATTTTTTTTGTTAATTTTAATATTGTATTCATATGTATGTCCTTTGCAAAAGAGAGATCTGCAAAAGCGAGATCTGTATAGGCCTGGAAAATTATCAGGACCAGGAGCATAGTGGGGGCTCAAAGCAAAAATGTCCTTTTAAATTTCAATATCATGGGGATTGGTAGTGAACATGTTATTATGAATATCATTGACTAAAGTGGGTTTGATGGACTTAATAAACCCATTGTTCAGTTAAGTATGAGATTGAGAGTAGAGAGATTTAAAATGCCGCCCAATATGATTCTTGGTGGAACTGTATAAGTTTTATTGGGGATGATTTTAGAATGTTGGTCATTTATATTAGCTTTATTTATGCAGGTTGCTGAAAGTATAATTTGGACATCATTTTTTTATACAAAAAATCGTAAATCTCAAAATTCCAAAGTCACAAATAAACCAAAAATAGTCATAAATGGTTAGCTATAACCACCACTATAAGCATACATTAATTTTAAAAAATAGTTCTCAATAGAACATGATAAAAACATCATCATCTACTTGATCTTCTTCTTGGGCCTCAACTGGTTGTTGTGCCCACACCTTTTCTTTCTGCAGTTAACAGCATGAGGATGCAAATGAAGCCTTAAGACCAAATGCAAAGTTTACTCTTTCTGAATATTGTAATGAGGAAGTGTATGGCCATCTTCAGGCTATTTCCCAGCAAAAATCAACCTCTGCTGATTAGGTAGAATACCTTCTTTGTCTTGAATCTTGGCCTTAACATTGTCAATTGTGTCACTCGATTCAACCTTGAGTGTTCTTGTAATTTCTTGCATCTCATATGCGTTTTTAGAGAACTTAAAAATCATCCATGAAGCAAGCCTCAAATGGAGTATGATACAAGTTTATGTATTGCCTTTAGGTGTATCCGATATGTTGAGTAGTTATAAATGACTCCTTTATGTTCACTTTATGTGCATTCCTTAGGTAAATTTAGCATTATTTTGTTTTAGCATTATTATGTTTATAATCCAAGGTTTGATACATAAAGAGAAATAATATTCATTACGAGATAGATTTATTCCATTTTGTTTGTTGAAAATAAATATTAAAGTTCTGTTAGATTACCATGTTTAGCAAATCTGGGTTTGTAGTCAGATAACCACTTAAATGAAAGAAACGAATAATAGGAAATAATTTGTATGTTATATATGTTGAACTTGGGGAACCACTGCTTCTCACCTTTTTAACCCTTTCACTTGAGAACTTAACAGTTGACTTATGAATGGGTAATGTGAACAATGGTATTTTGTTAAGCCTTTTCTACACAACACTAATATTTATTCGACAATGATATAATGAAAAATATATTGTATTGTCCTTTAATGATTAAAGTATATGGATAAAATGTTGAAGAGGAAGGTTGTGCATTGGATTTTTCGCAACGCAATCACATGTTCAATTTTGCAGAATTTATAATTGAGTTGCAATTTTATTTGGATGATTTTAATTTAAAAAGTAATTGTTGTTTTACTTCAGCCAAGTTTACTTTTATTTCTTTATTTTTTAAAATTTATATAATACTTGAGACTCTGTTATATTTTCATAGAGATAGGTTTAACTGGTCACATAGTTAGTGTTTATTTTGGGCTTTTTATATGGTGTTGGGTTGTGATTTCAGTATTTTATGAGTGTTTATGTTTTTGCTTTTGGTTGGGTCAGGATAATGTTGCTTTGTTGCTTGGGGCGTGCTGTATGGACAGGTACACTTGGGGTAAATTATGATTTCTGGATTGATTTATTAAGATAATCCTCGGATATTAGACGAAATCAATATATCTATTGGTGTAAATTTCATCAATTATTTTGCACCTTTTAATGTTCTTTGGTTACAAATGATTATTTTTTATTTCTTGAAAGATATTATGGGAATGAACACAAGTTTCAACCACTTTAAGGTGAAAAGGGGAAGATGAGCAGAATTTTAGTAAGTACGGAATGACACTCCAAAGGGTTATATCATCGTTCCAATTGGCACGAGATACTGTGGTTTTGTTATCCTTACTGAACTAGCATCCTATGTCGATAAATGCCGATTTTAAGATGTTTTAAATTTTGTACCCTACATTATGTTGCATACATTAAAATTTATTCTCTTCATTGATATATTGAACTAAAACATTTTTTTTTTGCTTTTGGATTGTATAAAAGGTGGGATGTGCTTGATTGTAGAGAGTTATGGTGTTTGTTAGACGATTGTGAAACAAGATTCTTTGTACCATTTTCATAATTGAGTAGAAGTTAATGCATTACTTTATGTAAGTTCGTTTTGTTGTTAGTAAATTGAAATGGTGAAAATGTACACTTTTCAACCGAACGTTATATGCCAATTTTATTTTGCTTCTTATATCGGGTGAACTTTTATATAAATTGTTAGGTTTTCCATTTTATGGATATGGAATATTGTTAAATAGGTGCATAGTTTATACAAGGTTCACGAGTGATTATTTATTTGGTTGTTGAAGTGTTTTTTATACCTTAAACAGGTGGATAGTCCTATAAATAAAGGTAACCCTGTCCATTTTTTTTTTAAAAATGGACTTATTCGTATTCAAATTAAGTCGAGTCGATCGTTATTTTGTTGTGGTTTTGTTAGCTTTCCCAAATATCATCATGACTTCAGGCACGGATGAGTCGATCGTTATTTTGTTATGGTTTTATTAGCTTTCCCTAATTTCATCGTGCCTTCAGGCAGGGGCATACCCTAGTGTGTGTGTGTGTGTGTGTATATATATATATATATATATATATATATATATGTGTGTGTGTGTTTTATGTGATGATAAATAAATAGATTGCATACCTTTCTAACATCATATGGAGAACATGTTACTGATTTTTGACTATGTGATATCCCATTATCTTTTAACTTCGTACAAAAGAAACGTAAAAATGAATTAGTTAATACAACAAAAATTATTACATTTATGAAGTATGTGTTTGTAAATTTTTGTTTGCTTCGTATTACCTTTGAAGAATGTGTTGGTATCATACTTTTTCACCAAAATGTGACTACTTTTTATATCCACTTTGTTGTTTTTTAATCGACTTTCTCTATTTCCGGTGTGGCAATTGGATTACTTCTCAACTTCAATTGAGGTTCCATATCCTTTAATGTATTCTTTGCTTCTATGAATTCAAACTCTAACATACCAATATGTCTTTTTGAACCACGCTTTGGAAGATTGAAATACCTTGTGGGAATGAATCCAAATCCCACACCCGGAACACACCCTGGGTGTTTGGGAGTACCCAAATCTGTGGTGAGAATGTTATTTCTTTCTTCTGTGACTATAATTCCATCTCTAATATGTCTTCTCAATTCAACATGAATCATCGCTAAATATGTAAATTTAAGGAAACTTGATGAAAATGGCTTAAAAAATATGAAGGTATTGGTAATAAATTTCCATAAGACGGCTCTCCTTTTTGTATTAGTATATATAAAAGTGTCTAAGAAACAATCACTTTTTCGGCCACCTATTTCAATGACTCATCCCCATATTTACCATTTCTTCTCACGACATTTCATCCACAAGAATCTCCTGTCACCTTCATATTGTAAACCCATCTCATTTATTACTATCAATTTGAATACCTGAAATTACATTACTAAATATTATATGCAATGTTCAAACCGTTACAAAAACAAATTAAAATACTCAAACTAAAATAAATGAGATCTTCATTAAGACCATCATAACCCTTCTTTCTCATATGATGGTTATATTTGAACTTGAATCAATTTTCCCCTTATATCTCACTTAAGGTCTTATAATTAAATCATTAAATCATTGTAATGCAACACCCCGCCTGCCCGGGGAGAGCGAGTGGAGCGCTACTGTCGATAAACTAAATTCAAATCCGCAAATTACAAGGTATAGAGCATCTAAAAATCCCACAACAATAAAAGAGAACTACAAATGTCAAATCTCTTCAAATAAATACCAAGTCTCTCGAATTATATATAACAACTAACTCGAAAATAAAATACAAATCTCCAATGCTCTATACATCAAAATAATACAATCTTCTCATCTTGTATTAAAAATCCTACCCAAAAATAATCCACGCTAAAATCCATCTCCAATAAATCTCAAGCGCCCAAAATCGGCGCTAACCTTCCACTAAAAGAAAATACGGGGAAGTACACAATACGACAGGAAAGATGCTCAACAAATATTAGCGGCGAATAAAACGTAACAATACGAATACGAATATTCAAATCAACGTGAATCGCGTAAGCAATTATATCAATATAATTTCTCAATAACACATTAACCGGGTCACCAGGCCTCACCACCGTACCGCGCCTATGCATTTTTCTAGCATATCCGGAAAAAGGAATATTGGCGGGTGCCTAACATCAGTTCCATATTAAAATCTCATGACAACATGCTCAACACCAAATATAATGCCACATGAATCAAAATTTGATTCCAACAAATATTTCCAGATTCCAATGAATTTAGCAATTCAAATATGAGTCAATAATCAGAAGAAAACAATGAGAATGATACTCGCAATAATAAGGAGCATATTATGTAAAACCCCATACCTTAAATCACCAAAACGAACCAACATGAATCATCACATAATTCAGCCTCAAAATCTAATCACACCATCACGTTCCTCTCGCGAAAATAATCAAATCTCGTTGTTGACCAAACTCGAGAAAACACCAAATACGCCTTCTAATCTAAGGTTGAAATCTTGAATAAGTTTGGGGCTATGGTTTGTATATGAAAGGGAGTAATTTTGGAGAGGTCTTTTGGTTAAAAAGCTTGAGAAAAAGTGATTTGAAAAGCCAAGCCACGAATTAGTTGATATATAAAGGATTAAGAGTTTGATTAAGAAAAGAGTTCTAATCAGATACAAACACTAAAAATTTTATCTCGGACGATCGGACCGTTGGAATTGCTTGAAATTTTAGTGTGTTGTAGCGAACGGCGAGACAGGATTGCTGACAAAAATTCAGCTTGATCGGACGATCGGATTTCTAAAAATATTATTTTTACTAGAGAGTTTTATGTTCCGAGGACTCTTAGAGAGTTTTATGTTTTGAGGACTCTTCTAAATAATAAAAATTCAATTAAAACTCCATTTTCATTCCGATTTCGAAATCGTTTGAAATTCTCGCCTTTAAAAATAATAACCAACATATTTGAGCAATACAAATAATTTTATCTCAAAATTTATTTTTCCTCTTTATTTCGAAAATACCCCAAAAATTATGCGGGTTGTTACATGGGGAATTTTCCCATGTTACACTTCCCCATGTAATAACCCGCATAATTTTTGGGGTATTTTCGAAATAAAGAGGAAAAATAAATTTTGAGATAAAATTATTTGTATTGCTCAAATATGTTGGTTATTATTTTTAAAGGCGAGAATTTCAAACGATTTCGAAATCGGAATTAAAATGGAGTTTTAATTGAATTTTTATTATTTAGAGGAGTCCTCAAAACATAAAACTCTCTAAGAGTCCTCGGAACATAAAACTCTCTAGTAAAAATAATATTTTTAGAAATCCGACCGTCCGATCAAGCTGAATTTTTGTCAGCAGTCTTGTCTGGCCGTTCGCTACAACATTTTGAAATTTCAAGCAATTCCAACGGTCCGATCGTCCGAGATAAAAATTTTAGTGTTTGTATCTGATTAGAACTCTTTTCTTAATCAAACTCTTAATCCTTTATATATCAACTAATTCGTGGCTTGGCTTTTCAAATCACTTTTTCTCAAGCTTTTTAACCAAAAGACCTCTCCAAAATCTCTCCCTTTCATATACAAACCATAGCCCCAAACTTATTCAAGATTTCAACCTTAGATTAGAAGGCGTATTTGGTGTTTTCTCGAGTTTGGTCAACAACGAGATTTGATTATTTTCGCGAGAGGAACGTGATGGTGTGATTAGATTTTGAGGCTGAATTATGTGATGATTCATGTTGGTTCTTTTTGGTGATTTAAGGTATGGGGTTTTACACAATATGCTCCTTAATCTCGCGAGTATCATTCTCATTGTTTTCATCTGATTATTGACTCATATTTGAATTGCTAAATTCATTGGAATCTGGAAATATTTGTTGGAATCAAATTTTGATTCATGTGGCATTATATTTGGTGTTGAGCATGTTGTCATGAGATTTTAATATGGCACTGAAGTTGGGCACCCGCCAATATTCCTTTTTCCGGATATGCTAAAAAAATTCATAGGCGCGGTACGGTGGTGAGGCCTGGTGACCCGGTTAATGTGTTGTTGAGAAATTATATTGATATAATTGCTTATGCGATTCACGTTGATTTGAATATTCGTATTCGTATTGTTACGTTTTATTCGCCGCTAATATTTGTTGAGCATCTTTCCTGTCGTATTGTGTACTTCCCCATATTTTCTTTTAGTGGCAGGTTAGCGCCGATTTTGGGCGCTTGAGATTTATTGGACATGGATTTTAGCGTGGATTATTTTTGGGTAGGATTTTTAATACAAGATGAGAAGATTGTATTATTTTGATGTATAGAGCATTGGAGATTTGTATTTTATTTTCTAACACCCCATAATTTTATTAATTTTTATACTGCGAAATAATTAGGACTAATTATATTATGTTTGGAAAGTTATCGGGTAAAATAAATATTAACAAGAGAGATAATGGTTAATATTTATTTATATTTAATATTACTTAGTGAATGAGTAATAATAATGATTAGAAAAAACTATAATTATCATGAGTGAAAAATACGGCAGTTGTGGTAAATTTTATCAGGACGCGCGTGTGAGTCGTCCCCGGAAATAATTTGAGAAATAAAAAATAATTTCACTTTTAATATTCCATATGGTCATTTTCAGTGTGCCAGCATGTTCGGCAGGGTCGAGACAGTAAAAAAAGTCTACCCATTGGTTTAATTTGGGTCCCGGGGCGCTTTTAGGCCAAACCGACACCCTGAGATGGTATTTTGGTCATTTGCAATTTTGGAGAAAAGATACCTATGAATTTTATAGGTTTATATCACCAGTTAGGATGAGGGAGTTAGGATTAATATCTACAAAATAACAGAGAGGCCATAGGTAGAAGAAGATAGGAGGTCTCGAGGTCAAATTCCACCATTCTTGCACTACAAACACCACCATCGCGTGGATCGGGAGGAAAGGATCACAACCATTCCATTTTTGTACAGGGAATCAGACCTTCAAACATAGGCAAGTGTTTAATCTTCCTAAACTATGATTTGAAATATCATCCATGTTAGAATAGGGTGATAATCTTGTGAAGTTCATGAAATTTGGCTTTATAATTTGAGATATAAATCATGTTCTTGGGTAGGATTGGTGCTAAATTCGATTCCTTAGACACGTACACTGAAATTGATGAGAAACATCATGAAATTTAGGTGGAAAACAGGAAAAAACATTTAAGTTCTTGAACATTAATGATAAACTAGGGTTTTTAATGTTTAATCTTGAATTTATTGAATATAAGGGTGTTATTTGATGATTTAATGATTTCAATACGTTAGAAATAATGTATATGTGATTGTATAATGTTTAGTATGCTTGGTTTAGAGATTGGGAATGAATCATGGAGGTTTTTAGGTTAAAAATGGTGAATCTCGTAACTACTATAAGTGGAGAAGACGAGACCTCTTACAGGAGAATTGGTTTTGCACCTTGATTGGATTGATTCAGAAAGAGAATCGATTACAACAGAAGCAGAATCAATTTGGTTTCCCAGAATTGCATAGTTTTCCACCTTTTCACTTAGAACTCATGGGAAATGTATGGGTTGACCCTTGAATTAATTGTAAGATTCTATTAAGAGATATTTTAATGACTAGTAGGCTAATTTGGGTTAGAGGTTGGTCGCACGAGGAGAGTTTAAGAATAATAATTTTTTTGGCTTAACGAGTAATAAAAGCTTATTTCGATATTGATTTATTATCATGGGAAATTAGGGGAACGTATGAAAAAGACAAGTATTCCTTGAGTGGGATTGCCTATTGAAATTACGTAAGGGATACCTAGAAACCAGTTGAGATTGAGAAACAATCGGGAATTTACTATGAGAAGTATTACGTTATGTGGAATATTCGAGAGATACTATACACATATGGGGCATATGATATAGATTATATGTATACCTATGATGACATTACACACACACACGCACACACGCACGCACACGCACACACACACACACACACACATACACACACACACACACACACACACACACACACACACACACACACACACACACACATATATATATATATATATATATATATAATGCTCTTATGCGAACTAGTTCGTATTTTAAGAATGCGGACCAGACATGTGTCATCTAACGGTGCACCTAGAAATTATTGCCTACATTGTAGGAACTTTCTCCCTCTTTTCTGGGCTCACCACCAGGTGACACATGTCTGGTCCACAATTTTAAAATGAGGATTGGTCTGGAAAAGAGCAGGATTGTATATATATGGACTAGCGGATACCCGTGCGTGAAGGCAAGGCGAAATTTTTTAAAGTACGTAAACGCGAAACGACAAAAAATTTGAAAGTACATAATCGTAAAACGGAAAAAATATTGTTCCCCATCAAAATATATATAGAAAACAAACTAATAATATTATTTCCCAATTTCGTTGTACCAGTCATTGACATCATGTATACATCGGCGATTGAATTACCACTCACATAAACTTCAATAATCATCTTGATTTTTGACTTGTCATTCTCAATAATGTTTTTCTTCGATATCAAGTCATTGTACTATTCTTCTGCTTTATCAAACATAGACACAAATTTTTTGTTCACCTTTTTCTTGAGGCCTAATTGTTCAGCCTGAAGCTTTTCAAATTAGTCCCTTGACTTGCGGGGATCACGTGATTCAAAATCATAATCATAGCCACTTTTTTCAAAAAGTTGTTTCCCAGATGTGATCCATGCATTCTTCTCAACTAATTTTTCAACCCTCAAAGAACAATCTTTCATCTCCATCTCCACCCGCTTCACCTTATTTTCCATTTTTTTCCTCTTAAGATTTTACTCAGTGATTTTATGATGATCTTTCTGCTGCTCCTTCAGAATGAAACTTATTTGCGTGTCACATTCTTTCAACTTTGAGAGGATTGTGTTGAGCTTAGATTCTGCCTGATTATGATAATTTCTTGTGGAAGCAACCTTGGCCTTGTGTGCATCCACTTCTGAAGTGAGATTGCCAATCTGATTCTTCAAAGAAATTGACTTACTTTCTAATGATGCCTGTTCACATTAATATCAAAACTTCAGTCGTCCAATACACACATCAAAACTCATGTTCGTGATACATAGTTATGACATAGTTTGCTACCCACAATCGTTTATACAACGCAAAAACTGAAATGAAACTAATAGAAAAAATTGTTTTAAACAATAGTGTAAATTATTTTTTCTAGTTAATGTAAAATTCCCCGAAATGGAAACTAACCTAACTACAAAGCCATTAGAAGGAAGAAGATATCATATAGTAATCCACTTCTTCACCTGCAAAACAAAAAAGGGAAAAATGAATCAACACTCATAATTTAAATAATTCAAATAAGAAAAGTGGACACTAAAGGGAATAAAAGATAACTAACAACTTAAAAGAAAATGTATGTTGCACTAAAGAGTTAATCAAATTAACAATAAAAAAAGACCAATAAATTATGACATCATATTCTCATGTATGAATGTCAATTTATTATGACGTTTACACAATTCCGCACAATAAAAAAACAAAATGCACAACTTGCAGCAGAATCTACACCACCATTAACTCTCAATTCCCACCGCTGCACTGGATTAAAGACCCCCGTATCATGTAAATGAACTAATACGCGCTACTAGAATAGCAACAGTAGGTATGCTTGCGTGTGACATAAAGAAGGGCAGCAGCAATAGGTATGCTTGTCTAACTTACCTTGAAAAGAAACAATCTAGACTGCACCATTGTGAGTCTTTGCCTAGATTTCCAAACTTTATTACTTCTTAGGTGAACACATCAAATTCCTGCCTGCAAAAGGCACAAACAAACTTACCTGCTGCTGCTGCTGCAGCAAAAGGCATGCCAAAATAAAATATTTTTTTAAGGAAAAGTGGACTACTTTTAGTAAAAATGGGATAACCTTATGTCAGCAGCTACAATTGTTGAACCCCTTCTGAGTGTATCTACAGACACTAATTGTTGAACCCCTTCTGAGTGTATGATCCCTGCAAATTTACTCAAATTCTCACTAATTTGCATAAACATATTAGCTATGAATCTTATAAACTCGTATAGGGAAAAGGAATAAAAGTTGCACATTTTGAATTTGAAACAATCGGGGTAATTTTGAAAAAATAAATTAAAAAGAGAGATTTTCAAAATTTCTGATCAGCATATGAGAAAATTAAATCAGAAAGGAACAATATTAAAAAACCAAGATCAAAATAAAAATAAAAAAACTTGAAATTCATAAACTATATATAGTATAACTACCTCTAGTAACCATGACCTATAGTTTATGTATGAACTTAGGTAGTGCTAGAATGGCTTGGGAAGATCAAGCAACAACCGAAAGAGCCCAACAATCATCATCATGACTCCCTGCATATAACAGTTTTGATTACGACTATGATGACTATATGGATATAAACTTATGAAATGAAGAAAACAAACATGTCATCCTAAGCATACATAAGGGAAAGGAGATGTCCCCATCCTACAAACATATATACTAAGGGATGGAAATAGAAGTAAGCTTAATGCGCAAAATTCACTTGAGAGATGAAAATGAACTAAAAATTCTCAAAATTTGTGATCTAAAAACGAACAATTTTTTTTTTAAAAATCATTAGAAAGTTGATTTTAGACACAACAACAATAGTTTAGATGCAACAACGATTACTTCAGGGTAGATTCTTGTAGAAATTGAATAGCTCAGGTTTTATTTTTTTATTTACACCTTTCCCATCTATATATGTGTGCGCCCACGTGGGTTCACGTATTATGTTCACTTACCTGTACATGCGAATTCTTAGGATCTGCTTCATCGATCACATATGCCACATGATCACCATGTGGGCCTAAACATGGTGTAGGCATCTATGAAATCCGGTCTAGCTTTAGCAATGCATCATCATGCCAGATCAGTCTGGATCAGTCCGTGAACCCACGTGGCAGGTGTTCCAGGTGTTCCACGTGGCAGGTGTTTTAGGTGTTTGGTAGGTGTTCCAGGTGTTTTACAGATCAGTCCGTATCTGTCTTACCGGCAGCCAAACCAACCGGATCATTACAGCAAGCTCCATAGCAGGTGTTCCAAGTGTTTGGCATCCATGGAAGGTGTTCCAGGTGTTTGGCTCCATAATAAACCTAATTAAAGTGAAAATTCCTAATTGGTAGGGAGTGAAACAACCTGTGAATAAATGAGAGAGTGTGAGAAAGAGATGATTTGAAAATCAAAATAGCTCCAAATCCAACTATGAAAAGTTTGAATAAATTATGAAAATCCAACTATGAAAATACAATCCGAAATACTCTATTGTTAAAAACTATGCTATTAGTATTTTGTACACTCTCACAACTTCTAAAAGAATCTTATGCTTTTAGTATAAAAAGTGTTAGAGGTACATGAATAGTAAAATTATTTTTTCAGCCATGGATTGTAGTGCATCATTTCCACATTCAAGCTTCACTATTTTGTGCTACTGAACATTGATAAAACTAACTAAGGAGCTCCAAGTTAATATCCATATATAAGATTTTCAAGATATCCTCAAACAACATAAATTGAAAAAATAAAGTAGATAAAATGAGAAGCATAAAAGATAAATACAATCCGAAATACTTGAAATGAACATATTGTTATAAGATGAAAAATAAATCCAAACATTAGTTTGAGTCACCAAATAGTTTGACATAAAAATAAATCCATGGTTTGATTTATATTGGATCACCACCTGAAATGAACGAAAAAACAGTCTGTTTCTGCAAAATTGTACAACATCAGCTCAACTTTGAAATATCTCACGTCAAACTTACAATAATAGATAGGAATTATCTCTCTCACGTCAAACTTACAATAATAGATAGGAGTTATCTCACATCAAAGTTACAAAACTGTAGAAAACTTGTGTGAAATATAAAACTACAACCTAACCAAAATGTAGGATTAACATATGTGTTACAAAACTGTAGGAAGCTTTTAAGATTAACATATGTGAATGATCCTTATAAATAAGAAAAAAAGATAAAGACTAATGTTGACACACCCAAATTAAGAGCTTCAAATTTAGGAGCTTCAAGCATATGTTTTCTTCGTATGTTCAGGTGAAAGAACTGAACTAATTCATACTAAGCAAAAATAATCTAATAAGTCAAATAAAAAAATTGATATAATAATATATGTATAATTAACTTTTTAAAACTAATTTATTATTAAATGAACATTCAAACTCAAAGAAAGATATGGAAATTTCCTTATTTCAACGATCACACCAAAAAAAATTGAAAATAAGGTTTCGGATACCCGTGCCTGAAGGCACGGTGAAAATTTTCAAAGTTGGTAATCGCAAAACGGTGAAAATTTCGAAAGTACTAATCGCAAAACGACAAAAGTTCCGTTTGTTCGTAAAAGCAACAATTTGTGTGCATAATTTGTTGTAAACGAAGCTAAAGAAGATTGTTTCCCTTCAAATTGGTTGAAACAACCTCTTGGGATACTAAAACGGCATCTGGATGGAGATTTGAAGCCTACGGGCATTGGTTCAATTCTCAAGGTTTTTCTTGTTTCATCTCTTGTTTTGTTCCTGTTGAAAGGTCAAAAAAGAAAAGGGGATTACATGCATTCAAAAGGGGATTACCTGCATTAAAAATAAAGGATTGCATCAAATTGAACTCATTTGTGTAAAAAAAGAAGCCCAAATCAATCTTAGTAAAAAATGGGAATGTGATGCCAATAAAATAGTATGCCTTTTTTCTCAAAAGACACCAAAGCATTACAAAATTAACCTCTAAACACAATTGGATATGTCACATTCATACAACTTATATAATTTCATCAAAGCAGATAAAGGCTTACTTGGCGCACAAATTTTTCAAATTTCTCAGCAGTCCAAGCTTAAAGTCGAAAAAATTGAGATAAATGGATGCACAAAGGTACAATAAAGTCCAAGCATGTAAATTAACAATAAGAAAAACCTTGCATATTATGAAAACAGAAGGAATTGTTTTGGAAGAAAAGGTTTCACGTGAAAATTTAGTATTTGAATTCGGTTCTAAATGAAGTTAATAAAATGATGGATGGGGGAAAAAGAGTCGTCTTTTTAGGGAGTAACTTACCTATCTTAATTGAAGTTACCTAATTTGCAAAACTTCTTGAAAAAATAATGAGCATTTAAGTAACAAACATGTTAATATTGTCAGCGGATCCCCACAATCAGATAGATGGATCCCCACTATCAGCTCTGTCCCGTCATTCTGGATCCCTACTATCCCGTCATTCTGGATCCCCATAACCTCTGTCCCGACATTCTGGATCCCCACTATCAGCTCCTGCACTTCTTCAGCAGTGAAGCTAAGAGCGGGTTTTGTCTTTGACAGTAGGGGTAAGATAGTAATCCTAGAATGCTCATATATCAAGTCAGTTAAACCACAAAATAGCCTTGAAACAGATTGCATTCTTAAAACAGCCTTGAAACCAAAAAATCAACTAAAAAAAATTAATTAGCACAAAGTCAAGCTTCAACACCAACTATGCTTCAAAACAGAGTTGAAAATGAATACAAAATATGCTTTTAAAAAATGGATGTTACATAGTAATGCCTTATGAGTAACTCCAAGTGGAATATTAGTTCGGAAGAAATAGAGATTTTTATAAAGGGCATCCAAAAATTCGTCAAAAAAATAAGAAAAGTGTAATGTATTTGAACAATAAATGTTCACCGAAACATATCTTGCTCAATTAAACATGTCGTATTAGTATAAAATTATAATTGGTTACAGTGTAATGTTATTAAAACTAATGAATGTATGTATATTCAAAACTACACAAAATATTTCATAAACAAAGATTAGAGTTCAAGAAATAATTTAATCAAATAAAAAAAGGTGAAATGAAAAGTAACCAGATTTGGGAGTTTATATATTTGTTAAACTAATTCTAACTTAAAACACAAAACATGAGGTGATTAATGTAACAGAACCTAAATACACACGTACCTAGAAGGCAAAAATGATTGGGTAGATGAACTCGTTGTATACCTGAGAGAAAATGACCAAAATAAATTAAAGAATCTGTTACTGAAAGTTAGTACAAAAGAAGCTGAAGATGATCGTAAAAAATTGAATTGGTGAATGCCTCAATAGCCTAAATGACTAAAATTTGTTATGAACCTCAAGACACACCACTGATCAAAGTGGGAGTGCTAAAATATTGATCAACTTGCTACATAAACTCAATTTTTATTTTCCATTTTACCCCATATAAAGAGCTAATGAGTGTATACAATGTTGAGATATATGAATGACAACATAAAATATTTTCTACCGTGATCGATTAAAACCAGCAAAGATTACACCTGTAGATTCCCACTATTTCTCAATTAAAACTAAGCATATGTCAACCACTATAACCAACTCCCACTATTGATCAACTTTGCACTTGGCATCTTGCATATATACATAATATCTGCATATATATGCAGATATATGCTTGCATATATCTGCATATATGCATATACCTGCATATATGTTGCGTATATGCAAGCATATATGCATATATCTGCATATATGATTGCATATATGCATATGGATATATGTATAAGCTCGATCAAAAAATGCTCGATTCAGAAATAAAAAAAATACAGAAAAAGGAAGATAAACGAATTCAGACCTGCTCGATCCATACATACTCGATCCAATTTAGACATGCTTGATCCATCACTGTATGCATATATGCATATATGAGTATGCATATATGCTGCATATATACATACAGTATGCTGCATATATGCATACAGCTTCTGCATATATGCAGCATATTTGTTCGTACGTGATGATTGATGCGTAATGTACCTCTTATCAAGATTGATTCAAATGAACAGGGGCTTCTTCGAGCGGTATCTGCTGTCCTATTATAAGAATAAAAATTAGATCAAATTTATAGAAAGAACATTAATTTATAAATGAATGACAATTTATTCGAAGCAAACAAAATATTGAGTCTTTACTCAGCAAGTAATTACAAAAGAACTTCCGGGTAAACGATGTTTGTTGTTGAATTTCCTTCCTCATTTGGAAGGAGGATCGAGATGCGGTTAGTTCTCGTGCAACGTGACATAGCGACGTACCACTGGCCATGACTGAATATGGGTGTTCGCAAGTCAACCCTAACATACTTAACAGATTAACCCTGCGATTTATTCATAGTCATGGCATAAGCTAACTTGATTGGAAATTGGCGGCGAGTCATCTTTATGGGCATTTCAGCAGCGGATGGTGTTAAGGATATTCTTGGAATGAATACGGTCGTACCGAATTTATCCCCCGTTAGGATTTTGGCCTCGATAACGTGCTCCGCACACCTTGTGACTATTAAGCGAGTCCCATTGCAAAGTTCATCTTTGGGCGCAATATTTCGCAACAACATTATGGGACATCCAACTTTGAGTTCCAACTTAAAAAGTGGCAACGCCGATGGGTTAAGAGAATTTAAAAACTCCGTGGGAAATTGGTTGGTTATGTCTTGGTTAGTTGCATCATGGCAAATTTTATCCGCAGCGAAATACGTAACTGCATCGCCTGGGAAAGTATTAAGTGCAGCAGTATTAATGGCATTTACGTCATCGTTTCGGGCAGAGAGAATTGTCCTTTCATTAAGGAATGCAGATGTAACAGTGCCCTCCACGTTTAGCAATGGATATACGGCCCCTATTAAGTCCTCAACATTCTTACAATGGCATAATGTCGATGGCATGCTGATAGTTTCCTCAGGGTTTGTCCCAATCTGGTAAAGAATAAAAATATACATTGTTTAGTAAAGAATTAAAAAATAATCTATATGTAGATGTGATATTAATTCGGAACAGAAATTCCTCGTTTAGGAAATTTTAAAATTGTAAAGTTTCAACATCGGTACCATTGAGCCGCATGTTCAACTCCAAGGAAAGAACATCAATATCTTTCCACAGCATTGATCGACGTAAAGATGCTCCAATTATTTGCTCTCTAACGGCTTTGGGTATTCCATGTAAGATTTGGCAAAAGTCACCACCGAGAACAACTGAAATTCCTCCAAAAGGCTTCTTATTATCTAGTATATCTTGTAAAGTACGATCAACAGCCTCAACGCATAATCGATGTTGCATTGGCACTTCATCCCAAATTATAAGCTTGGCTAATTTAAACAACTCCGCCTGAATCGATTGCTTTGTAAACCCACAATTTGAATTTTTGAGAATGTCAAGGGGAATAGAAAACGTAGAATGAGCAGTACGACCACCAACCAATAGTAATGAAGCAATACTCGAAGAAGCAACGGTAATCACTATGTGCTCCCGACCTCGACAATAGGACGAAATTGTATTGTACAAAAACGTCTTGCCCGTACTCGCTCCGCCATTCAAAAAGAAAGTTATTCCTTTAGCCTCTAATATGGAAGTCGTAATTACATCAAAAGCCCTTCGTTGCCCCGGATTAAGACGTCCTACGTTAGAATGCACAATAGCGTTGTCGGTATCTCGCTGAAGTTGTCGATGTTCCCATATTAGCCTATTCTCTGCCGTAGTGCTCAAATTTTTTACTGGGAGAGGCATGGGTGGATAATCAGACAAAGATTTACCTGTTTCCTAGAGCAGGTCGTTTAGAAGATACAATTCGTAGTCGTTGATTTCAGAATCTGTTGGAGATGCAACTCCAAATGAGGTACGCAGCTTGTGAGCAAGGTCATCACATATGCACGATGCGAACTGCTCCCATAATAAAGCAGGATCTAACGGAGAGCATTGGGTTAGAATAACATTGAAAAGACGCCGAAGTTGATAGCCTATCTCCATAACCGACGCCTCTTGCAAACATTGTACCCATTCATCATCATCTTCTAAAAGTCCCAATGCGACACATGCGGACTTGAAAGAATCGTGTAAGACATTGTTTACCGTCCGTAAGCACTCAAATGAACGCGGACCTTTTACAATGGTTAGAAGCAAGCGCAAATAGAACCTTTCTCCAGAATTTGGGATCGCAAAGTACATTCTACCAATTGTAAAAGGTGATGTAGGTGACCTTGGAGCCCAATCTTTGTTACTTTGTGCAAAACAAAGTGTTGGGGGAACTCTTGATAAGTGAAAGCACGGGCGGATTCATTCGATGCACAATATTCAAAAAATGTCATCAAAGAAGATCGTTGAGTCGAAGCCCAACGCACTATTTCATCCATCAACTCATCTGGATTGAACACAACATGATGCATTCCAGGTAGGTGAAGTTCCAATCAGGTAACAGATGGTTTTTCTGCATGCATTGGATTACCCAATATTCTCCAAGCTGCCTCGGGGGGGCCAATGTACCTAGCATCCAAGTACTGTTGGATTTCATCACCACCTCCTAAGACCATAGTAGTGCGATCATGTCCCTTATAGATATACTTATTAATGTACTTGACGCATCTCAACCCTGCACAAACTTCAACATTAATGTGGCAATTGAACATACTGGAAATATGAGGATTATACGGCACAACATCTCGATTATCAACATGTTTTCCATTTTCCGTAGTATAGACGCAACCATCATTTATACGACGATAAATTGGATAACCATCGTTATCCATAGTGGTCGACTGTGAGGAATCCCGAGGATATTTCTTTGTGCATTTACCATTTCCATGCACGGAGCATGAGGAGACTGTAAGTCGCAAGGCCCATGGACCATACAACCCAAAATTGTTTCAAAAAGGGCTGGATATTCATCTCTGTTAGGAAACTCTGCAGAAACAATCTTATCAACTTATGCAGGTGTTTTAATCTTGTCAGGACCATCAAGAAAAATTAAAGCATGCATGTGAGGTAAACCTCGCTTTTAAAATTCAATCGTGAAGACATGTGCCACTTTTTGGCCGAATATATGATTATTCTCAATCTCCTTCATTAAAGCCTTCCTCTTGAGTTCAAACGCACGTGCCACCAAGTCTGGGCGAAGGAAGGCATTTTGAAAAGGCAGGAGTTCCTTTGTGATCTCTGGCCATTTAGGGTTTGCCGTCATCGTGAGAAAAACATCCGGGTGATGATTGAAACGCGTAATTGCCATAGAATCTTGATAAATTTCAAACATATTTCTCACGCTCCCGGTAAAAAAAGATGGCAAAATCATTCTTTTGCTAATTTGACCCGGTTGTAACCCGCTGGACATACCATCAGTGAGATCTTTGTACAACTCCGCTCGAAGTTTTCCTTCATTTAGTCGGTGGTACGTCAAACGGTTTTTCTCAGTTGAAGCCCAACCATCGACAATGAAATCTTGAAACAATTTCCCCCCTCTGTGTATCGTAGAGTACTCCAAGTGGTGTTGAAACATTCGATAACAAAAATAATTCATCTGAGTCAAACGTGTTTCCTTTTCAGTACAAAGTTCCATGTCCCACAGTTTCATGTCAAGGTGCCAACCAAGTTCACCGTGAGGAAATAATAAGACATAGTGCAATGGAAAATATGTTGGATGGCACTCGTTAATATGCATCAATTGACTACCCCCTTGAGACGAACTATTATGTCACGCATGCCGCTGACATTAGAGCCATCACCCGACAAAATAACGACAATCTCATCAGCGGATGGAAAATTATATGTGCGACGGTCCTTTGAAGAATTGTAGTGGAGATAAGCAGGTAAGCTCTGACCCACCCTATTTGACCTTTCCAAAATCGAAAAAGCCTCGCGATATTTCGACGTGAAAGCATTATTCACCAACAAAGACCCTTGAACTGTACTTAGAACATCCCTCCTCAAATGCGGATTTCTATTATGGCGGATATCCAAAGCAACATCTGGATCGTATATGTACAACTGAGCATAAGCAGCCTGATGTTCCAATCCAACATCCGGTATTAAGGATCCAGTGCGATGACGAAGCTCTCCATGAATCGTGAAACTCAATGGACCCCTGCACCCGATTACCCGATCATCCATTTGGACACCTAAACCTGTAAACGCATTTGCAGTATTATACTCTCTGGTATAAGTATGAAATGACTTTGAACGGTCATCATCACCATCAAATAAAAGCTTAATTTCCGTAGGTGGTTCAATGAGTGGGGGTAGATGAATTTGGCCTTGCAAACAGCACTTCCCAAACAATGGTCGCCTCATTGAAGAATCTGACAATCTTTCAGTCATCCAGTGTAACGCATCACAGTTAGGGAATCTTACGTTCATAGCTCCCAGATCATGTCTTTCCAAGGCACCATACGAACGACTTAGTCCGTTGGTATAGGCTCCATTTTAGAAAGATGGTCTCCTTGACCTGAATATGAGAAAAATAGTGTTAAACCCTAAAATATGTATTAATAAAGTTCATATATGTTGAATTGTATATAAGTTGCATATATGCAGATGCATATATGTGCAGCAGCAACATATATGTGCAGCATATATGCTGTTGTTGCACATATATGCTGCATATATGCACATATATGTTGTTGTTACACATATATGCAACATATATGCACATATATGCAGCTTATATGCACATATATGTGCAGCAACAACATATATGTTGCATATATATGTTGTTGCACATATATACAGCATATATGCATTTGCATATATGCTGCGTACATACAGATGCATATATCCTTCGTATATGTTCAGCAGCAGCATATATGTATGTAAATGCATATATGCTGCATATGTATGCAGCATATATGCATTTACATACATATATGCTGCTGTTGTATATATGTATGTAAATGCATATATGTTGCATATATGTATGCATATGCATGTACGCAGCATATATGCATATTCATATATGCTGCATATTAATAAAGTTCATATAGATTAATAAATCATTAGATGTACCTTATAATTGAAGGGAGAAGTGAAGTCCTAATTGAAGGTGGTATAGTATTTCCCTCCGATGGATTGTCTTGTAGCGAAACCCCGCGGGATGAACTTACTTTAGAATTAACATTCGTATCCCGATTAGATAAATATTGAGGGAATACTATCTGAGATGAAGTTAAATTTTATGTTTGAATGGTAGAAATGAAATCCATATTTAGATTACGGGGATCGATATTATGGATAAATTGAGAATGGACTACCGAAGGTGGAATGTCCGTCACGATATTTCATGTTGGGGTTTGGTTACGTTATGGGAAAAATTAAGGTGTATGGGTATTTAACGAAGTAGAAGGTTGATCCTCAATACTTTCACACTGTAATAAAATATGTTGGTGTCGTTTCCATCCACGTCGGCGTCTTTGACCCAAGATGCGATTAGATAATTCCTGACACGTTAAAAAGATGAAAATATTTAAGACTCGCAATTACGGCATTTTTAAAACTATAAACTGAAATTCATTAAACTGAAATTCATTGCAGAAGAAAGAAATCACACCAAGTGAGGGGGGTGGTTTTCTTTCCCTTTACCCTTTTCGTTAACCGAAAGTTGCTCCGTGTATTTTCTCTTCTGAAAAAGGAAAATACAAATCTTATATGAGTCAAGTTAAATGATAAAGAGACAAAGAATGCGATGGGTGTTCCACCCTAATTAAAGCTTGTTTAAATACCTCTATAAGAATGATGTCCGCTTTCGAAACATCCCGGATGACAACACCCTTGTTTGACAAAGGGGTTTGGTTACGTCTACGGAAACATTACGGTGTAGGGGTTATTAACAACGGAGAAGTCATAGAAGATGGTTTATCTATAGTGGGAGTTGTTTGATAGGGAAACAACATTTGTTGGGATCTTTCTCGATCGCGTCGGCGTCTCTGACCCGAGATGCGATAAGATAATTCCTGACATGTTAAATAGATGAAAATATTTAAGACTCGCAATTACAGCATTTTTAAAACTATAAACTGAATTTCATTAAACTGAAATTCATTGCAGAAGAAATAAATCACACCAAGTGAGGGGGGTGAGGGGGGCAGTTTTCTTTCCCTTTACCCTTTTCGTTAACCGAAAGTTGCTCCGTGTATTTTCTCTTCTGAAAAAGGAAAATACAAATCGTATATTAATCAAGTTAAATGATAAAGAGATAAAGAATGCGATGGGTGTTCCACCCTAATTAAAGCTTGTTTAAATACCTCTCTAAGAATGATGTCCGCTTTCGAAACATCCCGGATGACAACACCCTTATTTGATAAAGGAGTTTGGTTATGTCTAGGGAAACATTGCGTTGTAGGGGTGATTAACAACGAAGAAGTCATAGAAGATGGTTTGTCTATAGTGGTAGTTTATTGATAGGGAAACAACATTTGTTGGGATCTTTCTCGCTCGCGTCGGCGTCTCTGACCCGAGATGAGATAAGATAATTCCTGACATGTTAAATAGATGCAAATATTTAAGACTCGCAATTACGGTATTTTTAAAACTATAAACTGAAATTCATTGCAGAAGAAAGAAATCACACCAAGTGAGGGGGGTGAGGGGGTGGTTTTCTTTCCCTTTACCCTTTTCGTTAACTGAAAGTTGCTCCGTGTATTTTCTCTTCTGAAAAAGAAAAATACAAATCTTATATTAGTCAACATAAATTGGAAAGAGACCAAGAATGTGATGTATATTCCACCCTAATTAAAGTTTGTTTAAATACCTCTCTAAGAATGATGTCCGCTTCCGAAACATCCCGGATGACAACACCCTTGTTTGATAAGGGAGTTTGGTTATGACGAGGGAAACATTGCGGTGTAGGGGTAATTAATGACGGAGAAGTCATAGAATATGGTTTAGCCATAGTTGGAGTTGTTTGATGGGGAAACAACATTTTTTGGGATCTTTCTCGTTCGCGTCGGCGTCTCTGACCCGAGATGCGTGCAGAAGTAGGTGTCGTTCCCTGATAGTTTCAAAAGAAAATACGTGTAATAATGAATACAAAAGTTAATCATGGAAAATAAGAATCAACAACATAGAAAAGTGAAAGAAATACAAATAGAAAGATGAATAGGAATCATGCACAAAATGGAATAACATTATACAGTTCGTGAAACATACTTTGTCAGAATTGGTTATATCATCCATTGCCAATATAAGATTCCAATCCTGCATAATTAGAAGAACCATATTTATAATATACATATTAAACATAAATGCAACGTAACATAAAAAATGGGGAAGAAGTCCTAATTTTAAAACCGAATTGAAACCCAATAATATAGAAAAAATCAAACCGAATATGGAACAAATCAAATCTCAACCTAGTTAGCTGTGACACCCCGACTAATTAAATACCGGGTAGCTACTCCTTTATTAGATTAATTCAAAATGTAAAGTTGGTTCGGTTAATAGCATCACTGTCAAAAACATTTGATGATTACCAACCACCTAGTATTTAAAAAAGATGTCAAATTTTAAATTAAATCTGATTAACATGCGATAAATGAAATGTAAAAGAATAACATCACCATACACAATAAAGTCCCAATAGTGTAATCAACAAGAAATAAAGAGTCTGGAGGAAATACTCCTCACAACAATCCCACAACTGAAATAATAAAACAAGTCTGAATCCTGAATTAATTACAATCCACAACCTGAATAACTGAATATAAAATATCTCTAAAAGAAATGGGCGACATGCCCTACAAATGATGAAACTAAATATGGAGTCAAGACTAGAAAAGGAGGCGTCTACTATCAAGGCCCTGTAACTTCCACAACAGTTACAGCTCGTCACCTGAATAGAATTCCTATGCATGGTGTCCTTGTGGCTGGGCACCTAAAAGGTTTTTACAAAAAAATAGATTTGAAAGCAAACGAGTCAGAGCCCGAAAGTGGAGAGTATTTTAAAAATAGCAAGTGATTTAAATTACAATTGAACATCACATATTATAAACACGTTAATTGCGTACTCTCACGTGAGCTCCTTACCTCTCCACTACTTTCCGCGTCTAACGTATGCCTTTAACCCATCCTAGTTATGCCACTATCTAACTAGTTTATACCACTCCTGCCTTCGCATTCAAACATAGAGTATCTACACATAACCCCCAATTAATCCATATTTATAACCCATGTTCACATTCGTTAATTTACTTATCTCAAGTGTTAGTTAAATTCTCATTTTTAACCCATTCGCATATCTTAGTCAATCACATCTACTAAGCAACAATGAACCCATCACAAATATTCACAATATGAATTCCCAATGTTATCACTTGAATAGATAGCTTTACTTAAACTCATATTCTCAATTATTAGCATTATCATTACTGGAGGTTATCCCCTTAATTATGTTCTCAAGGAGTTACTATAAATTATTCTCATAATTAAACATGACAAGTATGTTCATTTAACCGTATATCATTCACATCATAAATATACAATACAAGCACCCCGAGGCTAAGCTGCGGTGCACACATACTCTGCTATCCATCCCGGTACATCACGTACATAAGGATTACAAATTCCAAATCTCTGAGGAATTGTTAGAATAAGCACAACACACAAAAATGGAGGCGAACATAATTCAACATATCCATGGGTCACGTACATACCTACGCTCCATAGTCAGCTGACTTATTAAATCACAAATAAGTCATTCTCTTGAACTATGTCCTCAAGGTACTAATCTAAATCCGGGCACACAAGGATTAGATGGCCCTAAGCGAACGTAAACCTCCCGTGATAGCAAGTATGGTAGGTATGTTACACACATAAGAAATCCATACACTAGGCATTCACACAACCTAAGTAATCATATATCAATGTAGATGTTTGCACATTTCATCTAGTTAATCTCGTACGTGTCAAATTTACTCCGAGTATTACATATCATATATATTCCATTTGATAACTCTCTCATCGTATCAATTTGGGTACTTGAACCTAACTCAAAAGGTTACTAGATTTATTATTAATTTCAAATGTTATCTCAGTACTTAAAGTCCCTCCGTTACTGCCCTTATCTTAAATCATCCTCAATTCTCAATGTAGTTCCCATTTTGAACGATTTCTAACCGTACCTCACTCGGTAGAACCTCGCACGTAATATCAATCAATTCCATAAGTTATAGCGTTATCCGATAACAACTAAGGTCCTACTAACTTTAATTAAGTCCCACACTATCATATTAATCCTCCTAATAACCAACATCGGCTTTGGAATAATCATTAAACCTTAAAGAGAAACAATTTCCAAAATACAGCAGGGGTCGATCGATCGATAAAAAGGGGTCGATCGATCGAACCTTCGATCGATCGACATTCTTGAGTCGATCAATCGATCAAGCAGGCATCAGCCCAGAAATCCTTAGCAGTTACGTGTTTGCATCTTTTTACTCTTCTCAATCATCATTCAAACGTCCAAAACTCTCAAATGAATACACTAATCATCCTACTAACATGTTTACTTCTTTCCACACGTTTTAGCTTCATCAAATCAACATATAACATCACTTTCATGGATCAAATTACCCAAAAATCATATAAAACCTAGTTTTTCCTATTTCTTCAAGAACATCCCATAATTCTTTCAAATTTCGAAATTCTCTACTCATTAATCATAAATTCGTAGTTGTTATCATCTCAAATATAAACCTACATGAAAGTCCTACCCAAATTATGATTTAAACCATTCAAATCCATTTAATCTTCATTTTTTATGAGAAATCTCCAATTCTATAGAAACATGTAAAATATATGCTTTGAATCTTTGCAAGATAAACCACTTGCCTGTAAATTTGATGTTCTGATCCGTTGTTGTTGTTTAAGGGTTGGTCGTCCCTCCATTCCGGTCACAATTCCGTCCAAATTGGTGGTGGTGGGTGGTGGTTTTGGTTTGGGGACTCTTTGTAACCTCTCTTTTAACTCACGTAACTCTCCTCTATGTTTTTGGCTGATCATGGCCCTAATGGCCTAACCAAAAATAAATAAATTAACACTAAAAATCGTGGGTCTAAATTCCTTAATTTTTAAAATTACCAAAATACCTTTCCGGGTTGTCGGTTTGGCCTAAAAATGCCCCGGGACCCAAACTAAACTTTCAGCTAGTGTTTTCTGACTATCTCGACCCTTTCGGACACGTTGGCGCACTTAAAATGACCATACGATTGATAAAAATAAAATTCACTTCTTAATTTAAATAATTACATTCCTCACGTGACTATCACGCGCGTCCCAACAAAATATCCCAAATTGCCGTATTTCAGTCTCGCGACAATTTTAATATTTTTAATATTCATATACTACCATATATACACATTATTATCAAATACCAACTCACATCTCGTTAGTATTTTATCCGGATTAATTGTCAATTAATTTAATTAATCCCATAAATAAATATCAATAAAAGTACGGGGTATTACATACTTCCCCCCTAATAACAGAATTTTGTCCCGAAATTCGAAAAAGTAAGGCACACCTGGAAAAATTAGGTATCCTACAGTATTCAAAACAATTATAAAGAAAATCCCAAATCGCTAAAATTCTCGCTTCACAATAAGCTTGTTTAACATACTTGATACCTTATTAGAATAATCTTCGATAAATGCACCTTACGTTTTGCTCTTATTAAACAACCTTCGAATAAAAATAGCCCATACATCATTAGCCGCACTATTTTTATTAGTATTGTGAATCCGCACCTCACTACTATCTCCCGCATTTATCAAAACTCCAAACTCCCATCCTGGGATTAATCAATAACACATCTGACTACGCTCGTCCATTCCTTGAAGTATCACGATGTTGTGACTTTTACACAAGGGAAAACCACTTCAGCCTCTTGGTGTCACACAAACCTTTGTAAGCACCTTGTCCACCATAAATAGATACGGGTGCTTTTACCCCAACTCTACCATTAGGTAATATCTCCTCCTCATGACTACAATATACCTCACTAGTTATACCCGAATTGGAATTGAAAATATCGCAATGAATCCAAAATTTATTTCATACAATCCATCAGTCGTTAGTCACTTTGCGCCTGCACCTCGGGTTATAGGTGATACAACCCTCACTTTGAATCATTTTATCCCACTACTTATTGTCACCCCACCTGAATGTGGATTTCGGGGATTTCATCCCAGTTCTAAATAATACTACTTCGAACCACGTACCATTGTGTTCACTATCTAATAGTGTAAATCACCCCAAGTATATAACAATTTCTCTCCTTCTGGACAACATGTCCCACATAATCGAAGGAACTCATTACTTATGAATAAGTTGGCTACCTCTCAAGAAAATTCTCCAACTTGACCCTCCTATTCTTGGAATCGTCGTCTTGATACAAAATTATTTGGTTGATCATCTAACCCCAACTGTTCTGCTACTTACTATGCCTCTTTCAATGTCGATATTCACATAAAAAATTTCCCCGTTAAATGATACTTAATGATCTTATTCTCCCGACGAATACCAAAGGTTTGGACCTTTACACTTTTCACCACTTTGTGAATATCTGTAAATACAACGGTGCTATACCACTTGGGCGTTCTCAATCGCTTCTGAATTAGAAATCCTAAATCCTTCTGATCCTCAATGCGTCCTTCAACGTGTTCTGACAAAACCAACATTATTAGTACTTATATCGTAATTTACTAAAAACTGGCTCTAATCGCCTTACATCATAATTTACTCCTTGTAACTTCCCGTGATAATTACGTACTCCCATAACGATATAGGTATCCAAATCATGAATAAAGGGTTACACATCTCCTTACGCTAAGTTTCATGCGTGGGGTGTCTCGCAAAGCGAAATCCAAACAAGGAACCCCCCCGATACACTACTACCTAACATTGTCGGTCATCGGAATCCGTTAAGCCCTGTCCATAATATGTACCCCTACGCTCTCGTCTTTTAACAACAAAGTTTCATCTCAGTTCGCAATTATACATAAATAAAGAACTCCTTCTGAAAGACACTTTTCTCTTTACAGTGATGGAAATCACATTTCATATACCACATGCGAGATATTTGGGACCCTCAAATTCCCGTCCCCAGACACAAAACTATGAGTATAAACTTCCAAATCTCTAACGGGTGATAAAACAATGCACTCTTTTTGTTACTACCTCTATATCGTTAATTATAAGAACCAACTAACTCTTTGTTGACTAGTAAATCAATTACATACAACTCATAACAATGAAATCCCTACGCATAGTGGGATTAAATATCCGAGACCATTATACCCATTTGAAATCATAACCTATATATATATTTATATATA
Source organism: Sambucus nigra (assembly GCA_949130495.1). Lineage (NCBI taxonomy): Eukaryota > Viridiplantae > Streptophyta > Magnoliopsida > Dipsacales > Adoxaceae > Sambucus > Sambucus nigra. Next base: position 516,241,596 of record OX422219.1, read on the forward strand.
TACGCACGAAAGTACAATTGCAAGCCCGACTCTCTCACAGATGGGGCCTCGCCAGAATAAAACCTGCTACCCCAAGGTAGTAACTTCGATAAACTTGTAATAACAGCACACTATCGGTATAATCATATATAGAAAACAATAATTAAGATCATATCATACTCGTATAACATAGCACTAAAACGAGTAATTCAGATAAAGCATAAACCGCTATTAATATACCCATTCATCCTCCGTGGATGACAATAAAAGTAACCACCCACACTATCAGGGAAAATGTTCTTGTATATAATAAACTTACTGATATACTCACTAAACTTCGACTCTCAAGTGAAAATACCATTGTAACAAATGTAGTAACTCATTCATGCCACAAATAACATGCATCCTTATCTGAGGATATAACTCATACTTCTATCCTAATAATCGTCCCGGCTGCTCAAATGGTTACTGGACTTACCACACATCTCTGTCCAAAACTGGATATTTCAACAACTGTTGCCCTTGCCAAGCACAATACCGTGATCCCTACTCTTGTATCGGGAAACATTTTATAACGCACGTCTTTCACTCCCCACAGAGATACCTCTACACATACTCCACTTATATTTTGTCTCACAAATCATGTTGAGGTGGTCCATCTCTCGGACGTTGGTAGTCTCGACTCTGAAGACTATCTCCATTGTTCCCTTAGATACACTACTAGTTTTCCACCTCTCTTACTGAACTTACCATCGCTCGGTAGTAATTCCGCTATCGAATTATTTTAATGGTTTCTCCATTGGGTCTTCCTCCTTGTGATGTTTCTCCAACACCATTTTCCCAGTCTTATTCTATAAAAATTCTTCGATTTTTGTATCTCCCTACCCAAGGGAACATTTATCTCCAAATTTACACCACGCGATATAATTACTATCTGTATTTATCATCCAAGCAGAATTCCCCATAAGAGATAACAATTCTTCTTGTATGTAGATTCTCCCTTTAACATCCTCTTCTCCATACCACCTTCTCCACCCGGTGTAAGGTTCACTACAACATTAAATTTCTCCTCACAAGTTGACCCCTGTTTGGCCCTCTTATGTGAGTTCAGAATAACATTCGCCTTTCAACCTGAACATCTGATGTAGGAACTTATGGTCAAACCATACGTGTACACCCTCTCGGCATTACATTCCACTTTTAAGTGGGTTGCTTGTTTCTCACCATTGAATCTCCGCTCTTACGAGTCAAGGAAAAATTTATCCTCAATTTTCACTCTCGATTGGCCATATTCTGACATATGTCCAAGCCTTTGGATACATTGCGTTCGTTTGGCTAGCACATGCCGTCTTCGCCTTCCGAGTATTGCTACTGCTGGTTCTCTTCAATGTTACACTTAACTCTGACTCTCCCATTCCAACCTTGTTGGATGCGTCTAATTTGACCCCATTCCTACTATAGCTGTACCCGGAAGTCTCAAGTCGCACCTTAACCTTCTATATCATCCAGGACTTCCGTGCCATAATATCGGTGACTTCAACTATGGTCATCCTTCTATAAATAAATCAATTAACCTCAATATATATTTGCCTCCTGTTGTCCACCCAACTGTCTTCTCCTGACGTACTACATTGTTCGGCACACGAATACACCCGATCGCAATACGATTCGCTATCATATACATCATAGCAGGAGAACGAAATTTTACTAAAGGAATCAACAATCCTAAACATAGGGCTCTATATCAAAGAAAGCTCAACGGAAACATAATAAGCCGTACAGATCCTAAAGGACAGTAGAACCTGATGCTCTGATACCACCTGTGACACCCCAACTAATTAAATACCGGGTAGCTACTCCTTTATTAGATTAATTCAAAATGTCAAGTTGGTTCAGTTAATAGCATCACTGTCGAAAACATTTGATGATTACTAACCACCTAGTATTTAAAAAATATGTCAAAATTTTAAATTAAATCTGATTAACATGCGATAAATGAAATGTAAAAGAATAACATCACCATACACAATAAATTCCCAATAGTGTAATCAACAAGAAATAAAGAGTCTGGAGGAAATACTCCTCACAACAATCCCACAACTGAAATAATAAAGCAAGTCTGAATCCTGAATTAATTACAATCCACAACCTGAATAACTGAATATAAAATATCTCTAAAAGAAATGGGCGACATGCCCTACAAATGATGAAACTGAATATGGAGTCAAGACTAGAAAAGGAGGCGTCAACTGTCAAGGCCCTGTAACTTCCACAACAGCTACAGCTCGTCACCTGAATAGAATTCCTATGCATGGTGTCCTTCTGGCTGGGCACCTAAAAGGTTTTTACAAGAAAAGTAGATTTGAAAGCAAATGGGTCAGAGCCCTAAAGTGGAGAGTATTTTCAAAAACAACAAGTGATTTAAATTACAATTGAACATAACATATTATAAACACGTTAATTGTGTACTCTCACGTGAGCTCCTTACCTCTCCACTACTGTCCGCGTCTAACGTATGCCTTTAACCCATCCTAGTTATGCCACTATCTAACTAGTTTATACCACTCCTGCCTTCGCATTCAAACATAGATTATCTACACATAACCCCCAATTAAGCCATATTTATAACCCATGTTCACATTCGTTAATTTACTTATCTCAAGTGTTAGTTAAATTCTCATTTTTAACCCATTCGCATATCTTAGTCAATCACATCTACTAAGCAACAATGAACCCATCACAAATATTTACAATATGAATTCCCAATGTTATCACATGAATAGATAGCTTTACTTAAACTCATATTCTCAATTATTAGCATTATCATCTACTGGAGGTTATCCCCTTATTTATCTTCTCAAGGAGTTACTATAAATTATTCTCATAATTAAACATGACAAGTCTGTTCATTTAACCGTATATCATTCACATCATAAATATACAATACAAGCACCCTGAGGCTAAGCTGAGGTGCACACATACTCTGCTATCCATCTCGGTACATGACGTACATAAGGATTACAAATTTCGAATCTCTCAGGAATTGTTAGATTAAGCACAACACACAAAAATGGAGGCGAACATAATTCAACATATCCATGGGTCACGTACATACCTACGCTCCATAGTCGGCTGACTTATTAACTCACAAATAAGTCATTCTCTTGAACTATGTCCTCAAGGTACCAATCTAAATCCGGGCACAGAAGGATTAGATGGCCCTAAGCGAACTTAAACCTCCCGTGATAGCAAGTATGGTAGGTATGTTATACACATAAGAAATACATACACTAGGCATTCACACAACCTAAGTAATCATATATCAGTATAGATGTTCGCATATTTCATCTAGTTAATCTCGTACGTGTCAAATTTACACCGAGTATTACATATCATATATATTATGTTTGATAACTCTCTCGTCGTATCAATTTGGGTACTTGAACCTAACTCAAAAGGTTACTAGTTTTATTATTAATTTCAAATGTTATCTCAGTACTTAAAGTCCCTCCGTTACTGCCCTTATCTTACATCATCCTCAATTCTCAATGTAGTTCCCATTTCGAACGATTTCTAACCGTACCTCACTCGGTAGATCCTCGTACGTAATATCAATCAATTCCATAAGTTATAGCGTTCTCCGATAACAACTAAGGCCCTACTGACTTTAATTAAGTCCCACACTATCATATTAATCTTCCTAATAACCAACATCGGCTTTGGAATAATCATTAAACCTTAAAGAGAAACAATTTCCAAAATACAGCAGGGGTCGATCGATCGATAAAAAGGGGTCGATCGATCGAACCTTCGATCGATCGACATTCTTGAGTCGATCGATCGATCAAGCAGGCCTCAACCCAGAAATCCTTAGCAGTTACGGGTTTGCATATTTGTACTCTTCTTAATCATCATTCTAACGTCCAAAACTCTCAAATGAATACACTAATCATCCTACTAACATGTTTACTTCTTTCCCCACATTTTAGCTTCATCAAATCAACATATAACATCACTTTCATGGATCAAATTACCCAAAAATCATATAAAACCTAGTTTTTCCTATTTCTTCAAGAACATCCCATAATTCCTTAAAATTTCGAAATTTTCTACTCATTAATCATAAATTCGTAGTTGTTATCATCTCAAATATAAACCTACATGAAAGTCCTACCCAAATTATGATTTAAACCATTCAAATCCATTTAATCTTCATTATTTATGAGAATTCTCAAATTCTATAGAAACATGTAAAATATATGCTTTGAATCTTTGCAAGATAAACCACTTGCCTGTAAATTTAATGTTTTGATCTGTTGTTGTTGTTTAAGGGCTGGTCCTCCCTCCATTCTGGTCACAATTCCGTCCAAATTGGTGGTGGTGGGTGGTGGTTTTGGTTTGGGGACTCTTTGTAACCACTCCTCTAACTCACGTAACTCCCCTCTATGTTTTTGGCTGATCATGGCCCTAATGGCCTAACCAAAAATAAATAAATTAACACTAAAAATCGTGGGTCTAAATTCCCTAATTTTTAAAATTACCAAAATACCCTTCCGAGTTGCCGGTTTGGCCTAAAAATGCCCCGGGACCCAAACTAAACTTTCGGCTAGTATTTTCCTTCTATCTCGACCCTTCCGGACACGTTGGCACACTCAAAATGACCATACGGTTGATAAAAATAAAATTCACTTTTAAATTTAAATAATTACATTCCTGACGCGACTATCACGCGCGTCCCAACAAAATTTCCCAAATTTCCATATTTCAGTCTCGCGACAATTTTAATATTTTTAATATTCATATACTACCATATATACGCATTATAATCAAATACCAACTCACATCTCGTTAGTATTTTATCCGGATTAATTATCAATTAATTCACATTTAATTTAATTAATCCCATAAATAAATATCAATAAAAGTACGGGGTATTACATTAGCCACATGTATGTATGGAACAAATCAATATGGAACATAAATGCAACAATTATTCGAGAAAAAAGAGTGGGAGAGAACGAAATGCCCTAATTTGAAACCCTTTTTGAAACCCTTAGGTACATATTTCGAAACTGAAATTTAGAACCACATTAGGTCAAAAATGGGGAAGAAGCCCTAATTTGAAAACCTAAGCCACTGAAGTTTAGAACCACATTAGGTAAAAAATGGGGAAGAAGCCCTAATTTGAAAACCTAAGCCACATATATGTATGTATGAAACAGCTAAGCCACATTTGAAAACCTAAGCCACATTTGAAAACCTAAACCTAAGCCACATTTGAAACAGCTAAGCCACATTTGAAAACCTAAGCCACAATAATCAAATCTAAACCTAAACCTAATATGGAACATATATTTATGAAACAACTAAACCTAGTTAGCCACATATATGTATGAAAGAAATCTAAACCTAATATGGAACAAACAATTAATTCAAAACCTGAATCTTAGGATGTACCTAATCGAGGAAGAAGGTGATGTGGAGCAGGGACGGCAGCGGAGCAGGGACGGCAGCGGAGCAGGGGCGGGGTAGAGGGTGGAGGAGGGGAGAGAGAGGCGATTTGCAGATCGTGGGGAAGGGAAATGGAGAGTAGTGGAAAGAAGGAAAACGGGGTAAAGAAGGAAAATGGGGTACACAGCATAGAAGGGTTTTTTTTCCCAAGTGCCACCTCACAATGGATACAATCATGTGTGGCACAATCCCACACCATTAGATCGCCCAAAAAAATGCGTTCTCAACCGTTGATTTTTTGGAACAGTAAAACACCCCCCTCTCATATAATATAGATGGTGTTTATACTTATTGTTTGATTTTTATGTGTAATCATACCAAGGCTACTTGTTATCACAGGCAGTCTCGCATAATGGACAATCTTTTTTCGATAAGCCCATTTGGGGGGATATTGACTTGTACCTGAGGACATTGACCTTAGGGATTGAGCACCATTTGTGTGAATGAGGGTGTGACCGGTCATTTAAGTGCATTAGGTATGAAAGTATCCCAAAGACCTAGAGCAATGTTCGCCTCCAATATCGCGTGATTTGATTTATGGTTCGAGGGAAACTATTCGTGCCAGTGTCCTTATATAGTAGTGATGTAACGGGACATGATAACAGAGTATGCCCGCAAAATGTTATCCACCTAGGGGTGTTGTATACGTATATATGGTAATAGTGATGTACATATGTACATGTGATTAATTCTTCTACGAGTATGGTAGTATATAATATAAATTCTCATATCTAAAGTATTCAAGTGTATAAGAACTAAATCACTAATTAAATAATAATGAAATCTGAATTAACCAAAGTATAAGAGAACTATGTCATTGAGTAAAAATTCCTAATGGGTATACAATATTAGGAAAATGTAGTAATGTATTGTATGGGAAATACAAGTGGGCATTATAACTGATTAGATGCTAAGAGATATAAGCCATACTAGTTAGGCGGGTAGCATAACGAGGTGGGTTAGAGTAGTACATTAGGCATTCATATTAGTTGAGGGGTGATGATCTTAAGTGAGGGCACGTGATACTAACGTCTATTTAATATCTTATCTTTTCACATTTTAAACACTTGCTAAACTTTTTCTAACTTTTTTACTTAGGGTCTGACCCGTTTCAAATCCTTTTTATAAAAACCATTTTAGGTTCCCACCCACAGGGACGCCAGGCATATGAGTTCCTACATTTGATGTTTTGTAGTAACTGTGGAGGTTGCAGGATCTTTTTATTAGATCCTTCAATATTTATTTCAGTTCTGATGCATCCTTAGTTCTCTCAGTCGGTCATGTCGTCCATTCTTCGTTGGATACTATTTTCGAGACTTTGTATTTTCGTTTAATTTAGTAATTATTTAGACTTTACCCATGGGTGATTGTATTTAGATTTTTCTCTGGAGTGTTATTCCAGACTCATTATTTACTTATGTCATTATTATTCACTATTATGTGTATAGAAATGGTGAATGTTATATTTATTCTGATTTATTTATTGCTTGCTAATAATTAAGATTTAAAATTTTGACACCGGGCTATTAGGTTTTTAGTAATTAATTTGAAAATCGATAGTGATACTAATAATGACAACATTAATGATTCCTATTAAATTTAATAATGGATTGATCCCTCAGGATTAGAATAGGCGGGGTGTCATAGATGGTACAGAGCATGAGGTTCTAGTGTCCTTGGGATTTGTTTGGCTTTTCACGTTTCACTTTAGCATTATTTGATTATAGGATTGTTGTATTCCTCTATGTATGCAAATTACATTCTCCATCTACTCAGTAAGTGATTCATATACGCTTTCGATTGGGGCTTCTTACACCCAACAAGAGTGGACGACCAGCGAGGGCCGTTAGAACGACTGCAAGAGGAGGGTCTCGATAGAAGACCTAGAGTATTTTAGAAGTCACCATGATTATTATTCAAATAAATGACAATTGGATTATTACTCAGGAGTAGTAGTTTACCCAAACACTATCCTAGATAACTGTAGTACAAATTTAGGCTCACCGAGCATAATTACGTTAGGGAGTCAGAAGGACTCTTTCGAAGAGTCATTTATAATGATTAAGTGAAGAGAACGAGTGTGATGGAACAATGGAAGGATATAATCCAAAGGTAGCCGTGTAAGATGAAATTAGGCGACACAACGAATTAAATTACTGGCAAATTTATTTTGGTCATAAGAGCAGTGTCGTAATTATGAGAGTCAGTCGCCAGAATAGTGGAGAGATGTATTAATAAAGGGAAATTTGGGTTTTGTTTGAGCGTAGGATCTTCCATTTGATGTTCAGATAGATATGTGATTGGATTTTCAGGACATCAAATGGAAGATCTTATGATCAAACAAGACCAAAATTTATGTCTGAAGGAGACCAATTGTTGGAGAGAAGTTGACTTGTTTAGCGAACTTCATACCCGGTGAAGGAGATATGGGGAAGTAAAAGGGTCCGTAAATTGGTAATGTACGCATGGGTAGAATGCACAAGTGTGGATGGGAAATTCGACTAGGATGACTAGTGCTAATTTCATCAAGGTCGTATGTTCAGAACTTTACAGCAATGCTTCTGTGAGAAGGGAACCAAAATAGTTGTAGAGAATAGACAGAAGGGCAAGACTAAAGGTAATTAGTGATATTTTTGCAACACAAAGGGATACCCAACATGGGGCATATTTATATGATGTAGATCAATAAAATTCCTATCGAGTGACGATAGCAAGCCAAAATAATAACGGGGGTAGCAATCAGGGTCATGACTACCAGGTTTGAGAAAAGGACAACCCCGATATGGCCAGTCGGGCTAGAGATAGGGGGATGAAACAAATAGGTTCACTATGTATGGATATTAGGTCCGTATGTATCGACCTTATCCACAAGTAATTGAGGGACCAAAGTGGGATGCCCAATAGGGGAAATAGTTGTAAAAGTTTTTGTATCGATGTGGATGAGAGTGTTATGTCCAGGAAGCATTTAGACCACCAGTGCTTTATGAAATTCAAAGTGTTAGTTTTATCCTAGGGTAAAAGGGGTATTTTGTGAGACACGAGCGAACCATAGTATTTTGTTAAGTGATTCGTATCAAATATTACATATTTATACCCTCGAACCTACGCATTTTTATCCCCCTCGGGTGCCTTAATCTTTATATTTATGATCGTAAATAGAAAAAATTTATTTTATATTGTTAGGATGATATATGAGATATAATCGGGCTTTAGTAGGTACGTAGGTACTAAGTGTGAAGTTCAGACGCATTCCAAACAAGTTTCGTACAAATTTGCACGCGCAAGGGAAATTCGTTCATTTCATAGTTTTGGGCAACAGGTCCAACATCTTCACGAAAGTTGTATCCCTTTGAGGAAGCCTCATGTAGCCACAAACAGTGCATGAATCGGAGTCCGAACTAAGAAGTTACGAGATTTTTTGCGGAAGAGAATTTCAAGTAGACCAAAACAGGGGACCTCAAGACCTTCTTAGTCGAACAATCGACTCCAGCGGTTGATCGATCACCCATTACTTTTTTTGGAAATCGTGGAAGGTAATGGGCTGTGACCTGCTTGACCGATTGATCGACTGTTGGGATCGATCAATCGACCCTGCCTGTTTTTTTTTACTTTTCCCTATTCATTTCTTTCTTATTTATTTTTCTCCCAACTTACTATATAAGGGATTTTTTGTTGTAATAAGAGAGACTTATTTTTTATTCATTTTTAGGGTTTGGTTCTCTTAGGTTAGGGTTTGGATAAGGATGAAGAGTGTGCCATTTTCTCCCTCCTAGGGTTTGCTTATATAGTGTATTCATCCATTTATGGTTGTGTAAGAACACTATTCCTCTTTCTTCTCCATTTATATAAGTTATTTTTCTTTATTTATTGCTTTATTTACATGCTTTCTTTATGTTGTTTAAATTTATTTCTTTGTTAATTAGGTTTACTTTCTTGCAGTTAATTCATGTCATTTAATATGATTTCTAGCTAATTTAGTCTACGTTGTGTTAGATTGAACTCACCTAAGGGTTGATTGGTTGCTTTTCTTTAGTGATGGAGTTTTACATGTTTATTTATAGTGCGTTATCTTAGATGTTATGCTTAGAAGATTTAACGGGTTATATCATGTATGCTCTATATTTACGACATTGCGTGCGTAATTTCTGAGGTATTTGTTGATGCTAAAATCTTATTAGATTTTTATGCAAATTTAAGGGCGTGAAAACTCTTGATTTAATTATCTGTCGAAAGGAAACGTAATCTTAATAACTTAGGAACCCATGTAACCAATTTATACTAATTAACATGGGGTGAAGGCTATTTGACGCAACATATAGTTTTTATTCCTTTGTTAACGTAGTTTAAATACATTCATACCTAGTTTATCTTTCCTTTCTTTTCAGTTAGAAAATTACCGTTTACACTTATATTGTAGAATTATTGAATCAATTAAATTCTAGCACTAGTCTTTGTGGATTTTCAATACTTGGAATCGGATTCTATACTCCCTTAAAGCAGTGTAGTCATAAGTTTAGGTTTTTGTAGTGAGGAGGTGAACAGAAAACAATGATCGACATTTTGACACGTGATACTTTTCACACCATTAATCAAAATGGCGCTATTGTCGAAGACTTGATGTTTTAGAGTTTATTTGATTTGGTATTTCATATTATTTTCTTTCTATTTGTATTTTTTCCTAACATTTTTTGTAGGAGTTTTGCATTTGAGCGCTAAGAAACGCTTGAACTTTTTTTCACGTGCATCACTTTGTGGAATTCGCCAGTTCGATCCATCTTTGTGGTAAGAATGTCTTATTCCAATCATTTCGGTAATCGTAATGATAATTCTCAAAATCCTCGTCCCCTATGACTTTTGGTCAATACTTAGAGTCCCAAAAAATTTGAAATTCTAAAATATCTTTGGGTGAGTATAACAAAAGTCGAGCTTTGGAGTGCATGTATTTTGAGGACATGATAACGATTTTGGGCCGCTAATTCCTTATAATAAAAAATTTGAAACGAATTGCAATAGTTTTCAAAATTCTTATAATAATGAGTTTGAGTATAGTTCCGATAATAATTTTCAAACTTCTCATTTCCAAGAATTCGCACCCCGACTAGTGACTTTCATCGTGGATTTAGTCATGCTTGAAAATGAGAAATATGAAAACCGTTATCGGGAAGAAAATCATTGTTGGGGGTAAAAGTTGGATTTATTATTCAAATCTGATGAAAATTTATCTTACTAAACTTTTGAAGTCGAGGAGTGTTTTAAACCAAATGAGGACTTTGTGCCTACTTTGGAACAAACCATTCTTGACTTGAACCATATTTTAAAAGAGAATGAAAGTGAGGATGAAATGGATGTGGTATCTATTTGTAATGAAATATTTTCTTCTTTGGCCCCCAATGAAGAATATTCCATTGAAAATGATCCTATTTCCTTCGAAACTCAATCTTCAAGCGATGATGACTCATCTCTTGAGTTTGGATTTATTTTTCTCCCCCTTTTCATTGTCCGTTATTTCACGGTCATAAGTACCCAATGAATCGGTGCCATACATTAAAACGTTTAACCCATTCATCGACGAAGATTACTTGCTTGAGTTGCTCTCTATGAAGGCATATGTGCCTCCATGTGTGTCACCTCCCATTCCACTTGCTAAATCTTTGGGAGATGATTCAATTTTTTTGGTCCCCATATGAATTTGTCACCCTTCTTATACAAATCCCCCATCCTCCCGCCAAAAATTTTAATTGGGGATGGTTCATTTCTTACACATGCCTTCCATTGTTCAAACGAAATTCCTATTTTAGGGAGACATGCATGAGAGGGAGGGTCCGCCGTGGATCTTTCAAAACCAAATCGTATTTTTGGTGGACCCTAAAAAATTTAGAGTTCTAGTGTATAGTTAGTTAGAAGTTAAAATTATAGGTTGTAAATAGTTAGTTTTTTGATTTTTCTTATCTTTCTTTTTCGTACTTATTGTCTAGTGTACTTAGTAAAGATTTTGTGATTTGTTTTCGTTATGACTGGTACTAACATGTTTTGTTAAATCGTTGGACTTGTATATTCTAGAGATCGCTCTATTTTGGGTAATATCTCTCTTTTCCTCTCTTTAACTTGGTTCTTAATTCACATTGAGGACAATGTCAGGTTTTAAGTTAGGGGGTGTGGGATATTCTATCCATTCATTGGTAGTTTCTTTGATTTGATTATATGTTATTCCCAAGCAGGACTTTCTTGTAAAAAATAAAAATTTCTCAGATTTTCTTTCCTTTTTCCACTTTGTTGGGCATTTTACTTTTTCTTCAAATGATAAATTTTAACACTTGCCCAATCCAATAGACAACTCAATGATGCATGTTCTAGATTTTAGAAGTTATTAGACTTTAGTCCTCAATCGTTAATATTACGAATAACATCATGAATTAAACTTTAACCCCATGAGCACATGTGCTTTTCTTGCATTATTGATTTGGTTTAAGATTTTTATAACTCGGTAATCTTTTGTTGCATTGTATGTACTTACACCATGTGAGCTTTGTACTTTTCATCGTTTATGAGTGTAATACACTATTCATTCCTCATTTAAAACGTTGAATTCGTTGGTAATCTCACTATTCTTTCAATTGATCGTTCATTAATTGAGTTCATATATGAAATGTATTACTATAGCATTATTTTCAAAGTTTATTTTGACTTAAAAATTGCGTAAACTTTATGAAATGATCATAGGCCATCTTTGTTATATCACCCATATGACCTTGACCATACCTTAAATGTTTCCCCTCATCAACACCTTTGAACTTATATACAACCTTTCGTTTCATAACCTCCAAATCCTATAACCTACTCCACATTAGACTTATAAACCATACATATTACCTTACATACCTTTGTTTGGAATGCTACATGGGATTGAATGATGTTATTGTCTTGTGGTTGCAATTTAGGCATGTGAGAGAGAGAAAAGTAAAAAAAAGAATGAAGTAAGAAAAGCAAAGAAAACAAAAGAGTGAAAAAGAGAAAGTAGAAAACAAAAGAAAATAAACGAAAAAGTTAGAAAAACAAGAAAAGAAAAGAAAGCAAAATTTTAATATGTGTGTATATAGTTTAATAAGCTTTGTTTAGTCTCCCCATTGTTATATTCAATGCCTTATATGGATTTTATTTTCCAATTTCTGTTATTGCCCACATTTTCCATTATCCTGAGTTTTCATCACCGAACACTTTGAATCTGTATATACATTCCTTTCATTTTGTACCCTAGCCTTGCCTACATTATAACCCTATTCAAATCCTATGTGATCTTAGGTAAATGTTGTTTAAAAGTTTAAATAGTTTTGATTATATGTGAAAATGCATTTCGCCTCTTTTAATGTGCGAGATCTTTCATTGAGATTACAAGTTTTTTATTTCCTATATAGCGTTCTTCATTTGTGACATGTGAGCGACCTAGTTTCCATTTAAATTTACTCATTATGACCGAATTTGACATGTATTACCTCCCTTTTCATAGTGAATTCATTTGTTGAGTGTAATGCTTGGTGAGGATTGACATATATGCATGCTTTAACACTTATCCAGTTTATTTAAGTTTTTCCCAAATCATACTTTTAATGTGCTCGCTCCCCTCCCATATTTTAAGGTTTCAATTCAATGAGGTGCATTATATAATGTTTAATGAATTGGACTTTCATTTGAATCCGTTCAATATGTTAATAATGTGTGTAAAATACTTTTCGATGTTGTTGGGCTTGTCGCATGTTGGGATGGGCATATTTTGAGTAAACTATTTGATGTTTGTGGGTTTCATCTCTGAAAACCCTCACGTGCTGACACTCGTCCACTAGGGTGACGTAGGGGTATAACGGATTCTTGCATATGTTAAATGCAATCGAAAATCCCGTGAAAGTGGCTTTTATGTTTTTTATCCCATTTTATACTTGCCTCCTATTTTGATTTACATGTAGTTCTTATTATTTCCTATTTCATTACTAATGACTAGAATTGTATAAGTTAGGGGTTGTGATTCGTATTAAATATTGCATATTCATACCCTTGAACCAACGCATTTTTAGCCCCCTCGGGTGCCTTAATCTCTATATTTACGCCTGTTAACCAGACAACCTATGTTTTATATTGTTAACATGCTAAATGAGGTATAATTGGGCTTTTATAGGTATTTAGGTACTAAGTGTGAAGTTCAGACGCATTCTGGAAAAGTTTTGTACAAATCCGCACACGCAAGGGAAATTCGGTCAATTTATAGTTTGAGAAACTGGTCCAACATCTACACTAGATTTGTATCCCTTTGAGAAAGTTTTGCATGGCCACAAACGGTGCCCAAATCGGAGTCCAAACAATGAAGTTACGGGAGTTTTTACGGAATAAAATTTCAGGCAGACCAAAACATGGGACCTACTAAGCACTAGATTCGAATGTGAGATGGGATTAGTGAGTGTAATATTATTATTACTATTGTGAGACGTATTTGACCATTTAGTAGTGGATCTCTTTTGTCCCATCTGTAGGGAAGTGGATATAGTCATTAAGGGATATGTTTTAGTGGAATTACACATTTCGAGAGATGATATTCGAGTATTATATTATCATGGGTATGGGTTTGTTGGCGACGGGTTGAGCGATGATGGGTTGTTATAGCAAGGCTATCGTGTTCGTTATTCCAGGGCAGGATTGTGTTGTTTACTGATGTGTTACCATGTGTAATAACCCTCGCTTTTGAATCGTTTATTTTATATTAATTTACGGTGTGAAGTAATTATATAAAATATTGAATAAGGGAGTAAATATTGATTTAATGAGATAAAAGAAAATATTTACTAGATTGTTGCATATTTATTGTATGTGTGTGTAAATATCATCATGTAGCGTTTTATAATGTCGTGTGCTTTAAACGACATTTATAATTTAATTAGAGCCGGAACTTGAAAAGATTTATAAAAAATTTCGAATGATAATTCGAAGGGCGTAGTTAGTCTCGAAACATGCGAGATAGTCAAAATAAGTGCCATGTTGTATTTTTGGGTTCCGGACACTTTTGACTAGTTTTAACTTAAATGCGTAGTTACAAGTTCTGTTAATGGTATATTTATGTTTAGAGTTGGGAATTATAGTGAAGACCCGTATAAGTCTTGCAACCCCTTTTCTATTCTTTCCATTATGCAATTCAAACCTTAGAGAAGACAAAGAGAGAGAGAAAATTATGGAGCAAGTTAGAGAAAGAAGAAATTGAAGAGTTGGGCTTGGAATCGTTGCTACAGGAAGGAAGATTCGAGACTACAACCCTAAGGCAAGTTTTCTACTTGCTAATATATGATCTCTTGTGGATAAAATGCAATGATAGTTGTATGTTTGGGAGATATTGGGTTTTGATGTATATGTTGGTATTTAAATCAATAAATCTTGGATTGGTAGGATTTAAATGGATTAAGTGTGTTTGTTGAGGTTTCGAAATGTTGTTGGTATATTATAGATGTGGGTTAAGGGAAGAGAGGCAAGGATTTGAAGTTAGATTTGGGTTTTAGCTTTGTAGAAGAAGGAAGAGTTATAGGTCTGCTATGACCGGTTGACCGCGATCCCATGATCGGTCGACCGAGCTTTCGGGGGAGAGCCTACTTCTTTCCCATAAGAGTATAAATTTCACGCACGGTCGACCCTGGTCCCCTGACCGGTCGACCGGCCCCTCCGAAACTGAGCTTTTTGCTTTTCTATTAAGACAAAATCTTAAGACACGGTCGACCGCGGTCCCAGGACTGGTCAACCGGTCCCCTATTTTTCTCCCATAAATCCTAGGTGTCCTCTAATTATTCTCTTGATATAGGGACTTAGGAACCTTCTTGAATGAAGTAAACCTAGAGTATTAGAGTCTAACTAGAGGGTATTTGGATATCTATGTTAGAATGAGAGTTTGAGGGTTTAGATTAGGGAAAGTGGTTATGTTATTTAGAGAGAAATAAAGGTTTCTTTTATAGAAAGTAATAGGTAAGGCCTAGGACGGATTTGGAATGACCTAACGTGGAGGATTAGAAGGAATAACACTCTTTCATACGGGATTGTAGAAGGTATATTACTTGAGGAGAATTGTGTGGAGAATAAGTACACATTACTAATGTGTTAATGTTCATCGCTTATGGCACCATATAAAATGTGATATACATTTAAAATGATACTTAAAATGGTAAATGTTAATTTACTTAAACACACCTCTCTAAATGCTATCATAATGGAAGTTCGTGCATGAGGTGAAGTCCCCTGGATAGTGAAGGCAGGGAGAATATAGTCCTCGGCCATATGCCGGTTATTATATGTTTGTTTTTCTGCGTTAGTGAGGAAATTATGGGTGTGGTTATGACTCACTCGCAGGGGTATGGCCACTTCCCGACTTTGCGTTAGGTGCCAAGGTTGTCTTGGTTGATAGGACCTGGAAGATGATAGTCATTTAGGGGCGCGCATAGTGAGGAAACCCGGATGGGCGGTCTTAAAATCGTTATATGTATATGAATATAACTATTCTATTCAAGTTGGACTTGATTTATGATAAATGTCATAAAGAGCATAAAACTGTGATTATGTTCCTATTGAGAAATGGAACGATGAAGGAAATTATGTAAAGGATGTTGATTCCTAATTAATCATGTTATTCATAATTCTCATGTGTAGTTGAATTAAACTTTTAATCATCCCTATTGTTCTAGTTTTTGTTTTAGTTATAACTTGTATACTCTTGTCATTGCTCAATGTAATTACTCATACCTATCTTGCATTTTATTAAGCTGATGATTGTGTAAAATTGGGCCTTGACCCGTTCATATTTCTTGTTGTGCATGAATTTTATATTCGCTGAGGTGCTCCACCGCAAGGACGCCCATTCTGACTTTCCTATTCCGGTGTTTTTGGGGAGCCGTGATACTTTGTGGACGATTATGGGAAATTTTGTGATAGATGCCTCTATTTTTGTGCTCTAGTTATGCTCGGGTCCTTTATTCGGGCTTGTGGCCCAAATCTTTTGTAATTGTCTAATATGATGTATTATGTAACTTATTGTATTTGTTACTTATGGATTGTGTAGTCTGTTGACCGACAACATATTCGGTCCTTTTATT
This sequence comes from Sambucus nigra, assembly GCA_949130495.1. NCBI lineage: Eukaryota > Viridiplantae > Streptophyta > Magnoliopsida > Dipsacales > Adoxaceae > Sambucus > Sambucus nigra. The sequence continues at coordinate 516,258,197 of OX422219.1, forward strand.
GTATACTTGTTGCGGATGTATTATATGCCTTTTTGGATATCCACCTTCTTATAAATTAAATTTGTTCAAATGTTCCATTTAAATTTCAAATTATTATTTTTGGCAACCCGTTTTTCTGAAATACTGGGTGGTTATCGCGTATACTCTTTATATTTTGTTGATGCTGAGAATGATCCATCTATGATTCCCTTTATTATTGGAGTATCGGGATGGCCACCCCTTATTTTGGTGAGCGGGTTGTCACACCATGAAGAGAGTTGAGCTCGCATTTATACTACATCATGGAGGAGACACTAGAGGTTATAGTTGTTTTGTTATATTTGAACCCAGTGTATAGTGGCTGCATAAATACGATTCGGAGTATATTAAACTTATTATCGAGCGGAGGAATTTAGCTCATTACTGACTTAGCATGGGAAAACTAATGATGGTGAGAGCATTTTGTTATATAAATCCTTTTGTAATGTAGGAGTAGACGGTTAGACTTGTACATCTGGGGATAGGATTTTGGATATTTTGGCCATGTGGTTAGGCCCTACGGATCTTAATGACCGACAATGTTGGGTAGTAGTGTATCGGGAGGGTTCCTTGTTTGGATTTAGCTTGCAAGACATCCCACACATTAATCCTGGTGAATGTCGAGAGTTAAGAGATGTGTTTGTGACTAGGCAATGATTTTATCACTTTAGTTATTACAAGTGTATGTCGGTGAAAGCATGAGATAAGAGGAATTCTAAGATATAACACCTATAGAGTTGAGTAATGCTGTATGGGAAGCACCAAAAAAATTTTGCGCCACTGTTGATGGCCGAGGCAGTCTCGAGGAGAATAAAAACATTTTTATAGGGTAACTGAGGTTAAAAATATGATATATGAAAGCTTATAATTGTAATACCCTGTAATTTTACTGATTTTATTTAATGGGATTAATTAAATTAAATGAGAATTAATGGGAAATTAATCTGGATTTAAATACTAGCGAGATGTGATTTGGTATTTGATTATGATGATAATATTGAGTATTACTGAGTATATATGGTAATATATGAGTATGGGAATTATAAAAATTGTCATGAGTCATAAATACGACAATCTGGGAAATTAAGTTGGGACGTACGTGTCAGTCGCGTCAGGAATCAATTTAATTAGATTAAAAAGTAAATTATAATTTAATCATTCGTATGGTCATTTTGAGTGTGCCAGAATAGTCAAAAAACACTAGTCGGGGGTTTAGTTTGGGTCCCGGGGCATTTTTAGGCCAAACCCGCAACCCGGGAGGATATTTTGGTCATTTTAAAATTTAAGAAAATAAGACCCACGAATTTTAGGGTTTATTTAATTACTATTGGGAAGGCCATTAGGGCCATTATAAGCTAAAAACAAAGTGTGTGCTACGTGAGTTAGAGGAGAAGTTGCAGAAGGTTTCCAAATCCTAGCCACCATCAACCACCACCAAATCTTAACGGAATTGTGATCGGAAAGAAGGAAAGAACCAACCCTCGGGCACCATAAACGATTCTAAACATCAAACTTAAGGCAAGTGATTTAATCCCATTAGTTTTTAGCGAATATATCTTCCATGTTAGTGTAGAAATTTATTTTTGTCTTGAAAGATGATAAAACCCATGAAATTTGAGGTAGAACTATAAATCTTGGATAGGAATTGCATGTAGATTACTTCTGGACGAAATTCAGTAACCAAAATATAACCCTTGATGAATTAAGGATGGATTTAAGAAGATAAATATCATGATGCTTGAAGAAAATAGAAAACTAGGGTTTTTATGAAGATTTGATCCATATAAGGTTAATTGTTGATGATGTAATGGTTTTGGAATATTAAAAATATTGTATTTAGGTAGTATAATGATCCTACATCCTTAGTTGAGAATTTCATACCTTGTAATGGAGTTTTGGGACAATTATGGGATTGAAAAAATAAGCAATCCCCAGCCTTATTTGGTGCGATCGATCGATCGACATTCATAGGTCGATCAATCGACCACCATCGATCGATTGACATCCAAGATCGATCGATCGACCTGCCCAGAAATTGCGATATCCTTCCCCTTATTGAATTTTAGCAATCTCGACCCTAGAGAATTATTGGTGGGGACCTTGTGAAAACTTTTAGATTTAAGGAAGATCAATAGGCATGAATATGAGACCCGGATTATTATTAGAATTATATTTGGGAGTTATGTTAGGCCTAATAAGGTTCGACGAGTGAGGTACTATTAAGATTACGATTAAATGAGTTAAATCTATATAGTTGATAATATAAGGTTAGTGGTAGAAATATGGACCTTAATAGTAATGGATTAAAGTGTGGGAATAATAGGATACTTAGTAACCTTTATGAGTAGGTTTTAAGTACTTGAAACTACGACGTGAGATGTGTCCGTGAACTATACTATACAATTATCCGGAAGTATAAAAATGTACAAATTGGATTAATGGTATAGGGATTGAGAACATACCTTTAATAATATTATAAATTATCTAAGTTGTGTGAATGCTTAGTATATGGATTTATATGTGTATGACATACCTTCCATACTTGCTATCATGGGAGGTCGACTTTCAGAACAGGGTCATCTAATCTTTGTGTGCCTACGGGGGGATTTAGATTGGTACCTTAAGGACATAGGGTTGTGAATGACTTATTTTTGAGTTGATAAGTTAGCTTACCATGGGAGCGTAAGTATGTGCATGACCCATGGGTATGTGAACTATGTTAGCCTCCAATATGTGTGATTTTGCTTATTGAAACGATTCCTGAGAGATTCGGAATACGTAGTCCCTATGTACGTGATGCATCGGGATTTGATAGCAGAGTATGTGTGCACAACAGCTTAGCCTAGGGGTGCCCCAATTGTATAATTATGTTGATATTAATATATTGGTGATGATAACAGACTCCTTGTTAATGTGTGTGAATATTTGCGACACTTTCAGTAAAGTTAGAATTGATAATTTCCTATATGATTTAATATAACTTAATCTGAGAGATGAAAAGGTAGATTCACAGAAGTTAGATTGGAATGTCTTGAACAAACCCCTATATTATCATGTGAGCACAAGTTGTAGTATAGACTAGTTAGTTAGCAGCCTAACTAGGACAGGTTATGGATATACGTTAGTCGTACACATTAGTTGAGAGTTGAGAAGATCATGTGAGAGAAGGGGATGAACATGTACTTAATATTCATTGTTTAATGCAATTAAACACTTGCTATATTTTATACTGTTTTCACCTAGGGCTCTGACCCGTTTTCTTTAAAATAAATTTTTCTTGAAAAACCTTTTAGGTGTCCAGCCACAGGGATGCCAATCTTAGGAGTTCCATTTCAGTGACGTGATGTAGTTGCTGTGGAAGTTACAGGATCTCGATGATAGACGCCTCCACATTCTATATTGATTCCATTTCAGACTTATTCAGTTGTTAGGGCATGTCGTGCCATTTCTTTTAGAGATAGTTTTATCATACTCAGATTCATTTCAGTGTTGGAGTAAATTCATTTATTATTTAAACATTGTATTTGGTTTTATTCAGTATCTTGGATTATCCAGGGGAGTGTTACTCCACACTCATTTATTATTCCATTTATATTCTGTTGTGACTGCGATGTAATTGTGTTATCATTAGATAACAAATTTTAATTGGTTGCATGTTAATTTAAATTAATAAAATTTGACATCTCACTTTTTAAATATTAGGTGGCTAGTAATTGTTTAAATAAATATTTTCGATAGTGATGCTATGAACTAAACCAACTTGAAATTTTGTATTAATTTGAATAAAGGAGTAGCTACCCAATATTTAATTAGTCGGGGTGTCACGGGTGGTATCAAAGCATCAGGTTCTAGTGTTCTTAGGATCTATACGGCTTGTTATGTTTCCAAGTAGTGCCCTTCGATATAGATCTCTATATTTTAGGATTGTTGTAATATTTTGTTTATCTTACGCTCTCCAGCTATTTTGTGGTATTAACTGTGGACTTATAAGAATTATCTCTCATTTTAGATGCCTCCACGATGTGCACAGAAAGTTCCTAGGGGCGCCTATAGCCAGAGCCACAGCCTGCACCAGTTCAGGGTTCTATGAATGCTTCAAAAGTTTCCACCATTGTAGCCCAGGCGGTAAATGACACTTTAGCAGTTGTGCAGAGGGCGCCACCTCAGGCACCTATGGTTGCCCCGGTCTAGGCTCATGCATTCCTGTCTTCTTGGGAACGGGTCTGAGATGCCTTCCAGAAGGCGCACCCTTCGAAGTTTGCACGTAGCTCCGACGTCGTTGTGTCCAGTTAGTGGAAGAAGGACATCCGAAGACAATTGAGGATGTACGAGTGCATCGATGTACAGAGGCAGATACTTGCTACTTTTAAGATGGTAGGAGAAGTGTTGCCATGGTGGGAGAGAGATGTTCTTACCATTCAGGAGTTATGGGTGGAGTTTGACCGCAAGTATTTTCCCTCAGCAGTTCATATCGAGATGATGAGGAAGCTGATGAACCTTAAGTAGGAGGGGAAGACAGTGGCTGAGTATGAGGTCGAGTTCACAAATCTTCTTAACATTATTCCCGATGAGATTCCGACTGAAGAGATGAAGATCCAAAAGTTCATGGATGGGTTGACATGGAGGATTTATCAACACTTGCTAGGAAATATCTCGTTGGCCACTTATTCTGATGTGGTTAATGAAGCATTACTTCACTGCCATGACCACTGCTTTCACTTGTCAGAGGGTAAGAGAGAAGGAGAGTCCAGCCATCAGGGCAAGACAGGGGGAATGTGTGACACACCAACTAATTAAATACCAGGTAGCTACTCCTTTATTAAATCAATACAAAATGCCAAGTTGGTTCAGTTAATAGCATCACTGTCGAAAACATTTCTAAAGATTACTAACCACCTAGTATTTAAAAAGTAAGTTGCCAAATTTTAAATTAAGTCTGATTAACATGCAATACAAGAATAATGGAAGAACAACATAATCCATTCACCATAACGATGTAATGAAATAACCAACAAATAGTAATAAGTCCGGAGGAAAAATTCCTCACAACAATCCCATGAATGAAATAATAACATAAGTCTGAATCCTGAATTAATTACATGCCCGAAGTCTGAATAACTGAAATAAATGGAATGCCTCTAAAAGAAATGGGCGACATGCCCTACAACTGATAAATGTTGAATATAGAGTCAATATAGATGAAGCGTCTACAAGCAAAGTCCTGTAACTTCAACAAACAGCTACAGCTCGTCACCGGAATGAGGATCCTAAGCATGGTGTCCTTGTGGCTGGGCACCTAAAATGGTTTTTACAAAAATAGATTTGAAAGCAAATGGGTCAGAGCCCGAAAGTGGAAATCATTTTAAAAACAGCAAGTGTTTTAATAACATTAAAACATTAAATGCAAAATACATGCTAGGACGTGCACTCACATGAAATTCTCACCTCTCGACTACATGTGCACTCCTAACGTACTATACCCATCTAAATGACATACATATCTAACCAAACCGTAATAAGTTCTACTCCTTACTACTCGATTCCCATATAACATTCTAGCTTTATCAATATAATCGAGGGCTTTACTTAAACTCAGATTCTCAATTTGTAATACAGTTCACTATCGGTTAACCCGTTATGTTTTCACAAAACATTACCATAATTATATTCACAATACTAACATGAAAGTTCCCATTAATTAAGTGTATATTATTCGCGTCATAAATATACAATACAAGCACCCCGATACTAAGCTGCGGTGCACACATACTCTGCTATCCATCCCGGTACATCACGTACATAAGGATCACGCATTCCGAATCTCTCAGGAATCGTTCTCAGATAACAACAATAACAAACAATGGAGGCGAACACAGTCACATCACATGGGTCACGCACATACCTGCGCTCCCACGATCAGCAGACTTATTAACATCCCAATAAGTCCTTCTCTGACCTATAGTCATTGAGGTACCAGTCTAAATCCGGGCAACACAAGGATTAGAGGGCCCTAAGCGAACGTAAACCTCCCGTGATAGCAAGTATGGTAGGTATGTCATACACATAAAAGTAATACATATACTAAGTATGCGCACATCTTAGTAATCACCATAATATATTGGTGGTACACTTCTCATTCTCGTACCGATATATAAAGCTACACAATTTATATGTTCCCAGTTAATATAATAATTTAGGCCGTAAATGTTCTCGCATCGTAATAGACACTCACGTCCTACTCCATAATTCCCCTTAGGTTCAAACTACACTTCTAGGTTTTACTCCTCATTATATCCCAAATATCCCAATTATATCAATTAATCCACATGGAATTGTTATCTCTACATATAAACAAGGTATTGGGACACTCGGGATCAAAACAAGCTAAAAAGCCTAAACTGTCAGCTCGTTAGAAGTCTCATTCGAACGAGGTTGTCCGAACGAGAGTTCGTTCGAACGAACTGGGTATCTAACGAGATCTCGTTCGAACGAAAGGCATCGAATGAACATTCAACTCCTTAGAAGGCAAACTATCCACTCGTTAGAAGCTCGTTCGAACGAGCTCGTTCGAATGACCTGGGTAGGTCTTCTAACGAGGGACCAGTTTCGAGCCCAGAAATTCCTTAACTCGTTTTTCCAATTTTTGTACACCTCTAATCTCCTCTAAACATCAAACCAACAATTTTACTTGGGTTCTAATCAATCCTAAATATACTTAGGTCATATATTAACGTATTTAGTGGGATCAATCCATCCTAAATCTCATCCAAATATTAAATCTCCACATCTTCTTCCCCAATCTCAAGAACATGAACCCTAGAAATTCAATTCATCCATAGGCAATAATAAATCCGTTTTTATGGTATAAAAGATGTAATTTTTCCCTGACTAATCATCCTAACATTGTTCTACATGCAATTTCCTCATAAAATTATAAATCTCTACATCTAATTCAATGGGTTTTTATCATTCTCCAATAACAATGAAATTCTGTAAATTTCCTACGCATGGAAGAAGCATTCTTTGCAAAATATGTAATTAAACCACTTGCCTTATGTGTATCTCTGGATTTGATGATGAATTGATGATTTTCTCTCTCTCTCTCTGCAGAATTCTCCTCTCTTCTCTCTCTACAAGCCTTCTTCTCCATGGTGCTAATGGTGGCTAGGGTTTGTCTTAGGAAATTTTGGAACAATTCTAATAACCCCCGTAGCCCATTAAGTCCTAAGATGTGGTTAGTGGGTTTAGTGGGCAATTACCAAGTCAGCTTTTTAATTCCCAATTTTCGTAGGTTTTAATTCCCAAAAATTCAAAATTACCAAACTACCCTTATACGTTGCCGGCATTGCCTAAAAATGCCCCGGGACCCAAACTAAACCCCCGGCTAGTGTTTTCTGACTATTTCAACCCTTCCGGATGCGTTGGCGCACTCAAAATGACTATACGGTTAATAGAAATAAAATTCACTTTTTAATTAAAATAAATATATTCCAGACGCGACTGTCACACGCGTCTCAACAAAATTTCCAAATTGCCATATTTCAATCTCACGACAAGTTTCATAGTTCAATATTCATATATAATCATATATGCACACTATAATCAAATACCAACTCGCATCTCGCTAGTATTTTTAATCCGGATTAATTTCCAATTAATACACATTTAATTCAATTAATCCCATAAATAAATATCACAAAAATACGGGGTATTACATACTTCCCCCCTAATAACTGAATTTCATCCCGAAATTCGGAACTAGAAAGTACCTGGTAAGAACAACTCTAGATAACGTTCGCGCATCTCATCCTCTCTCTCCCATGTGGACTCCTCGACATTATGATGTCGCCACTGAATACGTACTAACGGAACTATCTTTGACCGCAGTTTCTGCTCACTTCGGTCCAAAATTGTAATCGGACCCTCCTCGTAGGAGCTATCAGGCTGGAGATCGATGTCCTCCAAAGCAATATGAGAATGAGCTAAATCGTCTCTAAGATATTTCCTTAGCGAGGAAATATGAAATACATCGTGAATCCGATGCAAATGCTCCGGTAATCCAAGTTTATACGCAACCGGTCCAATCCGCTCAATAATAGGAAATGGTCCCACATATCTCGGTGCCAACTTCCTTTTCTTCCCGAAACGCATAATCCCCTTCATAGGAGATACTCTGAGCAAAACTTGGTCCCCCACTTGGAACTCCCTGAAGAGCCTCTTCGCATCAGCATAGCTCTTCTGCCGATCCTGAGCTACCCGAATGCGACTCCGAATCAATTATATCCTCGCCGAAGTATCCTGAATTACTTCCGGCCCAAGTAGTTTGTTGTCCCCCACCTCCAAACAACATGCTGGGAAACGACAAGGTCTACCGTACAACGCCTCGAATGGAACCATGCCAATGGTGAACTGGTAGGAGTGGTTGTAAGCAAACTCCACCAGTGGAAGGTACTGCTCCCATCCACCCCCAAAATCAATGATGCACATACGCAACATGTCCTCTAACATCTGATTTGTACGCTCGGTCTGCCCATCGGTCTGCGAGTGATACGTCGTACTCAACCGCAACTCCGTGCCCATGGCCTCCTGAAAACTCTCCCAAAACCTTGAAAGCAATATCTTGTCTCTGTCAGACATGATATTTAGGGGCACACCGTGAAGTCTCACTATCTCTGCCATAAAGAGTTGGGCATACTGTCTCGTAGTGTAGTCTGTCCTTACGGGTAGAAAATGAGTGACTTTGGTCAACCTGTCCACAATTACCCAAATGGAGTCGTGACCCCTCTGTGACGTAGGCAACCCCGTGATAAAGTCCATGGATATGCTCTCCCACATCCACATCAAAATCTCCAATGGCTGTAGAAGTCCTGCCGGTCTCTGATGATCCACTTTTACTAGCTGACAAGTGGCGCATTTTGAAACAAACACGGCAATATCTCTTTTCATCCCGCTCCACCAATACTGTCGTCTCATGTCTTGGTACATTTTGTCCCCACCGGGATGTACCGCGAACCGTGAGTCGTGCGACTCTGCCATCACCTCGTGCCGCAATTCCTCCCCTTCCGTAACTACCAATCTCCCATTGAAGCGTAATCCCCCGTCTGACCTAACGGTATGGAATTTGGCTCCCTCTGCTAGTAATTGAACTATCAGCTCCTGATAGAACGAGTCATCTGCTTGTGCCTTTATCACTCTCGTGACAATCTGCGGCGTAACAGTCATTACTGACATGAATGATCAGGCCACTACATCCTGGTGTCCCAATTCTTTCCACTTGGCCTTCCACACCCCTGCCACCTCATCTACTGGCCTACAGCTCAACGCATCTGCTACCACGTTAGCCTTCCCCAGGTGATACTGGATATCAAACTGATAGTCCTTCACAAACTCAAGCCACCTTCCCTGCCACATATTCAACTCCTTTTGCGTGAATAGGTACTGTAAGGACTTGTGGTCTGTGAACAATCGAAACTTTTCCCCCAAAAGGTAATGTCTCCAAATACGAAGGGCAAATACAACTGCCGCCAACTCCAAGTCATGAGTGGGGTAATTCTTCTCGTGAGGATTTAGCTTACGGGATGCATAAGCAATGGCCTGACTCTCCTGCTGTAATACACCTCCAAGTCCTTGGAAGGATGCATCGGTGTAGAATAGATACTCAACTCCCGGTCTCGACAATGCTAACACAGGTGCTGAGGTCAACTTATCCTTCAACTCATCGAATGCCAACTGACAGGCATCACTCCAGATGAATGGCACACCTTTACGAGTCAGATGTGTCAAAGGACTTGCTATGTTCAAAAATCCCCGAATGAACCTCCTGTAGTATCCTACTAGTCCCAAGAAACAACGAATCTCCGTTGGTGTCGTGGGCTGTCCCCACTCCCTCACCGCGGATAATTTCCCCGGATCAACAGATATCCCCCGGTCGGAAAAAATATGTCCCAAAAACTGGACCTCTTTCAGCCAAAACCCGCACTTCTCATACTTTGCATACAGCTCGTTCTGACGTAGCGTCTGCAAAACTTGCCTCAAATGCTCGGAGTGCTCCTCCTCTGTCTGGGAGTAAAGAAGAATATCATCAATGAAGACAATGACAAACTGATCTAGGAAATCTCTGAACACCCTATTCATCAAGTCCATAAACACGGCTGGAGCATTGGTCAAACCAAATGGCATAACCCGAAACTCGTAAGAACCATATCTCGTTAAGAATGCAGTCTTCGAGACATCCTCTTCCCTGATACGCAACTGATGGTATCCCGATCGCAAATCATTCTTTGAGAAGAACGAAGCTCCTCTCAACTGGTTGAATAAGTCATCGATTCGAGGCAACAGATACTTATTCCGTATCGTGAACTTATTCAACTCTCGGTAGTCCACACACAGTCTCAGTGAACCATCTCTCTTCTTCACGAACAACACAGGGGCACCCCACGGCGAAGTACTCCCCCGTATAAACCCCTGACCCAACAACTGCTCAATCTGATCTCGTAGCTCTCGCATCTCTGCCGGAGCCATACGGTACGATGCGCGTGCTATAGGTCTCGTATCTGGCAATAAGTTTATGACAAAGTCTATCTCTCGACTGGGAGGTAGGCCTGGTATCTCCTGAAACACATCAGAATACTCCCTGACAACCGGGATCGAATCTAAAGGAATCACAACCTCCTTAGAGGTATGCTCCTCTATGTAGTACAAATGAGCGGTCGAACCTCCCTCTGGGAGAGGCATCGCCACTACAAACATCTCTTGCCCCGGAATGGCAAAAACAATGCTCCCACCGAAGCAATCAATCATGGCTCTATAATCAGCGAGCCAATCCATACAGATAATCACATCATGCACAGGCATATCTAATACCAACATGTCTGCAGGTAATAACAAACTACCAATCTCTACCCCCACTCCCCGGCATATAAAGAAAATAAGCGACCCACTCCCCAATGGTGAGTCTACACACGTCACTGTGCTCTCTGCTGTGGGTAACAACCCTAAGGCTTTCGCAAAATGTGTAGCTATAAAATAATGCGTTGCCCCTGTATCAAACAAAACCCGACCCGTAGTACCATGGATAGGAAACATACCCTTAGTCGCGGGTGGTTCCTGTGGAGCTGCTGCCTGGTGGACGTTATAGACGCGTCCATACTGTAAGTGCCCCTACTGCATAGGAACTGCTGGAATGGATGGAACTGCTGGCACCTGGGTTGGAGCTGGGAGGGCAGGTGCAAAAAGTGGCCTCTGTGGCTCATATCGAGCACCCTGCTGCTGCTGCGGGGCCCTGCCCCTATCAGGACAGTCCTGGGGTTTATGGCCAGTCTTTCCACAAACGAAACACTTCCCCGGGAAGTTCCCCCCTCTCTGTCCCTGCTGTCCCCGGCCCTTGTGGTCGTTACCATTCCTCCACTGGCCCGGCTGGCCCTGCTGAAACTGTTGTTGACCATTCTGACCCTGCTAGTTCTGATGGCCGTTCGGTCCCTGATGGCCCTGTCGGAAACCTATCTGTCCGTGCCTGAAATTTCCCGACCTGAACCTCTTGCGATCCCCCTGCTGGGAACCCTGATCACCCTGCCTCTCCCCCTGAACAGAATGTGCCCCACTTGCACCATTTCCCCCAGTCCTTCCCTGATGGCTAGACTTTCCTGACCTCTTGCCTTCAGTCATGTGAAAGCGATGGTCCTGGCAGTGTAACAGTGCAGCGTTAACCACATTAGAGTAAGTGGCCAACGATAGGTTTCCCAACAAATGCTGACGGATCCTCCAAGTCAACCTGTCTGTAAATTTTTGTATCTTCTTCTCCTCTGTCGGTATCTCATCCGGAACAATGTTCAGAAGATCAGTGAATTCAGCCTCATACTCGGCCACAGTCTTACCCTCCTGTCGAAGGCTCATCAACTTCCTCCTTATCTCCGTGTGAACAGCTGACGGAAAATATTTGCGGTCGAACCGCACCCAAAACTCCTGGATAGTGAGAGTATCTCTCTCCTCCATGGTGGTAATAGACTCCCACCACTGCAGTGCAGACCCCACTAGCTTAAAGGTAGCTAGTATCTGCTTCTAAACCTCTGTTCACTCGTACATCCTCAAGTGCCGCTGAATGTCTTTCCTCCATTGACTAGAAGTCACAACATCGGAGCTACCTGCGAACTCCGGAGGGTGTGCTTTCTGAAAAGCATCACGTACACATTCCCAAGCAGACGGGAATGCATGTGCCTGAACTGGCGCGGCTATCGGCGCCTGAGGTGGTGCCTGCTGAACTGCGACTAGTGCGGCATTTATTGCCTGGGCCACAATGGCTGCAACCTCGGTGGCATTCATCGTGCCCTGAACTGGTGCGGGCTGTGGTTCTGGCATTGCATCCCTGGGAATCCTTTGTGCACGTCGTGGAGGCATTCTGAAATAAGAATAAAGTTTATAAGTTCGCAGTTATAAACTTGAAATAGCTGAAGAACGTAGCATAAACAAAAGAATACAACAGTCCTAAAATATAGGGCTCTACATCAAAGAAAGCTCAGCGGAAACATAATAAGCCGTACAGATCCTAAAGGACACTAGAACCTGATGCTCTGATACCACCTGTGACACCCCGACTAATTAAATACCGGGTAGCTACTCCTTTATTAAATCAATAAAAAATGCCAAGTTGGTTCAGTTAATAGCATCACTGTCAAAAATATTTTTAAAGATTACTAACCACCTAGTATTTAAAAAGTAAGTTGCCAAATTTTAAATTAAGTCTGATTAACATGCAATACAAGAATAATGGAAGAACAACATAATCCATTCACCATAACGAAGTAATGAAATAACCAACAAATAGTAATAAGTCCGGAGGAAAAACTCCTCACAACAATCCCACGAATGAAATAATAACATAAGTCTGAATCCTGAATTAATTACATGCCCGAAGTCTGAATAACTGAAATAAATGGAATGCCTCTAAAAGAAATGGGCGACATGCCCTACAACTGATAAATGATGAATATAGAGTTAAGATAGATCAAGCGTCTACAAGCAAAGTCCTGTAACTTCAACAAACAGCTACAGCTCGTCACCTGAATGAGGATCCTAAGCATGGTGTCCTTGTGGATGGGCACCTAAAATGGTTTTTACAAAAATAGATTTGAAAGCAAATGGGTCAGAGCCTGAAAATGGAAATCATTTTAAAAACAGCAAGTGTTTTAATAACATTAAAACATTAAATGCAAAATACATGTTAGGACGTGCACTAACATGAAATTCTCACCTCTCGACTACATGTGCACTCCTAACGTACTATACCCATCTAAATGACATACATATCTAACCAAACCGTAATAAGTTCTACTCCTTACTACTCGATTCCCATATAACATTCTAGCTTTATCAATATAATCGAGGGCTTTACTTAAACTCAGATTCTCAATTTGTAATACAGTTCACTATCGGTTAACCCGTTATGTTTTCTCAAAACATTACCATAATTATATTCACAATACTAACATGAAAGTTCCCATTAATTAAGTGTATATTATTCACGTCATAAATATACAATACAAGCACCCTGATACTAAGCTGCGGTGCACACATACTCAGCTATCCATCCCGGTACATCACGTACTTAAGGATCACGCATTCCGAATCTCTCAGGAATCGTTCTCAGATAACAACAATCACAAACAATGGAGGCGAACACAGTCACATCACATGGGTCACGCACATACCTGCGCTCCCACGATCAGCAGACTTATTGACATCCCAATAAGTCATTCTCTGACCTATGTTTATCGAGGTACCAGTCTAAATCCGGGCAACACAAGGATTAGAGGGCCCTAAGCGAATGTAAACCTCCCGTGATAGCAAGTATGGTAGGTATGTCATACACATAAAAGTAATACATATACTAAGTATGCACACATCTTAGTAATCACCATAATATATTGGTGGTACACTTCTCATTCTCGTACCGACATATAAAGCTACACAATTTATATGTTCCTGGTTAATATAATAATTTAGGCCGTAAATGTTCTCGCATCGTAATAGACACTCACATCCTACTCCATAATTCCCCTTAGGTTCAAACTAAACTTCTAGGTTTTACTCCTCATTATATACCAAATATCCCAATTATATCAATTAATCCACAAGGAATTGTTATCTCTACATATAAACGAGGTATTGGGACACTCGGGATCAAAACAGGCTAAAAAGCCTAATCTTTCAGCTCGTTAGAAGTCTCGTTCGAACGAGGCTGTTCGAACGAGAGTTCATTCGAACGAACTAGGTATCTAAAGAGATCTCGTTCGAACGAAAGGCATCGAACGGACATTAAACTCGTTAGATGGCAAACTGTCCACTCGTTAGAAGCTCGTTCGAACGACCTGGGTAGGTCTTCTAACGAGGGACCAGTTTCGAGCCCAGAAATTCCTTAACTCGTTTTTCTAATTTTTCTACACCTCTAATCTCCTCTAAACATCAAACCAACAATTTTGTATCTCTGGATTTGATGATGAATTGATGAGTTTCTCTCTCTCTCTCTGCAGAATTCTCCTCTCTTCTCTCTATACAAGCCTTCTTCTCCAAGGTGCTAATGGTGGCTAGGGTTTGTCTTAGGAAATTTTGGAACAATTCTAATAACCCCTGTAGCCCATTAAGTCCTAAGATGTGGTTTGTGGGTTTAGTGGGCAATTACCAAGTCAGCTTTTTAATTCCCAATTTTCGTAGGTTTTAATTCCCAAAACTTCAAAATTACCAAACTACCCTTATACGTTGCCGACATTGCCTAGAAATGCCCCGGGACCCAAACTAAACCCCCGGCTAGTGTTTTCTGACTATTTCGACCCTTCCGGACGCGTTGGCGCACTCAAAATGACCATACGGTTAATAGAAATAAAATTCACTTTTTAATTAAAATAAATATATTCCTGACGCGACTATCACACGCGTCTCAACAAAATTTCGAAATTGTCGTATTTCGATCTCACGACAAGTTTCATAGTTCAATATTCATATATAATCATATATGCACACTATAATCAAATACCAACTCACATCTCGCTAGTATTTTTAATCCGGATTAATTTCCAATCAATACACATTTAATTCAATTAATCCCATAAATAAATTGTGACACCCCGCCTAATTAATCCCGGGTGATCAGTCCTAAATCAATTTAGAACAAGATTCTCATTTGGTCCATTCTTAGCATCACTGTCGTCTTATTAAATTACTAACCACCTAAGTGAGAAAAATAGACTAGTGCCATATTTTTATCTTTCATTATTTAAATAAAAACCCATGCGGAAAATAAAATTTTATAACAATCACCGATAACTGAAATAATCATCCATAAGTAAAGATAATTGACCGAATAAACCAACGGTCCAAATAATAAATCCCATAAAGACAAGAATAAACTCCCAATAAGTCTAATGCAAATAAATGGAAAGTGAGCAACATGCTCGAATACTAATCACGAACTTCTACATTAAGAATGAAGAATGAGGCGTCTATCAAAACCCCGCAACATCCACATATGCTGCAGCAACGGATCCATGGAATATAGTCAAGGCTGGCGTCCATGTGGTTGGACACCTAAAAGGGTTTTTAAAAGTTTTTATAGCAAGGGTTAGTACCCAAAAAATTTAAAAAAACATTTAACAAATGATTAACTTGCAGTAATAAATAAATATGCATGCTCTTCATATTTTTAGTTAGTATCGCACTCTCTTGAGGACTTCCTTACCCTTCCTCTATTGTACACTATTAACGCTTTAATTAAATTACCTAGTTATTCATCTCATGACTAGATAATTAACAAAGTTCCTTTATACCCACCCTACTCTAACTGAGTATGTAGTGATTATGATTTTTAAGTTATTAGTAACATCAACCCAACTAAATCATTTACCTTTTTAAATTCATATAACTTCTACACTTGTTATACATGTGAAATAACTCATATTTTTCATTAATAACCCGTATATAATTAATTATCCAATTATATACTTATAATCATATTTCAGCATTCACAATCATACCGTAATATATATAACAACTTGCATTCTCCCGAGCAAAATACTCCCGGAATGTAAGTTATATAAAGTGCTATCCCACTAGGTAAAATCACATAGCCTAGTTATCCCAAGTCAGAATTTTCACACCAACTTGATAAAAATAAATAATTGGAGGCGGTCATATTCCTTCCCTGAAAGTGAGATGCCCCTCACCCATATAATGGACGCTATGACCTTGGGAATATACTCACCCTAATCCTCAAGCTAGGGGATTCATCCACTACGCGCAACCTCCCCCTATAGCACTGTAGTATAAAATATCTAATCACTGATATTAATTGTGCACACCACATATATATATACTATCGCCTCCGTATATATAAATATAAAAGTCCCGGCTATACCGTTCGCTAAATCCGTAACATAAGCCTATTAAAAAAAAATTATTAAGAGTTTATGGTCCAACTCTAAATATTAATTAAATTGCATCTTAATTAATTAAGTTATTTTTGGTGTCGCCCCCACCATAAATTTGGACTTACTCTCGTAGCCCAAAATAAATTTACCCGAGTCAAAATTCCCGACTCTAATTTATTAGCCTCAAACCCTAATTAATTTATCTACCATTAATTAGATTTAAACTCATGTATTTAATTTCTCAATAATTAATTACATAAGATTTTTATATGAATTTCCCCTCTTATATAACTAACTGGCGAAACTGCCAAAATCTGGCGACCGTCAATCGATCGACCCCAGACCGTCGATCGATCGATCGAACAGGTCTTCGTCTTCTTCGCAAAGACAGGGCAGCCATGGACGGATTTTTTTAAACCCTAATCTCTTCTAACATGAATTTTAAGCCTTCTTAACACCAGTACATATTAGAAACCTTATTAGGATTCCCCAGAAAGTCCACAACAATCATCAATTCGTCCATAAACTACTGATTCATAATTTTGGTGAAAAATCTATCTTTATCCTTAAACACATTTACACTCCAAATTTATTCATCAAACTCATTCTAATTTATCCGGATATCATTCTAACAGATACACCTCAATATTCCAATATCACCTTTTACAGAAATCCTCATAAATTCTGACAAATCAGATTAATGTTTTCTTTTGTATTATCAAAACCCCATGTTTATGCCATGAAACCCCAAAACGAATTTTAATTCATTACATCACGCAAATATGAATTGAAAGACAGATTTAATGCTATTGCAAGTTATTCACTTGCCTTAGGTTTCGTAGTGTCTGAATTTGCGATGGATTCCAAGGTTGAAGATGACCTTGTTGGCTCTTTTGAGATCCCCAAATGGCTTTGGCTGCTGCTAGGGTTTCCTAACCCTTTAATTCTTTTCTCTAATTAAACTCAGCCATGCCCTTATTTCTTTTTATTAGGTTAATTTCCCAAATCCCGTTTTTTGACTAATGGGCCAAGCCCAAGTGACCTAAATGCCCCCGAGTGGGCCCGACTATGTCTAAAAACGTCCCGTGACCCGTTTACTACCCCCGGGTACACTTTTCCGACTATCTCGGCCCATCTGGACTCAACTGTACACTCCGAATTTGCATCCGAATTAATTTATAAAAATACTTATCCCCCACCCAATATAGTCTATACCGACTTCCGGATGTAATAAGTACATACCTCGTCATTAATACTCGAAACGACGTAATTACATTATTACTATTCACTTAGTAAATAAGTTTTTCCCTAAATATTAACCATTCAATCCCAGATTAATATTTATATATTATTCTACCATAATTAATTCATTTAATTACAACACACTAGTAATTTAGAAGTTTCGAATTAATTAAATTTTAAATGTACCAAAAATACGGGGTGTTACATACTCCCCCCTTTATAAAGGAATTTCGTCCCCGAAATTAGATCGTACCTACTGTGAAAAGCTCTGGATATTGTTCCCGGATATCCTCCTCCCGCTCCCAGGTAGACTCGTTAACATTGTGATGACCCCACTGTACTCTAACCAATGGAACAACCTTAGATCGTAATTTCTTCTCACTATGATCCAGAATAGCTACCGGCCTCTCCTCATACGAGATGTCTGGCTGTAAGTCGATCTCCTCGAGTGGAATGTGCCAAAAGGCTCTCTCGCTCCTTCGATATTTCTTCAGCGATGCTACATGGAATACATCGTGTATCCGCTGAAGATGTTCTGATAACCCAAGATTATACGCCACCGGTCCCACCCTCTCAATAATATGGAAAAGTCCTACGTACCGCGGTGCTAACTTACCCTTCTTGCCAAACCTCATCACCCCTTTCATTGGGGATACCCGGACTAAAACCTGGTCCCCAACTTCTAGCTCCACATGTCTTCGAGAAGCATCAGCATAACTCTTTTGCCTGTCCTGAGCTATCTGAATTCTTCCTTGAATTAACTCTATCTTGGCAGATGTCTCCTGAACAATCTCCGGCCCCAAGAGTTTGTTGTCCCCCACCTCTAACCAACAAGCGGGCGAACGACAAGGTGTTTTGTATAGTGCCTCAAACGGTGCCATGCCAATCGTGAATTGGTAAGAGTTATTATATGCAAACTTTACCAAAGGAAGATATTTCTCCCATCCTCCCCCGAAGTCCAAAATGCACATTCTTAGCATGTCTTCCAGCATCTGATTAACTCTCTCAGTCTGTCCGTCCGTCTGTGGGTGATACGCTGTACTCAAGCACAACTCCGTGCCCATTGCCTCCTCAAAGCTCTGCCAAAAGTTGGCGACAAAGATTTTGTCTCGGTCGGATACAATATTTATTGGTACCCCATGCAGCTTAACAATCTCTGCTATGAATAGCTGTGCATAACGCATCGTCTCAAAGTCTGTGCGTACCGGAAAAAAGTGGGCCACCTTAGTCAACCGATCCACAATAACCCATATGGAGTCGTGACCCCTCTGCGATACAGGTAACCCTGTGATGAAGTCCATGGAGATGCTCTCCCACTTCCACACAGGAATTTCTAACGGCTGTAGCATCCATGATGGTCTCTGGTGGTCAACTTTCACAAGCTGACACGTGGCACATTTCGAAACAAACTCCGCTATGTCCTGTTTCATCCCTACCCACCAATACTGCCTCCTCATATCTTGGTACATTTTATCCCCATCGGGATGTACCAAAAATTTCAAACCATTGGATTCTGTCATAACAGCGTGCCTCAAATCCTCATCCTCTGGCACCATTAACCTCCTATTAAAGCGTAGGCCTCCTTCTAAGCTAATTGAGTAACCCTCTGCTCCCTAAGCTAACAACTGGCCCACCCTATCCCGATAAATCTGATCCTCTGCCTGAGCCTTCACAACTCGCATAATGATCTCGGGTGTGAAGGATAATGCTGACATGCAAGCCTTGGCTACGTCGTCCTCATATCGAAGCTCTCTCCACTTCGCTTTCCATACCTCCGATATCTCCCCAGTCGGCCTTCGGCTCAATGCGTCTGCTACTACATTGGCCTTACCAAGATGACACTGAATATCAAACTGGTAGTCCTTCACGAATTCTAGCCACCGCCTCTATCTCATATTCAGATCCTTCTGTGTGAAGAGATACTGAAGTGACTTGTGATCCGTGAATAGAGTAAACTGCTCTCCTAGAAGATAATGCCTCCATATCCTCAAAGCAAAAATGACCGCTGCCAACTCTAGGTCGTGAGTGGGGTAATTCCTCTCGTGGGGCTTTAGCTTCCTGGAAGCATAAGCTATAGCCCTTTCCTCCTGCTGGAGCACACCCCCAAGACCCCGTAAGGATGCGTCTCTGTAAACCCGATACTCTAACCCTCCCTTTGGCAATGCAAGCACGGGTGCAGATGTCAACTTGTCCTTTAGCTCGTCGAACGCTAATTGACAACTATCATCCCACTTGAAAGGTACCCCTTTTCGAGTCAGATTCGTCAAAGGTCCTGCAATCTTAGAGAATCCCTTAATGAATCGCCTATAGTAACCGGCCAAACCCAGAAAACTGCGCACCTCGGTTGGTGTCGTGGGCTGTCCCCACTCCCTCATCGCCGACACTTTATTCGGATCTACTGCAATACCCTGATCTGACTCGACGTGACCAGGGAACTGTACCTCCCATAGCTAGAATCCACACTTCCCTAGTTTGGCATAGAGCTGATGATCCCTCAGTGTCTGTAAAACCATACGCAAATGCTCTGCGTGCTCCTCCTCGGTGCGGGAGTAGATTAAGATGTCATCAATGAACACGATGACAAACTGATCTAGGTACTCCCTGAAAACCTTGTTCATTAAATCCATGAACACTGCTGGTGCATTGGTGAGCCCGAAGGGCATCACCCTGAACTGATATGATCCATACCGCGACAAGAAAGCGGTCTTAGGAACATCCCCCTCTCGGATACGCAGTTGATGATACCCTGACCTCAAGTCGACCTTGGAGAAGTAAGACGCCCTTCTCAATTGGTCAAATAAATCATCAATCCGAGGTAACGAATATTTATTCTGTATCGTCACCTTGTTCAGCTCCCTATAATCCACGCACAGGCGGAGTGAACCATCTCGCTTCTTTAAAAACAACACCGGTGCACCCCACGGCGATGTACTCCGCCGAATAAAACCCTGACCCAGTAGTTGCTGAATTTGTTCCCTCAACTCCCGCATCTTTGAAGGGGCTATGAGGTAAGGTGCCCGAGCAATCGGCCTCGTCCCCGGTGCCAAATTGATAACAAATTCGATTTCTCTACTGGGTGGTAATCCTGGTATCTCCTGGAATACATACTCAAAGTCCCTCACTACAGGAATAGAGTCTAACAGGACTACCACCTCTTGTAAGGTTTCCTCCTCAATGTATTATAAGTGAGTGCGCGACCCTCCCTCAGGAAGCGGCATTGCTATCAGGAACATCTCCTGTCCCGGAATGGAGAACACGATTGTCCTCTCATAACAATCCACCGTAGCCCGGTAACCTGCCAACCAATCCATGCCCAAGATGACATCATACCCCTCCATATCTAACACTAAGAGGTCTGCTGCTAAACTAAGCCTCCCAATCAAAATGTCTACTCCTCGAAAAATCGAGCGAATCAAAGCCCCGCTGCCTACTGGCGACTCTACACTCATACAGAGGCTACCCGCTGTCTCTAATAACCCAGCCCGTTTAGCAAAATTAGATTTAATGAATGAATGTGATGCTACCATGTCAAAAAGAATGCTACCCTCAGGCCCATGAATGAAAAACATACCCTCAACCGCTGGCGGCGCCTGCTGTGCTGGAGGATTGGGAACATCCCGAACGTTATACACACGTCCGTAGTGCATCTGACCCTGCTGCTATGGGGCAGGTGGAGCTGGTGCTGCTGGCGGCATCTGACCCTGTTGCCCCTGCTGGGCACCCTGCTGATGGCCTCTGCCCCTCTGCGGGCACTCCCTCTTGAAGTGTCCCGGCTGGCCACAGGCGAAACAGCGTTTCTGGTTGTCACCCTGCCGTTGGCCCTGCTGGCCCTGGCATTGCTGGCCCGGTTGGCCTCCCCCATTGTTCCCTTGGCCCTGACGGCCCTGAGGAACCTGCTGTTGCTGATTAGGGTCTGGTTGCCCCTGCCTGAACCCCGGTCCTCCCGGTCGGAACCCACCAGGGTTAAACTTCTTAGCCTGATTCCCTTGCTGAATGATGACCTGCTGCTGTGTGCCACTCATCTCACTACTAGTAATCGCCTTGCCCTGCTGGCTCGGCTCACCTGCCTTCTTGTTCCCCTTAGCATGGAAACGATGATCCTGGCAATGTACAAGTTCGGCATTAACGACATCTGTATAAGTCACTAACGTCGGATTTCCAATCAAGTGCTGCCTCATTCTCCAGGCTAGGCCATCCATGAACTTTGACTTCTTCCGCTCCTCATCGCTCACCTCATTTGGCACAAAGTTTGCCAAACGGGTGAACTCCTCCTCATATTCAGCTACTGACCTGTCACCCTGTACCAACTCGCTGAATTTCTTTCTCATCTCAGACTCTACTGCTAGAGGGAAGTACTTGCGGTCAAACCGCACCCAGAATTCAGAAATCGGCATCAAATCCCGCTCCTCAGCGGTGGTTACGGACTCCCACCACTGTAAGGCTGCCCCCGACAGACGAAAGGTAGCCAGCATCTGTTTCTGCACCTCTGTACCCTCTAACATGCGCAGATGGCGCTGAATGTTCTTCTTCCAGTCACAAGCCTCGACCACATTGGTGCTACCTCGAAACTCAGGTGGGTGACCCTTCTGAAAGGTCTCCCTCACTCGCTGCCAAGATGGTGGCCCCACTGGAGCCTGAACTGCTGGAGCCAATGGAGGCGGTGCCTGGGGCTGTGGAAAATGAGCTGCCATAGCTCGCATCGCTATCTCGACCGCATGGGCCACTATCACTGCCACCTGAGTGGTAGAAATCAACTCGGGTGGGGGTGGTGGTGGCGGTATCTGTGGCTCCTGGCGAGCCTCCCTCACCTCAGCTCTAGCCTCAGCCCTCTCCGCTCTCTGTCTCTTTGGTGGCATCTGAAATAGATTGAATTGTATAAGTACACAATTTATACAAAAACTAATAGCAGGAATACGATATCTCATAAGCGGAAAATATAATCAACAGTCCTAATAATAGGGCTCTATAACAACCGAATGCTACGCTGAAACGTAGAAAGCCGCACAGATCCTAAGGACACTAGAACCTGATGCTCTGATACCATCTATGACACCCCGCCTAATTAATCCCGGGTGATCAGTCCTAAATCAAGTTAGAACATGATTCTAATTTGGTCCATTCTTAGCATCACTGTCGTCTTATTAAATTACTAACCACCTAAGTGAGAACAATAGACTGGTGCCATATTTTTATCTCTCATTATTTAAATAAAAACCCATGCGGAAAATAAAATTTTATAACAATCACCGATAACTGAAATAATCATCGACAAGTAAAGATAATTGATCGAATAAACCAACGGTCCAAATAATAAATCCCATAAAGACAAGAATAAACTCCCAACAAGTCTAATACAAATAAATGGAAAGTGAGCAACATGCTCGAATACTAATCACGAACTTCTACATTAAGAATGAAGAATGAGGTGTCTATCAAAACCCCTCAACATCCACATTTGCTGCAGCAACGGATCCCTGGAATATAGTCAAGGCTGGCGTCCCTGTGGTTGGACACCTAAAAGGGTTTTTAAAAGTTTTTATAGCAAGGCTTAGTACCCAAAACATTTAAAAAAACATTTAACAAATGATTAACTTGCAGTAATAAATAAATATGCATGCTCTTCATATTTTTAGTTAGTATCGCACTCTCTTGAAGACTTCCTTACCCTTCCTCTATTGTACACTATTAACGCTTTATTTAAATTACCTAGTTATTCATCTCATGACTAGATAATTAACAAAGTTCCTTTATACCCACCCTACTCTAACTGAGTATGTAGTGATTATGATTTTTAAGTTATTAGTAACATCAACCCAACTAAATCATTTCCCTTTTTAAATTCATATAACTTCTACACTTGTTATACATGTGAAATAACTCATATTTTTCATTAATAACCCGTATATAATTAATTATCCAATTATATACTTATAATCATATTTCAGCATTCACAATCATACCGTAATATATATAACAACTTGCATTCTCCCGAGCAAAATACTCCCGGAATGTAAGTTATATAAAGTGCTATCCCACTAGGTAAAATCACATAGCCTAGTTATCCCAAGTCAGAATTTTCACACCAACTTGATAAAAATAAATAATTGGAGGTGGTCATATTCCTTCCCTGAAAGTGAGATGTCCCTCACCCATATAATGTACGCTATGACCTCGAGAATATACTCACCCTAATCCTCAAGCTAGGGGATTCATCCACTACGCGCAACCTCCCCCTATAGCACTATAGTATAAAATATCTAATCACTGATATTAATTGTGCACACCACATATATATACACTATCGCCTCCGTATATATAAATATAAAAGTCCCGGCTATACCGTTCGCTAAATCCGTAACATAAGCCTATTAAAAAAAATTATTAAGAGTTTATGGTCCAACTCTAAATATTAATTAAATTGCACCTTAATTAATTAAGTTATTATTGGTGTCGCCCCCGCCATAAATTGGGACTTACTCTCGTAGCCCAAAATAAATTTACCCGAGTCAAAATTCCCGACTCTAATTTATTAGCCTGAAACCCTAATTAATTTATCTACCATTAATTAGATTTAAACTCATGTATTTAATTTATCAATAATTAATTACATAAGATTTTTATATGAATTTCCCCTCTTATATAACTAACTGGCGAAATTGCCAAAATCTGGCGACCGTCGATCGATCGACCCCAGACCGTCGATCGACCGATCGAACAGGTCTTCGTCTTCTTCGCGAAGACAGGGCAGCCATGGACGGATTTTCTTAAACCCTAATCTCTTCTAACATGAATTTTAAGCATTCTTAACACCAGTACATATTAGAAACCTTATTAGGATTCCCCAGAAAGTCCACAACAATCATCAATTCGTCCATAAACTACTGATTCATAATTTTGGGGAAAAATCTATCTTTATCCTTAAACACATTTACACTCCAAATTTCTTCATCAAACTCGTTCTAATTTATCCGGATATCATTCTAACAGATACACCTCAATATTCCAATATCACATTTTACAGAAATCCTCATAAATTCTGGCAAATCAGATTAATGTTTTCTTTTGTATTATCAAAACCCCATGTTTATGCCATGAAACCCCAAAACGAATTTTAATTCATTACATCACGCAAATATGAATTGAAAGACAGATTTAATGCTATTACAAGTTATTCACTTGCCTTAGGTTTCGTAGTGTCTGAATTTGTGATGGATTCCAAGGTTAAAGATGACCTTGTTGGCTCTTTTGAGATCCCCAAATGGCTTTGATTGCTGCTAGGGTTTCCTAACCCTTTAATTCTTTTCTCTAATTAAGCTCAGCCATGCCCTTATTTCTTTTTATTAGGTTAATTTCCCAAATCCCGTTTTTTGACTAATGGGCCAAGCCCAAGTGACCTAAATGCCCCCGAGTGGGCCCGACTATGTCTAAAAACGTCCCGTGACCCGTTTACTACCCCCAGGTACACTTTTCCGACTATCTCGGCCCATCCGGACTCAACTGTACACTCAAAATTTGCATCCGAATTAATTTATAAAAATACTTATCCCCCACCCAATATAGTCTATACCGACTTCCGGATGTGATAAGTACATACCTCGTCATTAATACTCGAAACGACGTAATTACATTATTACTATTTACTTAGTAAATAAGTTTTTCCCTAAATATTAACCATTCAATCCCAGATTAATATTTATATATTATTCTACCATAATTAATTCATTTAACTACAACACACTAGTAATTTAGAAGTTCCGAATTAATTAAATTTTAAATGTACCAAAAATACGGGGTGTTACATAAATATCACAAAAATACGGGGTATTACATAATGGTGCCAGTGGGGCACAATCAACTCAGGGTCAGCACAGGCATGGTGATCAGACTTCCCAGTAGGGGGATTATAAGATATTTAGATCTGGAGGTTTCAGAAATGGTCAGGGAGATTTTCGGCATGGCCAGTAGGATCAGCACGACCACCAGGGCTAGCAGGGATAGCAGGGCCAACATGTCCCATAACAGCAATTTCAGCAGGGCCAACAGGGTCAGGGTAGGAATGGTAGTGGCCCCTAGGATCATGGGCAAAAGGGTTAGAGAGTGGGAAACTTTGCGGGGAAATGTCTTATTTGTGGCAAGATTGGCCACAAACGCCAGGAGAGTCCTGAAAGGGGAAGGGCCCCATAGCAGCAACAGCAGGGTGCTCGACACGAGCCCTAGAGACCTATGTTTCCTGATGCCCTCCCAGCACCACCGTAAATGCCAGCTTTACCACCCATCCCAGCAGTCCTAGTCCAGCAGGTACAACTTCAGTACGAGCGAGTTTATCAGCTCTAGAAGCCCGCAGTCCCATAGGATCCACCTGCTATTGAGCGTGTGTTTTCTATTCAGGGGACTATGGGGTGTATTTTGTTTGACACGGGAGCCACACACTGCTTCATTTCCATGAGATTTGCATGCACTATGGGGTTGTTAGATACCACGGAGAGCACTGTTACTTACGTAGATTCACCGTTGAGTAGGGGTTCTGTGATTTTACTTATATGTAAAGTTATGGGTGTAGATATCGGGAGGTTTACTTTACCTTCCGATATGTTAGTGTTAGATATGACTGCGTACGATGCGATTATCGGTATGGATTGTCTAGTTGCGTATCAAGCCATGATTGATTGTTTCAGTAGGAATATTATTTTTACCATACCATGGAAGGAGGTGTTGCTAGTGGCAATGCCTCGTCCTGAGGGAGGATAGTCCACTCACTTGTACTATATAGAGGAGGAGACCTCTAAGGGAAGTGGTAATAGCACTCGATTCGATTGGAGTTGTTAGAGAGTTCGCTGATGTATTCCAGGATTACCTCCTAGTAGAGAAATTGACTTTCTTGTCAACTTGACGTTGGGCACTCAGCCAATTGCCCGCGCAACTTACTATATGGCTCCAGCAAAGATGAGAAATTTACAGGATCAGATAAAGCAGCTATTGGGTGAGGGGTTTATCTGTAGGAGTACTTCACCGTGGGGTGCCCCTGTGCTATTTGTGAAGAAGTGGGATGGATCTTTAAGGTTGTGTGTAGATTATCGGGAGTTGAATAAAGTCACTATACGGAATAAGTATCTGTTGCCCCAAATCGATGACTTATTCGACTAGTTTAGAGGAGTGGCCTTCTTCTAAAAGATTGACTTGAGATCGGGTTACCATCAATTGCGTATCAGGGAACAGGACGTCTTGAAGACTTCCTTCGTGACAAGATATGGATCCTACGAGTTTTGAGTTATGCCTTTTGTCCTAACCAACACCCCAGCCGTGTTTATGGACTTGATGAATAGGGTGTTCAGAGAGTTCCTAGACCAGTTCGTCATCGTCTTCATTGATGACATTCTGGTTTACTTCCAGATAGAGGAGGAACATGCAGATGATTTGAGGTAGGTTTTGCAGACGCTGCGTCAGAACGAGTTATATGTAAAGTACGAGAAGTGTGGGTTTTAGCTAAAGGAGGTTCAGTTTTTGGGGCATATCATTTCAAACAGGGGGATATCTATTGATCTGGGGAAGGTATCAGCGGTGAGAGAGTGGGGACAGCCCACGACACCGACTGAGATACGTAGTTTTTTGGGACTAGAAGGATATTACAGGATGTTTATTCGGGGGATAGCGGGTCCTTTGACACATCTGACTCGGAAGGGTGTGCCATTTATCTGGAGCGATGCCTGTCAGTGGGTATTCGACGAGTTGAAGGAAAAGTTGACCTCAGTACCAGTGTTAGCCTTGCCTAGACCGGTAGTTGAGTATTTAGTCTACATCGATGCATCCTTACTAGGACTTGGGGTTGTACTACAATAGGAGATTCAGGCTATAGCTTATGCTTACCATAAGCTTAAGCCTCATAAGAAGAATTAAACCACCCCCGACTTGGAATTGGCAGCAGTCGTATTTTCTCTTCGGATTTGGAGACATTATCTCTTAGGGGAGAAATTCCATTTATTCACGGACCACAAGTCCCTACAGTACCTCTTCACGTAGAAGGAACTAAATATGCATCAGCGTAGGTGGCTTGAATTCGTGAAGGATTATCAGTTCGATATCCAATACCACCCTAGAAAGTCTAATGTGGTAGCAGACGCATTAAGCCGTAGGCCGGTGGATGAGGTGGCCGATGTGTGGAAAGAAAAGTGGAAGGAATTGGGACACCAGGATGCAGTGGCCCGATCATTCATGTCTGTGATGACCGTTACACCCCAAATCGTTAAGAGAGTGATACAGGCCTAGGAAAAAGACTCGTTCTGTCAAGAGCAGATACTCCGATTACTAGCAGAGGGATTCGAGTCCTATACCGTTAGTTCAGACAGGGGCTTATGCTTCAATGAGAGACTGATCATTCCTAAGGGGGAATACTTTCGACACGAGGTAATGACATAGTCGCACGGTTCGGGGTTTGCAGTATATCCCGGTGGGGATAAGATGTACCAGGATATGAGGCAACAGTACTGGTGGAGTTGGATGAAGAGAGATATTGCTGAGTTCATTTCTAAATGTGCCACTTGTCAGCTGGTAAAGGTGGACCATCAGAGACCGATAGGACTTCTACATCCATTAGAGGTTCCCTTGTGGAAATGGGAAATCACTTCCGTGGAATTCATCATGGGGTTACCTACATCACAGAGGGGTCATGACTCCATATGGGTAATCGTGGATAGGTTTACCAAAGTTGCTCATTTTGTGTTATCCCGGAGAAACTACACTACAGGACAGTATGCCCAGATTTTAGTATCGGAGATAGTGAGACTCCACGGGGTGCCTCTTAGTATCGTGTTGACCGAGATAAGATATTTTTTTCGCGATTTTGGGAGAGCTTCTAGGAACCATGGGTACGGAGTTGCGGCTGAGTACAACATATCACCCATAGACAGATGGGTAGACCGAGTGGATGAATCAGATGTTGGAAGACATGTTGCGAATGTGCATCCTAGACTTTTGAGGTGGTTGGGAACAGTGTCTTCCACTCGTGGAGTTTTCCTATAATAACTCCTACCAGTTTACTATTGGCATGGCTCGATTTGAGGCATTATACGGTAGAACTTATTGTTCCCCAGCATGTTGGCTAGAGTTGGGGGATAATAAGCTACTTGGGCCGGAGGTGATTCATGATACTTCGGCGAGGATAGATATGATACAATGCCGTATTCGAGTAGCTCAGGACAGATAGAAGAGTTATACCGATGCCAAGAGATTCTTCAGAGAATTCAAGGTGGGGGACCAGGTGCTACTCAAAGTGTCTCCTATGAAAGGGACTATTCATTTTAGTAAGAAGGGGAAATTGGCATCTAGATAAGTGGGGCCATTTCCTATCATCGAGGTAATTGGTCCAGTTGCGTATAGACTTGGGTTACCAGAACACCTGCATAGGATTCATGACGTGTTTCATATTTCCTCGCTAAGGAGATATCTTAGGAATGATTTGGCCCATACCCAAATTGCTTTAGAGCACATCGATCTACAGCCTGATAGTTCCTATGAGAAGGGAACGATTTTTATTCTGGACCATAGGGAGAGGAAACTGAGGTCGAAGATAGTACCGTTAGTACGTGTTCAGTGGTGGCACCATAATGCCGAGGAGTCCACCTGGGAGCGCAAGGATGAGATGAGATAACATTATCCAGAGGTATTCTTGCTAGGTATACATTATTTTCTGAATTTTGGGATGAAATTCTATTATTACGGGGGAAGTATGTAATACCCCGTAATTTTACTAATTTTATTTAAAGGGATTAATTAAATTAAATGAGAATTAATTGGAAATTAATCCGAATTTAAATACTAGCGAGACGGGAGTTGGTAATTGATTATGATGATAATATTGGGTATTACTAATTATATATGGTAATATATGAGTATGCAAATTATAAAAATTATCGTGAGTCATGAATATGACAATCTGGAAAATTAAGTTGGGATGCGCGTGTCAGTTGCGTCAGGAATCAATTTTATTAGATTAAAAAATAAATTATAATATAATCACCCATATGGTCATTTGGAGTGCGCCAACGTGTCCGAAGGGGTCGTGATAGTCAGAAAACACTAGCCGAGAGTTTAGTTTGGGTCTCGGGGAATTTTTAGGCCAAACCGGCAACCCAGGAGGGTGTTTTGGTCATTTTAAAATTTAAGGAAATAAGCCCCACGAATTTTAGGTTTTAATTAATTATTATTGGGAAGACCATTAGGGCCATTATCGACCAAAAACAAAGAGTTGGCTATGTGAGTTAGAGGAGAAGTTGCAGGAGGTTTCTAAACCCTAGCCACCACCAACCACCACCAAATCTTGACGGAATTATGACCGGAAAGAAGGAAAGAACCAACCCTCGGACACCATCAATGATTCTTAACATCAAACTTAAGGCAAGTGATTTAATTCCATTAGTTTTCGACGAATATATCTTCCATGTTAGTGTAGAAATTGATTTTTATCTTGAAAGATGATAAAACCCCATGAAATTTGAGGTAGAACAATAAATCTTGGATAGGAATTGCATGTAGATTAGTTCTGGACGAAATTCAGTAACCAAAATATAACACTTGATGAATTAAGGACGGATTTAAGAAGAGACATATCATGATGCATGATGAAAATAGAAAACTAGGGTTTTTATGAAGATTTGATCAATGTAAGGTTAATTGTTGATGATGTAATTGTTTTGGAACGTTAAAAATATTGTATTTAGGTAGTATAATGATCCTACGTCCTTAGTTAAGAATTTCAAACCTTCTAATGGAGTTTTGGGGAAAATCTGGGACTGAAAAACGAAGCAGCCCGTAGCCTTATTTGGTGCGATCGATCGATCAACATTCATAGGTCGATCTATCGACCACCATCGATCGATCAACATCCAAGATCGATCGATCAACCTTCCCTGAAATTGTGATATCCTTCCACTTATTGAATTTTTGCAATTTCGACCCTAGAGAATTATTGGTGGTGACCTTGTGAACACTTTTAGATTTAAGGAAGACCAGTAGGCATGAATATGAGACCCGAATTATTATTAGAATTATATTTGGGAGTTATGTTAGGCCTAATAAGGTTCGACGAGTGAGGTACTATTAAAGACTATGATTAAATGAGTTAAATCTATATAGTTGATAATATAAAGTTAGTGGCAGAAATATGGACCTTAAGAGTAATGGATTAAAGTGTGGGAATAATAGGAGACTTACTAACCTTTATGAGTAGGTTTTAAGTACTTGAAACTACGACGTGAGATGTGTCCGTGAACTATATTATATAACTATCCAGAAGTATAAAAATGTACTAATTGGATTAATGGTATAGGGATTGAGAACATACCTTTAATAATATTATAAATTATCTAAGTTGTGTGAATGCTTAGTATATGTGTATGACATACCTACCATACTTTCTATCACGGGAGGTCGACTTTCGAAATAGGGACATCAAATCTTTGTGTTCCTACGGGGGGGATTTAGATTAGTACCTTAAGGACATAGGGTTGTGAATGACTTGTTTGTGAGTTCATAAGTCAGATGACCATGGGAGCGTAGGTATGTGTGTGACCCATGGGTATGTGAACTATGTCCGCCTCCAATATGTTTGATTTTGCTTATTGAAACGATTCCTGAGAGATACGAAATACGTAGTCCTTATGTACGTGATGTATTGGGATTCGATACCAGAGTATGTGTGCACCGCATCTTAGCCTAGGGGTGCCCCAATTGTATAATTATGTTCTAATTAATATATTGGTGATGATAACAGGCTCCTTGTTAATGTGTGTGAATATTTGCGACACTTTCAGTAAAGTTAGAATTGAGAATTTCCTATATGATTTAATATAACTTAATTTGAGAGATGAAAAGGTAGATTGACATAAGTTAGATTGGAATGTCTTGAACAAACCCCTATATTATCACTGAGGAGAGGCTGCTGTATAGACTAGTTAATTAGCACCCTAACTAGGATAGGTTATGGATATACGTTAGTCGTGCACATTAGTTGAGAGGTGAGTGTAATACCCCGTAATTTTATTGATTTTTATTTAATTGATTAATTAATTAAATGAGAATTACTTGGAAATTAATCCGGATATAAATACCAGCGAGACGCGAGTTGGTATATGAGTATGATGAAAATATTTAATATTACTGGTACATATTGTAATATATGAGCATTGAAAGTATTAAAATTGTCAAGAGTTATAAATACAACAATTTGGGAAATTAAGTTGGGGCGCGCGTGTCAGTCGCGTCAGAAATCAGTTTAATTAAATTTAAAAAGTAAATTATATTTTTATCAACTGTAAGGTCATTTTGAGTGTGCCAACGTGTTCGTAAGGGTCGAGATAGTCAGAAAACACTAGCCGGGTGTTTAGTTTGGGTCCCGGGGCATTTTTAGCCGGGAAGGGTATTTTGGTAATTTTAAAAATTAATGAATTAAGACCCACAAATTTTATGGTTTATTTGTATATTCTTAGAAAATCCATTAAGGCCATTATCATCCAAAAACAATAAATTGAGCTACGGGAGTTAGAGAGAAGTTCCAAAAGGGTTCTAAACCAAAACCGCCACCCACCACCATCGTTTTGGACAGAATTGTGACCGGAAAGAAGAGAGAACCAGCCCTTGGACACCAGAAACGGCAAGTGATTTGGTTTCATTAGTCCAATGAATATTTCCTCCATGCTTAGTGTAGATATTAAAGATTATCTTGAAAGATTTGATGAAAAACCCAATGAATTTGATGTACAACTCTAAACTTTGGTTAGGAATTATATGTAGATCTATTCTGGATCAATTCAGTACCCCAAACATAACTTTTGATGATTTAAAAACGAGTTTAAGAGAAGATTTACCATTGTTCTTGAAGAAAATAGAAAACTAGGGTTTTTATTTAAGTTTTGATCCATATAAGACAAATGACTTATGACTAAAAGGTTTTGGAACGTTAACAATGATGTATTTTGGTTGTATGATGATTCTATAATGTTATATTAGATTTTCATACCTTGTAATGAAGTTTTTGGATGAATTTTGGATTGAAAAACGAAGCAGGACGTAGCCTATCTAGTGCGTTCGATCGATCGACACTCCCAGGTCGATCGATCGACCTTCCCAGAATCGGTTATATTTTTCCTTTATTGAATTTTAACAATTTCGACCCTAGAGAATTATTGGTGGGGACTTTGTGAATAATATTAGATTAAAGGAAGACCAGTAGGCATATTTGTGAGACTCGATTCATAATTAAAAGTCAAAATGGAAATTATATTAGACTGTATAAGGCTCGATGAGTGTGATACTATTTGAGACTGAGAGTTGATGAATAAGTTTTAGATAGTTGGATAATATAAGGGTAATAGAAGAAATGAGGACCTTAATACTGGATTTAAATTTGGGAATAATAGGAGACTTGGTAACCTTTGTGGGTTAGGATTTAGGTACTTGAAACTACGACGTGAGATGTGTCGGCGGTCTATATTATATATTATTCGGAGACTTAAAGTTGTACTAATCGGGATAATGGTATAAGAATGTAGAATATACCTTATTTAATATTTTAAGATATCTAAGTGGTGTGATTGCCTAGTATATGGACTTATGTGTATAACATACCTACCATACTTGCCATCAAAAGAGGTCGGCTTTCGAACTGGGCCATCTAATGCTTGTGTGCCTATGGTTGAATTTAGATTGGTACCTTAAGGGCATAGGGATGTGAATGACTTATTTGTGAGTTAATAAGTCAGCTGACCATGGGAGCGTATGTATGTTCGTGACCCATGGGTATGTGAATTATGTTCGCCTCCATTATGTGTGATTTTTTGCTTATTGAGACGGCTCGTGAGAGATTCAAAACACGTGGTCCTTATGTACGTGATGTACCGAGATTCGATAGCAGAGTATATGTGCACCGTAGCTTAGCCTGGGGGTGCCCTATAATTGTATATTTATGATGAGATTAATATACTTATAATTGAAATGGACTCTTTATTTAAGTGTAAGTGTGAATACTTGTGACATTTTTTGTGGAGTTAAAAATGGAAATTTCGTAATAATTATTGTAAGGAAATCTGAGAAATAAAAAAAAAAAAAGATGACACTCACAGGTTGTATTAGAATGTCTTGTTTTGACCCTCATATTATAACCTAAGGTCAGGTCATGAATTAAACTAGTTAGTTAGCGGCATAACTAGGACAAGTTACAAATACGTTAGACGTGCACAATTAGTTGAGAGGTGAGGAACTCATGTGAGAGCATGCAACTAACATGTATTTTATATTCACTGTTTAATGTTATTAAACACTTGTTATATTTTAAACTGTTTTCACATCGGGCTCTGACCCGTTTGCTTCCAAATCTATTTTCTTGCAAAAATCTTTTAGGTGCCCGGCCACAGGGATGCCAAGCTTAGGAGTTCCATTCCAGTGACGTGCTGTAG
This sequence comes from Sambucus nigra, assembly GCA_949130495.1. NCBI lineage: Eukaryota > Viridiplantae > Streptophyta > Magnoliopsida > Dipsacales > Adoxaceae > Sambucus > Sambucus nigra. The sequence continues at coordinate 516,292,317 of OX422219.1, forward strand.
CTGCTGTGGAAGTTACAGGACCTCGATAGTAGACGCCTCCACTTTCTACATTGACCCCACTTCAGATTTATTTATCTGTAGGGCATGTCGCCCCTTTTGCTTTAGAGACAACTTTTTCATGCTCAGTTTTATTTCAGTTTCGGATTTAATTAATTAATTATTCAGACTTTGTATTTGGTTTTATTTAGTATGTGGATTGTTTAGGGGAGTGTTACTACAGACCCAATTTTTATTCTAGCATTTCACATTGTGACTGTAATGTGATTGTGATTTCTTTAGTTAATAATTTATTTGGATGCATGTTAATTTAATTTAATAAAATTGGATAACTCTTTTTTTAAATATTAGGTGGCTAGAAATTTTAAATAAATGTTTTTCGACCGTGATGCTATTAACTGAACCAACATGACATTTTGTATTAATTTGAATGAAGGAGTAGCTACCTGGTATTTAATTAGTCGGGGTGTCACAGGTGGTATCAGAGCATCATGTTCTAGTGTCCTTAGGATCTGGACGACTTGTTATGTTTCCGCGTAGCGTTCTTTGATATAGAGCCCTATATTTTAGGATTGTTTTACTCTTTTGTGTATCTTTCACTCTTCAGCTATTCTGAGATAATAACTGTGAACTTATAAGACTTCTCTCTCATTTTAGATGCCTCCATGACGTTCACAGAGAGTTCCCATGGATGCTCAGCCCGAGCCATAGACTGTATTAATTCAGGGTTCCATGAATGCCATAGAGGTTGACGCCATTGTAGCCCAACCGGTGAATGCCGCTTTAGCAGTTGTGCAGCAGGCACCACCTTAGGCTCCGGTGGTAGCCCCGATCAAGGCTCATGCATTCCCATATGCTTGGGAACGTGTTCGTGATGACTTTCAGAAGGCACACCCTCCAGAGTTTGCAGGTAGCTCCGACGTTGTTTTGTACAGTGAGTTGAAGAAGGACATCCATAGACACTTGAGGATGTATGAGTGTACAGACGTGCAGAGACACATACTGGCTACTTTTAAGCTGGTTGGGTCAGTGTTGTAGTGGTGGGAGTCCATTACCTTTGCGTAGGAGAGAGATGTTCTTACCATTCAGGAGTTTTGGGTGCGGTTTGACCGCAAGTACTTTCCCTCAGCAGTTCATACCGAGATAAGGAAGAAGTTGATGATCCTCAAGCAAGACGGAAGAATAGTGGCAGAGTATGAGGCTGAGTGCACCAATCTTCTGAACATCGTTCGCGATGAGATTCTGACCGAAGAGAAGAAGATACAGAAATCCATGGATGGGTTGAATTGGAGGATCCATCAGCACTTGCTAGGAAATCTCTCGTTGGCCACTTATTCTGATGTGGTTAATGCAGCACTGTTTCACTTTTAGGACCACTGCTTTCACTTGTCAGAGGGTAAGCGATCAGGAGAGTCCATCCATCAGGGCAGGACAGGGGGAATGGTTCCAGTAGGGCACAGTCAGCTCAGGGTCAGCACAGGTAGAGTGATCAGAGTTCCCAACAGGGGGATCTAAGAGATTTCGATCTCGAGGTTTCAGAAATGGTTAGGGAGGTTTTTGTCATGGCCAACAGGGTCAGCATGGCCATCAAGGCCAGCTTGGACAACAGCAGCAGTTTCAGTTGGGCCAGCATGGCCAGGGGAGGAATGGTAACGACCACCAGGGCCGTGGGCAGCAGGCTCAGAGAGGGGGAAACTTTACAGGGAAATGTTTTATTTCTGGCAAGATTGGCCACAAGTGCCAGGAGTTTCCTGAAAGGGGCAGGTCACCACAGCAGTAGCAGCAGGGTGCTCGACACGAGGCCTAGAGACCTATGTTTCCCGCTGCCCTCCCAGCTACCAGCTTTACCACCCATCCCAGTAGTCCCAGTCCAGCAGGGACAGCTTCAGTACGGGCGAGTTTATCAGCTCCAGCAAGCCGCAGTCCCACAGGATCCACCCGCTATTAAGGGTATGTTCTCTATTCAGGGGACTATGGGGCATATTTTATTTTAAACGGGGGCCAAACATTATTTCATTGCCACGAGATTTGCACGCACTATAGGGTTGTTAGACACTGCATAGAGCGCAGTTACTTTCGTAGATTCACCATTGAGTAGGGGTTCTATGATTTCCCTTATATGTAGAGGTGTGGGTATCTAGATCGGAAGGTTTACTTTATCTACTGATATGTTAGTGTTAGATATGACTGAGTACGATGCTATCGTTGGCACGAATTCCCAAGTTGCGTATCGAGCCATGATTGATTGTTTCAGCAGGAGTATTATTTTTTCCATACTCGGGCAAGAGATGTTCTTAGTAGTGATGCCTCATCGTGGAGAAGGATCGTCCACTCACTTGTATTACATAGAGGAGGAGACCTTTAACGAAGAGGTGAAACCACTCGATTTGATTCCAGTTGTTAGGGAGTTTGTTAATGTATTCCAAGATATTCCAGGATTACCTCCTAATAGATAGATGGACTTTGTTATCGATTTGATGTCGGGCACTCGGCCTATAGCCCCCTCACCTTACCGTATAGCACTAGCGAAGATGAGAGAGCTACGGGATCAGATAGAACAGCTGTTGGGTCAGGGGTTTATTCGTAGGAGTACTTTGCCATAGGGTGCCCCTGTGCTGTTCATAAAGAAGAGGGATGGATCTTTGAGGCTGTGTGTAGATTACCAAGAGTTGAATAAAGTCACGATACGGAATAAGTATTTGTTGCCCCGAATCGATGACTTATTCGACCAGTTGAGAGGAGCTTCCTTCTTCTCAAAGATTGACTTGCGATCGAGATACCATCAGTTGCGTATCAAGGAACAGGACATCTCGAAGACTGCTTTTATGATGAGATATGGTTCCTATGAGTTTCGGGTTATGCCTTCTGGCCTAACCAATGCCCCAACCGTGTTTTTGGACTTGATGAATAGGGTATTTACAGAGTTCCTAAACCAGTTCATCATCGTCTTCATTAATGACATTCTGGTTTACTCATAGACAGAGGAGGAACACACCGAGCACTTGAGGCAGGTTTTGCAGACGCTGCGTCAGAACGAGCTATATTAAAAGTACAAGAAGTGTGGGTTTTGGCTGAAGGAGGTTCAATTTTTGGGGCACATCATTTCAGACAGAGGGATATCTGTTGATCCGGGGAAGGTATTCGTGGTGAGGGAGTGGGTACAACCTATGACACCTATTGAGATTCGTAGTTTCTTAGGCCTGGCAGGATACTACAGAAGGTTTATTTGGTAATTTATGTTGGGATGCGCGTGAAAGTCATGTCAGAAATCAATTTAATTAGATTTAAAAATTAAATTATATTTTTATCAACCGTATGGTCATTTTAAGTGCGCCAACGTGTCTGGAAGGGTCGAGATAGTCAGAAAACACTAGCCGGGGGTTTAGTTTGGGTCCCGGGGCATTTTTGGCCCTGAAGGGTATTTTGGTAATTTTAAAAATTAAGGAATTAAGACCCACGAATTTAAGGGTTTATTTATATATTATTAGAAAAGCCATTAAGGCCATTATTAGCCAAAAAAAAGATAGTGGGCTACGGGAGTTAGTGAGAAGTTCCAAAAGGATTCCAAACCAAAACCACCACCCACCACCACCGTTTTGGATGGAATTGTGACCGAAAAGAAGAGAAAATCAGCCCTTGAACACCAGCAACATTTCATAACATCAAACTTAAGGTAAGTGATTTTGTTTCATTAGTCCAATGAATATTTCCTCCATACTTAGTGTAGAAATTAAAGATTGTCTTGAAAGATTTGATGAAAAACCTAATGAATTTGATGTACAACTCTAAACTTTGGTTAGGAATTATATATAGATCTATTCTGGACGAATTCAGTACCCTGAACATAAATTTTGATGATTTAAAATTGAGTTTAAGAGAAGATTTACCATTGTTCTTGAAGAAAATAGAAAACTATGGTTTTTACTTAAGTTTTGATACATATAAGACAAATGATTGATGGCCAAAAGGTTTTGGAACGTTAACAAAAATGTATTTTGGTTGTATGATGATCCTATAACATTAGATTAGATTTTCATACCTTGTAATGATGTTTTGGGATGAATTTTGGATTGAAAAATGAAGCAGTCGTAGCCTATCTGGTGCGTTCGATCAATTGACACTCCTAGTTCGATCAATCGACTACCATCGATCGATCGATACTCCCAGGTCGATCGATCGACCTTCCCAGAATTGGTTACATTTTCCTTTGGTGGATTTTAACAATTTTGACCCTTGAGAATTATTGGTGGGGACTTTGTGAATACTATTAGATTAAAGGAAAACCAGTAGGCATATTTGTGAGACTCGATTCATAATTAAAAGTCAAATTGGGAATTATATTGGACTATATAAGGCTCGACGAGTGTGATACTATTTGAGACTGAGAGTTGATGAATAAGTTTTAGATAGTTGGATAATATAAGGGTAGTGGCAGAAATAAGGACCTTAAGAATAGTAGATTTAAATTTTTGAATAATAGGAGACTTGGTAACCTTTGTGGGTTATGAATTAGGTACTTGAAACTACGATGTGAAATGTGTCAGCGGTCTATATTATATATTATTCGGAGACTTAAAGTTGTACTAATCGGGATGACGGTATAGGAATGTAGAATATACCTTATTTAATAATTTAAGATATCTAAGGGGTGTGATTGCCTAGTATATGAACTTATGTGTATAACATACCTACCATGCTTGCTATCACAGGAGGTCGGCTTTCGAACTGGGCCATCTAATCTTTGTGTGCCTACGGGGGGATTTATATTGGTTACTTTAAGGGCATAGGGTTGTGAATGACATATTTGTGAGTTAATAAGTCAGGTGACCATGGGAGTGTAGGTATGTGCGTGACCCATGGATATGTGAACTATGTTCGCCTCCATTATGTGTGATTTTTTTCTTATTGAGACGGTTCCTGAGAGATTCGAAACACGTGGTCCTTATGTACGTGATGTACCGGGATTCAATAGCATAGTATGTGTGCATCACAGCTTAGCCTAGGGGTGCCCTAATTGTATATTTATGATGAGATAAATAAACTTCTAATTGAAATGGACTATTTATTTAAGTGTAGGTGTGAATACTTGTGACATATTTAGTAGAGTTAAAAATGAAAATTTCATAATAATTATTGTAAGGAAATCTGAGAAATAAAAAAAAGATAACGTGCACAGGTTGTATTAGAATGTCTTGTTTTGACCCTCATATTATAACGTAAGGTCAGGTCGTGAATTAAACTTGTTAGTTAGCGGCATAACTAGGACGGGATACGGATACGTTAGATGTGCACAATTAGTTGAGAGGTGAGGAACTCATGTCAGTGCACGCAACTAACATGTATTTTATATTCACTATTTAATATTATTAAACACTTGCTATATTTTAAACTATTTTCACATCGGGCTCTGACCCATTTGCTTCCAAATCTATTTTTTTGTAAAAACCTTTTAGGTGCCCAGCCACAGGGATGCCAAGCTTAGGAGTTCCATTCCAGTGATGTGATGTAGCTACTGTGGAAGTTACAAGACCTCGATAGTAGACGCCTCCAATTTTTACATTGACTCCACTTCAGATTTATTTATCTCTAGGGCATGTCGCCCCTTTTTCTTTAGAGACCGCTTTATCATGCTCAGTTTCATTTCAGTTTCGGATTTAATTAATTAATTATTCAGACTTTGTATTTGGTTTTATTCAGTATGTGGATTGTTCAGGGGAGTGTTACTCCCGACCCAATTTTTATTCCAGCATTTTACATTATGACTGTAATGTGATTGTGATTTGATTAGTTAATAATTTATTTGGATGCATGTTAATTTAATTTAATAAAATTGGACAACTCACTTTTTAATTACTAGGTGGCTAGAAATTTTAAATAAATGTTTTTCGACTGTGATGCTATGAAGTGAACCAACTTGACATTTTGTATTAATTTGAATAAAGGAGTAGCTATCCGGTATTTAATTAGTCGGTGTGTCACAGTGAGAACCTCATGTGAGAGAACGGGACGAACATGTAATTAATATTCATTGTTTAATGCAATTAAACACTTCCTATATTTTATACTGTTTTCACCTCGGGCTCTGACCCGTTTGATTTCAAATCTATTTTTCTTGAAAAACCTTTTAGGTGCCAGCCATAGGGACGCCAAGCTTTGGAGTTCCATTTCAGTGACGTGCTATAGCTACTGTGGAAGTTACAGGATCTCGATGATAGACGCCTCCACATTCTATATTGTTTCCATTTCAGACTTATTCAGTTGTTAGGGCGTGTCGCCCCATTTCTTTTAGAGACAGTTTTATCATACTCAGTATATTTCAGTTTTGGAGTAAATTCATTTATTATTTAAACGTTGTATTTGGTTTTATTCAGTATTTGGGATTATCCAGGGGAGTGTTACTCCACACTTATTTATTATTCCATTTATATTCTGTTGTGACTGTGATGTAATTGTGTTATCATTAGATAATAAATTTTAATTGGTTGCATGTTAATTTAATTTAATAAAATTTTACACCTCACTTTTTAAATATTAGGTAGCTAGTAATTGTTTAAATAAATGTTTTCGACTGTGATGCTATGAACTGAACCAACTTGACATTTTGTATTAATTAGAATAAAGGAGTATCTACCCGGTATTTAATTAATTGGGGTGTCACAATAATACGAGGTCGTACTTTGGATAAGTATTTTATGTGTGGACCATTATGGATGATTGTGCAGTTACACATCGGATATAGGGTGTATGAGAGACCTAGTTCATTTGTCTTTCAGCATCGTTTGTGATAAGAAGGCTTAGAAAATGATGTAAAAGTAAATGAGGGATAGTTAGGAAAATAAGGGGAAATGTAGGAGAGGATGAAGTTCATTCAAGTAAAGGAGATAGTTTGATTGTGGGTATGTCACGAGAAAATCCCACAATCGAGGTGAGACGAAATACGTTGGGAACAAATGGAGTATCATCTAGCCGAATGCATGTAATGGTTTGTGCATAGATTGGTTGATAAAATTCTAATAAACCGAAAAAGGCCTAGGAAGTGCGATGTTTTAGAGCAATCACATGGGCCATAATTTTTGTATATCTTATAATAAGGGGAGTAAGATATTCCATGTAACGTGAGATTTTGAGTGTGTTGATATCAGGTTGAGTGAGACATAGTGAAGTTGTTTCCATGTTCTCCACTCATAAAATGAGGAGGGTGGTCCGATACTACAGACCCGAATGTTGTGATAGATTGATGATTCCAGGGACAGATTGGATACACAAATTGGTAAAGTTCATTATTGGATTATCAAAATTGTGGAGTTGGCACGATTTTCTTTGGGTTATGAAGTGAATTATGCGGAACAAAACAATCGTTATTAGTTGGGGTGTGTAATATTACCGGGAAGTGTTCCCAATGTGTTATTAAACAGAAGAAATGAACCTACATAAGGTGCCGCCCAATACTATTGTATATTGGGGCGAGACCCTTGAGTCCCACCTTGAATAGGGAGTATCAGGAGTAAATGATGGCAGTGTTGAGACCTGAGCTAGGCATGTCAACCATAGGCCAATGGTTATTTGAGAGGGGTGATATAGAATGTGACAGAATGCGAGGATGCATGTCTTGGACTTTTGGAGTAACAATAAATATTAACTATAGCTGGTAGGGTTGCATGTAATTACTCATAGTAGGATATTAACTACTAAGTGACTTCTAAGGCTTAATAGGGAGAATTGTTTTTGCCTACCCTTTCGATAGTCGAAAAAGGGGAGATAAAAGTTTCTCAAACCCAGAGTGATTCATGGTTCGCCGACCAGGATTAAATCAATCAACATCCTTTTTTCTATAATTCAGAAAATATAGTGAGAGTACTTTGATGAGAACCAAAGTTTTGAGGCCAGACATGAGTAGTCAGGGATTGCTGAGGGTGTTCCCCATGAGGAGAAATGGCTTGGTACGATAATAAGGGAAATTGGTAGCTATAGAAATGATATTTTTTCTAACATAGAGATGATAGATCAAATGGAGTATAGAGGCTTGCCTTTTGATACAATGTTATCGAATTACCGATAGTTTTGCATGTCATTATATTAGCGAGACCTTAAGAACAAAGCAATATATTGGTATGTAATGGATTGAATGAACTTATTGCTAATCGTTGGTTCTAGTGAGAAGACCTTCAGTTTAAATGGTACCATTGGTATATGTATAGTGTAAATAATAAAATATTATTGCGAGTAAATTTTGAACAGGACGACTTGTTATGTTTCCGCGTTCACTTGGGAGCATGAGGATGAGATGCGCAAAAAGTATAATGGGGCATCTTAATACCGACGAGTTCACTTGGGAGCATGAGGATGAGATGCGCAAAAAGTATCTAGATTTATTCATACCATTTATTCCCTTTTCTGAATTTTGGGACGAAATTTCGTTATTAGGGGGGAAGTACGTAACACCCCATAATTTTATTGATTTTTATATTAGGAATTAATTAGGACAAATTAAATTATATTTGGAAAGTTATCTTGTAAAATAAATATTAATCAATGAGATAAGAGTTAATATTTATGTGTATTGAATATTACTTAGTGAATGAGTGATAACACTAATATAGAAAAATTATAATTGCCGTTAGTGAAAAATATGGTAGTTGCAGTAAAATAAGTCGGGAAGTGTGTGAGAGTCGTATCGGGACTTAATTTGAGAAATAAAATATAATTTCACTTTTTATTTTCCATACATTAATTTTGTGTGCGCCAGTGTGTCCGTAAGGGTCGAGATAGTCAGAAAAGTCTACCCGAGGGTTTAGTTTGGGTCCCTGAGCACTTTTAGGCCAAACCGACAACCCCATAGGGTATTTTGGTCATTTGCATTTTTGGAGAAAAGATACCTACGAATTTTATAGGTTTATAGCATTAGTTAGGATGATAAATTAGGGTTAGTATGTGCAAAATCACAAAGAGTCCATGGGAGGAACAAGAGAGGAGGTCTCATGGCCAAATTCCACCATTCTTGCACCACAACACCACCATCACATAGATCGGGTGGAAAGGATCACAACCATACCATTGTTGTACAAGTAATCAAACCTTCAAACACAGGCGAGTTTTTAATCTTGGTAAACTATGATTTGATATAACATCCATATTAGAATAGGGTGATAATCTTGTGAAATTCATGAAATTTGGCTCTATAAATCATGTTCTTGGGTAGGATAGGTGTTATATTTAATCCTTTACACATGTAGACTGAGAAATTTGGGGAAAAAAATTGAAGTTCTTGAACATGAATGATAAACTAGGGTTTTGAATGTTTAATCCTTAATTAATTGAATTTAATGTTGTTCTTTGATGATTTAATGATTCCAATACGTTAAAAATCATGTATATGTGATGGTATAATGTTTAGTATGCTTGGTTTGGAAATTGGAAATGAATCATGGAGCTTTTAGGGTTAAAAATTGTGAATCTCGTAACTAGTATAAGTGGGGAAGACGAGACCTGAGTAGGCGAATCGATTCTTCTCCTTGGACGAAATGATTCGAAAAGTGAATAGAGGTTTCCCATAATTGAATAGTTTTCCCTCTTTTCACATAGAACTCATGGGAAATGTTTGGATTGACCCTTGGATTAATTGTAAGATTCTATTAAGAGATATTTTAATGACCAGTAGGATAATTTGGGTTTGAGGTTTGTCGAATGAGGAGAGTTTAATACTAATAATTGATTTAGCTTAATGGGTATTAAAAGTTTATTCAGATATTGATTTCTTATTATAGAAAATTAGGGGAATTTAGGACCAAGACTAGTACGCCTTGAGTGGGATTGACTATTGAAAATACTTAAAGGACACTTGGCAATCATTTGAGAATGAGAAACACTCGAGAATTTAGTATGAGGAGCATTACATTATGTAGAATATTCGAGAGATACTATACTACGTACGGGGCATATGATATATATTATGTGTATATCAATGATGTCATTATATATATATATATATATATATATATATATATATATATATATATATGTGTGTGTGTGTGTGTGTGTGTGTTGTGTATACCTATTGTTTGTTTTTATATGTGTAATCACACCTAGGCTACTTGCTATTACAGGAGGTTTCTCGTCATGGACAGTCTTATTCTGATGAGCCCATTTCAGGGGATATTCACTTATACCTTAGGACATAGACCTTTGGGATTGATCACTAATTTTGTGAATGAGGGTGTCACCAGTAATTTGGGTGCATTAGCTATGAGCATATCCTAAAGGTCGAGAGCTATGTTTGCCTCAAATATTATGTGATTTGATTTCTGGTTCGAGGGAGACTATTTGATCGAGTGTCCTTATATAGTACGTGATGTACCGGGACTTGATAGAAGAGTATGACCAAATTGCAGGTCTCTACCTAGGGGTGGTGTATAAATATATATGGTTATAGTGATGTATATATGTACTTGTGATTGGTTCTTTTACGAGCATGGTACTAGATAAGATAGATTGTGACATCTAAATTATTCAAGTGTATGAGAACTAAATCAGTAATTAATTGATGGTGATAGCTGAATTAACCACAATATATGGGCACTATATCATTTAGTAGAAATTCCTAATGAGTGTACAGAATTGGGAAAATGTAGTAACATATTGCATGGCCAATATAGGAGGGCACTATAATTGATTACATGAGAAAAGATATAAGCCAGACTAGTTAGGTGGACAGCCTAACTAGGTGGGTTAGAGTAGTATGTTAGGCGTGTACATTAGTTGAGGGGTGAGGATCTCAAGTTAGTGCACGACGTATTAACATGTCTTTAATATCTTATATTTTCGCATTTTAAACCCTTGCTAAAAAAATCACACTATTATACATGGGCTCTGACCTGTTTCAAATCCTTTTTGTAAAAACCATTTTAGGTTCCCAGCCACAGAGATGCCAGGCATAAGAGTTCCTACATTTGACATGTTGCCGCTGTTGTGGAGGTTGCAGGACCTTGCTATTATATGCTTCCATATTTATTTCAATTTTAATGCATCCTCGGTGATCTCAGTCGGGCATGTCGCCCATTCTTAGTGTAATACCCCGTATTTTTATGCATAATTATTTTCATGGAAAATGTGGATTAATTAAATTAAAGGGAGAAACTTTAACTTGAAATTAATCCAATTTTATGATAATAATCACTAGCGGGATGAGAGTTAGTAATTATTGAAATAGTAGTATGGTCGGGAATGAGATACACGATAGTTATGTTATAAATAATTGGGACACGTATGAGTCGCATCTTTTATATATATTTGGAGGGTCAAAAGATAATTTATTTCTGTATAACTCGGACGACTAATTTGAGCACACCAGAGTGTCCGAAAGGGTCGAAATAGTTAGAAAACACTATTCGGGTATTTTATTTGGAGTTCGAGGCATTTTAACCCAAAATGACACCCCAGAGGGGTATTTTCGTCTTTAGGAATTTTAGAGTAATTAAATGGACAAAAATTGAAATTAATTAAAATAAATTTAGGGTTAGTGGTCGTCAGTTTCAACCTACATGAGAAGAGAGGAAAAGAGAGAGAGAACCAAGGAAGAAGAAGGAGACTCCATTAGAGCCTTAGGCAACAACTCAACCCTTCACAACAAAACGTACCCCAGCGCGTAGATCGTGTCTAGAGGATCGTTCCTATACCAGTTTCAACTCGTGAATCAGAAGTTCATTTTTAAGGCAAGTGATTATCTTTCTCTACTCTTAGCAATTATTAATCTTGTTAATATATGTTGAGGTTTTAGGAAAACAAATACCAATTTGGGTTTACCTATGTTGAGATCGTGTAGGAAAGTTAGAAAACTTGATGAGGGTTTGCATGTAGAGGATTTTCCCTTTAATAGGAATGAGAAATTGGTGCATTAGATGTTAATCACGAAATAAAAATGGAGTTGGACAAATAATTGTAGGTTTATGTTAATATGGTTGATGGTAAAATTTAGGAAACTATTGAAATTAAATGATAATTAGAATGATTTGACTCCAAAACTATGCTAAGAAGTGTTCTAGGGTGACTTAGAGTAGTTTGGAAACCATTCAATTGGTTTGGAATGGATTTAGGGTGAGATTGAAGAAGAGAAAATCTGGAAAATTGAACTTTGGAGATGAACTGGGCGACTTCGAAATTTTCATTAGAAGTCCAGCCAAGGTCATTTGAATGACCTCATTCGAACGTGAATCCTAACGAGATTCCAGTAGCCCTTATAATGAGTTTGGTGGTTGATTCGAAGTACCTTCGTTCGAATGACCCTCATTCGAACGAGATTTCTGGGACTTCTAATGAGATTTCAAAATGGTCTTTTTAAGCCCGATTTTGTTTCGAACTTCCCATTGACTTATTTTAATGAGTGTTAATCTATAATGATCGTCAGGTGACTTAGATTGATAATTAAAAGTTAGCGGAGAATATGTCGACCCTCAGAAGGTATAAAATCCATAGAATTAAAGAGGTGCAAAAATACAACGTAGAGTATACACAAATAAAGTACGGGTTATAATAAGAGATATAAGTTGTGTGTATGCTTATTGATTTAAGTATTATGTGTATGACATACCTAGCTACTAGCTATCGAGAAGAGGTTAACGCTTTATAGAAGATCGGATCCTGTTTGCCTTCGGGGGATTTGGAGTCATACCACTAGGGCATGGAATCTACCTGTGGGTTATGAGTGAGAACGATAGTGATAACGGTCGCATGGGTGCGTAGGTATGTGCCTAGCCCATCGGATTGGTACTATGTTCGCCTCCAATAGGAGTTTATGTTTTTATTGGTTCTCGAGTGTAATACCCCGTAATTTTAATGACTTTTAAAATGGGTTATATTTTAAATTAATGGATTAATTGGATCTTATTATAAATTAATTCATTTGGGTTTTATCCGAATTGTGGATATTAAAATGTATGATTCTGAATATTACTTAAAGATATTTAGGTAATATATGAATGTCATGTCATTGATATGACGATATGATATACATTCGGTAATTTGAATTTTTAGTCAGACGCGGTAAGGGACGTGTCGGGACTAATTTATTAAATTGAAAAGGAAATTTATTTTCTATCGACCTTATAGTCATTTCGACTGCGTCGTTGCGTCCGGAAGGTTTGAAATAGTCAGAAAAGTCTATTTGGATGTTAATTTTGAGTCTCGGGTCATTTGGAAATGAAAAGACAACCCAAAAGTGCATTTTGGTTATTTTTACAAGGGTGATGAATATTGATTTCGGGTTTTGTCTTATTATAAGTATTTGGAGATTAGTGTATGTAGGTTCATTTCATCTCTTCTACACAAAATTGAAAAGTCATCTTCTTAGAGAGAGTGGAAGGTTGCTTGGAAAGAAAAAGAAGTTTGTTTGGGAAGGAGGAGAACCAAAGGTCAAAGGTCACCACCACCATCACCACCTGTGTTATTCAACTCCAAAGGATCAGATCTTCATTACGGGCAAGTGTTTGATATTTGCAATTTAAGTTCGTATATTGTCCATGTTAGGATAGTTATAAAAAGAGATGATTTTCATGCTTGGAAGATGAAAGGATATAGTTGTTAATGGATTTTTGGAATCTAAAAATATATTGGAATTAAACTCTTGTTATAGGTAGTTAGTAATCCAATAAATATTCATCAATCTGTGGAAGAAATTCTGAAAATAATTTAGTGTTCTTGAAGATAATATGTTGATAATTTTCTAGAAAAAGAGGCAAAAACGAGTGGAATGAGAAGAGCCAATTTGGAATGTTTAGATCTTCTTTTTGAGTGCATTTGGATGAAATTTAAGAAAAACTCAAAACACATACCTGACTCAATTTTTCGTGTAGAATCCAAATCTGCAGTCGGATTGATGATTTGAATAATTTTTGGATCTGATTTTTCTGAGTATTTAAAATATGAGAATTCATGATGTTGTTTCTTTTTAATGTTGGTTCTTATCCCAAAACTTTTGTAGATCTTCGGTGCTTATTAATTGGATATTATGGGACTTAGAGAAGATCAATAAGCCCTAGTTAAGATTTGAATTAATTTTATTGGGATTTAATTGATTAGAATTATGATAATTAAAGTTAAAGAGATTTCGGTTGCTAGATTCATGTGTTCGATTCTAATATGTTTGTATGAGGATTAAGGATAGTTCAAGTAGGGGAGATTTAATATAACATCGGGGTAGCCTTAGGGTTATAATTTAAACATCTAGGACTGAGTTTAAGCTCATTATTGATTTCACAAGGGCTGAGTGTAGTACAACAGCGTAGTGCTATGTCTCCTGGATAAAGATGGTAGTTTAGAACACATTTGGTTGAAATACGGGATGAGGTTATTCCGATCGCATATTTGAAGTTGACGAACCTCCTCGATCGACAAAGTTAAGTAGTAGTGTATTGGAGGGGTTCCTTGTTTGGATTTCTCTTTGCGAGACGCTCCGCGCATGAACCTTAACGACGTCGGGAGTGGAGAGATGTTATAAAATGCGAGGATAATTAAATTATGAAGTAAAGATATGACATTTTAATACGTGGGATTTAAAGAGATATAATGCTACGTAAGGGAATAATCTAAGGTTAAAGTGAGTACCTTGTTGTTAGTATACTATAGGTATGATAATACCTATTTGATTGATTAATGATTATGTGTATGACATACCTAGCTTACTTGCTATCGGTGGGAGGTTTGCGCATGAGGGCAGTCATATCCTGATGAATCCATGGGATATTTGATTTGTCGCTCGAGAACATAAGTCTATGAAAAACTTATTGGGGAGTTGATAAGTCCACTGACTATGGGTACGTAGGTATGTGCGTGACCCATGGGTATGAGAACTATGTTCGCCTCCAATGATTGTGTTATTGTTAATGGTTCGAGGTATCCTCACCGAACCTTTTGTCCCCTTTTCAGCGACCAGCGATATTGGGACATGATAGCAGAGTAATGCATTGCACCGCAGCTGTGACTCGGGGTGCCGTATTATATATGAATACACACACACACACACACACACACACACATATATATATATATATATATATATATATATATATATAATGGATTAAATGAATGAATGGATATTTATTATGGTTAAATATATCTATGGTGATAATTGTAGATAACGGTGAATAGATAAAGATAATTGAATTAAGTTAATGAATGTTTATTGAAAAACTTAATTCATATTAATGAGAAATGATTCATGTTAATGAGAAACGATGATAAATGTATTTGAATAATAATGTGACGTATGATATGGGACATATGGGGATTATGATATTGGGATGTAATTATAATATGGAGACTAGAAAAGAGGAACCATTAACTAGGAGGTTAATAGGAAACGTTAAGTGTGCACTCTAGTTGAGAGGTGAGAATGGCAAGTGAGAGTTGGGTCTAACATGTACATAATAAAAGATTTATTGCACTTGTTAAATACTTGTTTTAAAAATCATTTTCACAATCGGGCTCTGACCCGTTTCCTTGCATATTTTCTTTTCAATTGTATCTTCTATATCAGGTGTCCAGCAACAGGGACGCCAACCTTAGCTGATTATGACAGGCTATGGATTTATGGAGTTTTGCTTAGACGCCTATCATCATTTGATTCACAGTATTCTCTTAGTAGGGCATGTCGCCCAAAGGATTCAGTTATTTCTTTTCTATCGGGGTCAAATACTATTGTATTCGTGTCTTTTAATACATTTAACATTGGTGGGATTACTGTAATGGATTAATATTATGTGGGAATGTTTATTCCAAATGCTTTTAAATTCTTTTATGTTATCTATTTGGTTATCAGTGTTGTAGAATAAAATGTGTTGCGTTATTCTTAAACTGGAAATGGATTTTGTTAAATTAAAATTTGAAAAGTTTTTAACACCAGCTTAATTGAGTATTGGGTGAGTTGTAAATGTTTTCGACAGTGATGCTAAGAATGAGCCAACTGTATATATGTTTTAATTTGGTATGGGACTGGCCACCCGGTATTTAATTAGGCGGGGTGTTACAGGTGGTATCAGAGCATCAGGTTCTAGTGTCCTTTAGGATCTGTATGGCTTACTGTGTTTTCAGCTTAGCATTCTTTGATATAGAGCCCTATTTTTAGGATTGTTCATCTCTTTGGTCAGATTCTGTATATATCAGTGAATCTTATTTACGTTCGGGAGTGATCGAACAAAGAAGTATGGCAGATGAGGGCCATTGAATGGATAACGGAGATCGTACTTAGGAGGTTATGAAGTATGTTCGAGTATGATGACCGTAGTTGAGGTCACCCCTATTATGGAAAATTGAGGAGAGACATCAGTAGAAGTTCTTGAAATGCGGGAATTGTGTGTGTTACCTAACGAAGGCAATATATTCAAAGGCTTGGGCATATAGTGGAGTGTGCTTAACTAGAACTGAAAATTTGGGGTAAAATTTTTCTTGACTTATCGGAGCAAAGTTATAATAGTGGGATTCAACAACCACCGCCCACGAATGAGGGTATGTTCTCTATCTAAGGAATTATAAGGCGTATATTAATTTTTGTAGCGATTAATATTATATGGGAAAATGGGTTGCTAAACTTTGACAATAGCACTGTTATTTACGTAGACTCACCGACGGGCGTAGGATACCTATACTTTCATGTCATCACGTGGGTTTGATTTTTATTGCGGAATTACTTACTTTGGGCATGTCCGAGCATGATATGACTATCGGAATGCATTTACTTGTGGTATAGGAGAGCGTATGTACTACTACTATAGCTAGCATCTTGTCTTTTATAAGAGAGTAGATGAGTAGACTTTATTCGAATTAATAAAACCTGTAGAGAGGTTATAAACTATTGACTAAAGACCTGAGGAGTTTCGATGACCGACTACTTTAGGTAGTAGTGTATCGGGGGGGTTCCTTGTTTGGATTTCGCTTGCGAGACACCCCAGGCATGAAACTAATAACCATTGGGAGTCGAAATAACATAGGTCTTTATAATATGAGTTTATAACCTTTGCTATTATAATGAAAGTTGTACGATAGGGTGTATGGGCGCCCTGGATGATTGGATTGTAGTAGCTTTCAAAATTGTGAAATAGTAAGTAGTTGTGACTTCAAGATTTATTTGTTTAATAAGTTAGGATCATTTTTACCAAACTTTGTCACGAGGATGGTATAGGGAAGATTGGGTATAATTTAAATTTGATTCAGTTGGAACTATATGGTGAGACTTAGTGTAACATCGATGGGGATTTTCGTTAATGTAGTGTATGGGAGGTACTTCTTAGATTTCTTGCGATGTGAGATTTATACTCGGAGTTGACCTTATCAGTATGGTTCATTTTTCTGAATTTCGGGACGAAATTTTGTTATAAGGGGGGAAGTATGTAATACCCTGTAATTTTAATGACTTTGAAAATGGGTTATATTTTAAATTAATGGATTAATTGGATCTTATTATAAATTAATTCATTTGGATTTTATCCGAATTGTGGATATTAAAATGGATGATTCTGAATATTACTTAAAGATATTTAGGTAATATATGAATGTGATGTCATTGATATGACGGTATGATATAAATTCGATAATTTGAATTTTTAGTGAGACGCGGTATGGGACGTGTCGGGACTAATTTATTAAATTAAAAAGGAAATTTATTTTTTATCGGCCTTATAGTCATTTCGACTGCGTCGTTGCGTCTAGAAGGTTCAAAATAGTCAGAAAAGTCTATTTGGATGTTAATTTTGAGTCTCGGGTCATTTGGAAATGAAAAGACAACCCAAAAGGGCATTTTGGTTATTTTTACAAGGGGGATGAATAGTGATTTCGGGTTTTGTCTTATTATAAGTATTTGGAGATTAGTGTATGTAGGTTCATTTCATCTCTTCTACACAAAATTGAAAAGTCATCTTCTTAGAGAGAGTGGAAGGTTGCTTGGAAAGAAAAAGAAGTTTGCTTGAGAAGGAGGAGAACCAAAGGTCAAAGGTCACCACCACCATCACCACCTGTGTTATTCAACTCCAAAGGATCAGATCTTCATTAGAGGCAAGTGTTTGATATTTGCAATTTAAGTTCGTATATTGTCCATGTTAGGATAGTTATAAAAAGGGATGATTTTCATGCTTGGAAGATGAAAGGATATAGTTGTTAATGGATTTTTGGAATCTAAAAATATATAGGAATTAAACTCATGTTGTAGGTAGTTAGTAATCCAATAAATATTCATCAATCTGTGGAAGAAATTCTAAAAATAATTTAGTGTTCTTGAAGATAATATGTTGATAATTTTCTGAAAAAAGAGGCAAAAACGAGTGGAATGAGAAGAGCCAATTTGGAATGCTTAGATCTTCTTTTTGAGTGCATTTGGATGAGATTTAAGAAAAACTCAAAACACATACGTGACTCAATTTTTCGTGTAGAATCCAAATCTGAAGTCGGACTGATGATTTGAATAATTTTTGGATCTTATTTTTCTGAGTATTTAAAATATGAGAATTCAGGATGTTGTTTCTTTTTAATGTTGGTTCTTATCCCAAAACTTTTGCAGATCTTCGATAATTATTAATTGGATATTATGGGACTTAGAGAAGATCAGTAAGCCCTAGTTAAGATTTGAATTAATTTGATTGGGATTTAATTGATTAGAATTATGATAATTAAAGTTAAAGAGATTTCGGTTGCTAGATTCATGTGTTGGATTCTAATCTGTTTGTATGAGGATTAAGGATAGTTCAAGCAGGGGAGATTTAATATAACACCTGGGTAGCCTTAGGGTTACAATTTAAACATCAAGGACTGAGTTTAAGCTCATTATTGATTTCGCAAGGGCCGAGTGTAGTACAAGAGCGTAGTGGTATGGCTCCTGGATAGAGATGGGAGTTTAGAACACATTTGGTTGAAAGAGGGGATGAGGTTATTCCGATCGCATATTTGAAGTTGACGAACCTCCTCGATCGACAAAGTTAAGTAGTAGTGTATTGGAGGGGTTCCTTGTTTGGATTTCCCTTTGCGAGACGCTCCGCGCATGAACCTTAACGACGTCGGGAGTGGAGAGATGTTATAGGATGCGAGGATAATTAAATTATGAAGTAAAGATATGACATTTTAATACGTGGGATTTAAAGAGATATAATGCTACGTAAGGGAATAATCTAAGGTTAATGTGAGTACCTTGTTGTTAGTGTACTATAGGTATGATAATACCTATTTGATTGATTAATGATTATGTGTAAGACATACCTAGCTTACTTGCTATCGGTGGGAGGTTTGCGCGTGAGGGCAGTCATATCCTGATGAATCCATGGGATCTTTGATTTATCGTTCGAGAACATAGGTCTATGAAAGACTTATCGGGGAGTTGATAAGTCCGCTAACTATGGGTACGTAGGTATGTGCGTGACCCATGGGTATGAGAACTATGTTTGCCTCCAATGATTGTGTTGTTGTTAATGGTTCGAGGTATCCTTACAGAACCTTTTGTCCCCTTTTCGGCGACCAACGATATTGGGACATGATAGCAGAGTAATGCATTGCACCGCAGCTGTGACTCGGGGTGCCGTATTATATATGAATACACACATATATATATAATGGATTAAATGAATGAATGGATATTTATTATGGTTAAATATATCTACGGTGATAATTGTAGATAACGGTGAATAGAGAAAGATAATTGAATTAAGTTAATGAATGTTTATTGAAAAACTTAATTCATATTAATGAGAAATGATTCATGTTAACGAGAAACGATGAGAAATGTAAATGAATAATAATGTGACGTATGGTATGGGACATATGGGGATTATGATATTGGGATGGAATTATAATATGGAGACTAGAAAAGAGGAACCATTAACTAGGAGGTTAAGAGGAAACGTTAAGTGTGCACTCTAGTTGAGAGGTGAGAATGGCAAGTGAGCGTTGGGTCTAAAATGTACATAATAAAAGATTTATTGCACTTGTTAAATACTTGCTGTTTAAAAAATCATTTTCACAATCGGGCTCTAACCCGTTTCCTTGCATATTTTCTTTTCTATTGTATCTTCTATATCGGGTGTCTAGCAAAAGGGACGCCAACCTTAGCGGATTATGACAGGCTATGGATTTATGGAGTTTTGCTTAGACGCCTATCATCATTTGATTTACAGTATTCTCTTAGTAGGGCATGTCGCCCAAAGGATTCAGTTATTTCTTTTCTATCGGGGTCAAATACTATTGTATTCGTGTCTTTAATACATTTAACATTGGTGGGATTACTGTAATGGATTAATATTATGTGGGAATGTTTATTCCAAAGGTTTTTAAATTCTTTTATGTTATCTATTTGGTTATCAGTGTTGTAGAATAAAATGTGTTGTGTTATTCTTAAACTGGAAATGGATTTTGTTAAATTAAAATTTGAAAAGTTTTTAACACCAGCTTAATTGAGTATTGGGTGAGTTGTAAATGTTTTTGACAGTGATGCTAAGAATGAGCCAACTGTATATTCTGTTTTAATTTGGTATGGGACTGGCCACCCAGTATTTAATTAGGCGGGGTGTTATATCGAGATATTGAACCTATTCTTCTCTATGCGTGAGTTTTGCAAATGTACTAGATAGTCGAGTATGCGTTAACACTAAGGTTCTCAACCAATGGTGCAATATTGTTGTATTTATATAAATTAATACGTATACCTAAAGTGAATGATGTGTATACAAGAATCATGCTTGGTGTCTTATGTTGATGACGCTATTTTAAATGAACACTTGTGGTATTATCAGTTGGGCATCTAAAAGAATACGAGAATAGACTAAAGTAATCCTAATTCTATATCGAAATCATAAGTACGTCGATTTTGAGTTATTTAGAGAGTCTTTCAAACATCCTATTATACACTCAGTAGTGAGTCAGGGTATTATGACTAGTATGGGTAGTTAGGCTCGTTAGAAGTGCACACTAGATCGAGGGGTGAGTATCTCAAGTGAGTACGCTAAGTTAACTTGATTAATAATTGTGCTAATTGAATCAATTTAAGAACTTGCTATTTGAAACTATTTTCAACTCGGGCTTTGACCCGTTTTTCTGTATATCTTTCTATTCTTCCAGTATTTTAGGTACCCATCCACAGGGACATCAGCCTAAGGAAACTCTTTTCAGTTGTCATGCTGTAGCTATTGTGAAAGCTGCAGGATTATTGCTAGTAGATGACTCAGCTCATTCTTTCCTTTTCAGTTATCCATTCTGTTGGACATGTCGTCCTTACTTATGTTTACTTTCAGAGATTTAGTCGTTTTAAATTCTCCCTTAGATTTGGTTTCTTTTATTGGATTTATTTTATGGGATTGCACCTGGAGATGTTTACTCCGGACATTTATTTTACTTCAGTCAGACTTTACATATGTTACTGAGATGCATGGTATTTATTGGTAGTAGTTAATGACAAGATAAAATTTGGACATCACCCTTTTTAAATATTAGGAGGTTAGTTTTATTAAATTAAAATTCAATTTTTCGGCAGTGGTTCATTAACTGAACCAACTTGATATTTTGAAATTGATTAATTAAGGACTGATCACCCGGTAATTAATTAGGCGGGGTGTCACACTTAGTTGGATACTATTTTCAGAGACTTTGTATTTTAGTTTATTTCAGTACTAATTTAGACTTTACTCATGGATGACTGTATTTAGATTTTTCTCTGGAGTGTTATTCCAGACTCAGTATTTACTTATTTCATTATTATTCATTGTTGTGTGTATGCACCTGGTGAATGATAAATTTATTCCGATTTATTTATTGCATGCTAGTATTTAAGATTTGAAATTTTGACACTGAGTTATTAGTGTATTAGTAATTAATTTGAAAATCGATAGTGGTGCTAAGAATGACACCATTAATGATTCCTGTTTAATTTAATAATGGACTCATCACTAAGGATTAATATAGGCGGGGTATCATAATCATCTAAATGAATGTCATTGAAAATCAATATATTCATAATGTTAAGTTGATTCTAATCCATAATGCAATTTTTTTTTGTTATTTATGCCTCAAATCTTTTGGTTAGCCTGGTACTAACAAAATTATTCCACACATCTGAATTAATGGACTTACTTTGGTGGAGTATGTTTAAAAAGCTCAGGTTGGTATCTTAGTATTTTAATTCAAAGTCTAGTGAGTTATGTTTTAAACACTCTGCAACTGTTACCCACGGACGAAAACACCATCTTCTTTGTGTATGGATCAAGATCGAACTTGACATGAAAAAATGGATTCACTAACATATTATTTAATATCGAACTTCACTTGGAAAGTTGTATTCATTTTATATTATTCAAAACATCCCACATTGTAATAAAGAAACATTGAACAAAAATTTATCCCAAATCTTAAGGTGGTTGTGTTTCATATTCATATGTTGTAGCATTGCATTATAATTGTACTGCAATATTATAAATGAATCATCTTTAACAAATATGGGCCGCATATGCTCTAATTTTATTTCCCATTATATATATATATATATATATATAGGAGAATTCTCACGTACATCATCCTCTATACATCACACCTATTTGTAGGCCCTAAAAAACTTTTTTTTCAAATTTATTATTTGCCTATTGGAATCAACCTTCCAATAAACCCACATTCAAAAAATTAGGTCAAAATACATTTTTTATCTATTTTTAAAAAATCCACAAAAAATTGCTCAAAATACCTTATTTATTACGATCTCTGCCAGCATGATCTTGGCGATTTTTTAAAAATAGCTACAAAATGTATCTGGAACTAATTTTTTGAATATGGGTTGATAGGAAGGTAAATTTCAAGAGAAAAATAATAAATTTGGAAGAAAGATTGTTTAGGGCCTAGAATTCAGTGTGATGTATAGATCATGATTTAGGTGAGCCTCCATATATATATAAATTTTCCCAAGTGCGTAATCACGAAATGACAAAAAAAATTCAAAGTACATATTTGCAAAACGGAACAAATTTCATTACCTAAAAAAACAATGTGTAATTTTAAAAAAAATTGGTCATAATCTCCTTTTTTATAGGACTATCCACGTTGCTTAACCAATAACAAATAATACAATCACCTTCAAATAGTCTAAATTCGTCGAACAATTTCACATATAACATGAAATATATAATACTCGTAAACAAAATTCACATTGTGCCTCAAATAAACAAAGTATGAATTTTTAAATAAATGGACGTAATCTCCTTTGTTTTTTGGACTATCCAACCTACTTGAATCATCAAACAAAACTAAAACAACATATTGCGATATAAAAAATTGTGCCCAAGAACTCCATATGGTATATGATCAATGCTAACTTGGTAGGAGAACTCATGCGTTTATGTCTTGATGATCATCGACTTGAACTGGTGTTGATGATCGAAATTATCTGATTAGGCACCGGAGATCGAATTATTACTAAATAAAAACACCACTAATGGTAAAATAATCCCAAAAGTATTAAAAAGGTGGCTCGTGTCTTCAATCGTAAAATATCTTGTTCTACAGAAGAAAGTTTAGTCACATCTCCTACCTGCATTTATAATTGAAGATCACCTACAAATATAATTAATATTGTAATTCGTGAACTATATGAATAAGAATACTACTTGATAATTTTCATTATTCTTACTAAACAATATCACTTAAGATATATTTGAACAATCAAAAAAGTAAACGGAATTGTGAATACACAAAATTCATTGCAAAATAAGACTTATATAAAGAAGCATCAACGCACTGAAAAACTATCGACGTAGAGACAAAGTGAAACTTGACAACATATTTGAAGACAAATACAAATTCTATTGTATACATAATAAAAACTTGACATCATACATCATAAAAAATGAGAGGAAATCATACATAACTAAAAAAATTCAGAAAACCACACGCACCAAGCATCAACCAAAGAAAGCCCAAAGTATTGATTAGCATGTGTAGATTTATCATTACTTCAATCAAGGAATAAATAGTAGAGCAAATAAATTACTCAAATACTTACATTTTTGTTTACCATATGCATTCAATAATAACTGTGCATTCAACATTACCTACTAACATTAACCTAGTAATGACATGTAAACAAAAATTGCAAAGCATCCATTGAAATTTAAATTCTTAATTATAAAAGTAAACCCCAACATGTCCGACCCATTAGTCTAGAGAGGCTCTGTGGTATTCTCACTAAGAATATAATCATAAGGCTTTGTGGTATTCTCACTGCAAAATCATTTAATTCGCACAAAAAATAGAACACCAAAAAACAAAATTTCCTATTAAACACTAAATATTATGTCCACACACTTAGATGGGGTAACGGAGTAGCGTGATTTTTCAATGAAATAATCTCACACCATGTGGTACATGCGTACCCAGCGGTAATGTTGGGCTTCAACGGAACTGATCTGATGATAAGCAGAACCTTCCCACCAGTTAGTTCGGTTAGAAGGGCATGTTGTGGGGCCTGGTACAAGGCAACCTTTAATATCGAAGTCCTTGTAGTAAGAACTAAGATGTTTATCATCACTTCTTGCATATCAACCATCAATTAAAACTACTCAGTTAAGAAGGTAGAATTCTTAATAAAAATAACATATTATGAAAACCTATACAAACTTATGCTGCTACTCAAGAATTTAACACTGATACCATTTCAGTTTCAGTCACAATCGATCATAAATTTTTTTGTCAAATGTGTTCAGTCATAACAACTCCTAAAATAATTTACCACTGATACCATTTACCACATGTGTTACTGCTCAGCTAAAGTTTGACCATAGTGTGTAGTGCAATATCAGCTAAAAAACTTGATATTAAGAACAAACATCAAAGCATGGCCTGTGATAATAAGTGAACCAAAAAGCCACTGTAATATGCAAGTATAAACTTTCACACTAAAACTCAAGATGGAAACAATTATTCAAACACGTACTTCTTATCCTACTCCTACTTAACTTTAGGCATTGTATGTCACCTATCATCATTATGCCCAACAAATATTCATGTAAAAAAGTTTTATAATGACAACTAATGCTTTATCTATCATTCATACATTTGTCGAGATGCTCCATGTGTTGGTAAGACATTGGAGACTTCACTTAAAATGTTTATGCCCATGCATATTCTTTGCATAATCATTTTTCCCTATTAGAAAAAGAGGTTTGACCATTTTGATTAAATTCATTCTATATTTAAAAAGATGATCCCAAAATCTCAATCGTATGCAACTGATGTAAGACCACTATACTCTATATCGTACTACACCTTCTAGCTTGCATCATGGATACAATTGTAGCCCTTCTACACAGCTTGAAATCAGGTCCGCTAATGGCACTCTAATGATTAATAACTAAGTCATTTGAATAGTAAATGGATGATTTGGTTTTTAAAACTTGGCTAGTTTATAAAATTCATATCACCACCAGATTTTACGAAATCTAGAATTGTGAATTTAATACAAAACAAAACAAAAAAAGCTTATGTACCTGATCCTTGTGTACCTGATGTACCTAACCCTAGTGTACCTAATGAACCATGTTTAGAAAGGCCATATCCTAAAGTTAAAAGCCTTAACAAAAATGATAGAAAGAGAGAATTTTAGACTTAGTGCCATTAATTGTTAAGATAGATTACAGTGTTGGGGTGGTAGTTAAGGTACCTATAGAGAGTGATGGATGGAAAATAATGAAGATAAGTGAGCATGCGTTCCCTAACTTACGATGAGACAGCAAAAAGATACATTATTGTTTGGATCTACCATATTAACATAGTTATTCAAGTGTCGGCTTCGATCGAAAATCCAAGTAAACACAACCAATATCCATACGATTGATTTTAAGAGATAAAGGGACGCACTTTAGCTGGAATCTACATTTTTTTTTTAAATCTAGCCATAAAAAAGTCATAAAAATAGCATTACTTTCTCATCATTCAAAAAATATCAATTACAAAATATCAATCAAACTCTCCATAGTCTCGTTACCCTAATTGTTTATAAAAATATTCCTCATAGTCTCGTTACCGGAATTCAGTAATGAACAATCAACTCTACGCAATCCTATACCGGAATACCTAAGATAATAAAAAAATCAATTACAACATTATATTTTGCAATGTAAATTATGTGGAACAAACAAACAAAAAAACATATACATATCAATTATAAAATGTAAATTTTCAAATTCTTATCCACTAAGATACCCAAAGTTTAAAATACAAATTCTTCATCATTTCATTTGGAGACTGGTTTGAAATGAAATTTCCAAATATTAGGATAATAGGAATGGTTATACACCCTACCGTGGATGCCCCTGTTAAGAACTGCATAGCACGTGCACAACCCCACCTTCCCGACTGATTACGAATTACATGGATCCTCCACAAAAGAACAAACATTGCATGGGCACCAAAACATACATGAGAGCAGATAACATTGGCCACGAGTTATTGTATGTTGTGCAAGGCAGGATCTATAGGAGAATGCTGGATGAAAACATAAAAGCAAGTCCTACAAGCACTTCGAGAATAAGGACAAAATTTTCCCCTTTATCAGTGATCCATTCGTTAAGCCATTTTCCCCTGTATAGTCAATAAAACTATCACGGTAGTTGCTGAAAAAATACCACTTATGTTGTTTAATACAAGATTAAATGTTCTAAGTAGCTCCAAACTACTTTTTTAGGAGAAACTCTTTTCTTTAAACCAAACTGTATAAAACACAAGATGTGTATAATCAAATTATGTACAAGATATGTTCAAGATTATGTAACTAGTTTTGAAAAGCAAAACTAAAAATAGTTCAAAACAGTTAAACTCAGTAAACCAACTAGAACATGATGAGAAGATGTAGAATGATTAAGTGCACACAAATTTAACGTGGCAAAACCTCACCCAATCAAAAACAAAAAATCCACTAAAACAAAATATACAAGTTACAAGTTATTTAACACACATGCAAGTAAATCAGACCTATACAAGTTTAGAATATATACAACCTCCACCGGCTTGATTCTAACTTCTTTGTAGTTCTTATGTTGTTGTGGCTTTCCCAACATCGTAACTTCTCTGATTTTTTTCAATTTTTACGTCACCTCTTGAAGTTCAAGATCTTAAATCCAACA
This sequence comes from Sambucus nigra, assembly GCA_949130495.1. Taxonomy (NCBI): domain Eukaryota; kingdom Viridiplantae; phylum Streptophyta; class Magnoliopsida; order Dipsacales; family Adoxaceae; genus Sambucus; species Sambucus nigra. The sequence goes on from OX422219.1 coordinate 516,319,436, forward strand.
CTTCTTGTGTATTAGTGTGATAAGTGTTTTATGACAGTGCTCTAATACATGCATGTACACACGCACTCTTATATATACAAACATATCCAATCAAATTACAAATCAGATGTAAATGATGTTAGGTTTTCTATTTTTATCTTCTTTAAATAACTAAAGACTTTTTTTATCTTTCAATATATCCCAAAATCTAAGGTTACCTTGCTCAGAAGACGGCGAAGGTCTTAAACAATTTCAAAAAAAGTTTTTAATTGAGTTTCATGAACTAGTCATTGGATGGTATACTCTTCATCATAATGATTAACCATTTGGCTCATGTCATATAGTTTCCTAGTGAGGTCTTTGACAACTTTGTCAAGATTGGAGCTTATATTTAGAGTCATAGCATACAATGTATGGATATTAGGGATGTATTCATTATTTGAATCACTATGTGCATAGTGTGTAGTGTCCCTTGGATATTCAGTTTTAGGACTCACACACACATTGTCATCGACATTATCGCTTCCCATTTGACTCAGACACCCTACATTGTCATCAACAATATTCCTAAGAATTAAAGCATCCAATCTAGTAATATGATTATTTAATATAGCATGCGTAGAACTAACAATATCAAGTTCAGTTAGAGACATAGGAGGATCATCATTATAAATGATTTTAGCAAAGAATGACAGACAGGGGTCACTAATATTGGGTGACTCAGGCTCATTATTTTTGGAGTCACTTGAGTCATCCCATGTCTTGCATAGGTTAGCCCTAGTTTGCTTATGATTCTTGTTCAAGTTTACTCTATAGTCTTGTGCCATATGTACTAACTTTCCACATTTATATCATTCAACATTGTTGAGATCTCTCTCAGGTCTATTGGGATTATGGGTATTATGGTTCTCATATCTCTTCTCACAATGTTTGCTATAGGAAGGATTTTGATAATTTGTCTTGCCTTGACCATTTGCCATTTTATTTCTAAACTTTATCAGTTTTTTAAATTATTTTGACATCAACGCAATCTAATTATCAAGACTATCCAAGTTACATTCCTCATCCGATTCTAAATAAACAGTAGGTATAGACAATTCATATGTTATGAACTTAGAGGAGAAATTCAAATTAGAACTGGACTGTTTCCTATAAGACCAAGTTTATTACTTCTTAAATTCTAGTTCCATTTTCACAGTTCTTAATTTTCTACTGAGGAGTTCAGGGGTAAGATTTTGATCACTCATCTCCTCAATTACGTAACTTTTGTTGCCAAATATCTATGGTAATGATTTTAGAATCTTAGTAACAATTTCACTCCTATCATAAGTAATACCATATGCATGTAATTTGGTCACAATATCAGTTAATTTGATATATAAGTCATCGAATGACTCAGAGTTTACCATAATTAGTGAGTTATACTGTTTAATGAGCATCTGTGTTTTAGCAGCCTTAACTCTAGTTTCACCTTCATGTGCAGTCATAAGTGTATCCCAAGCTTCCTTAGAAGTGGTATAAGATGAGATACTTTTGAACTCATGTTCATTTATTGACATAAAAATGGCATTCTTGCCTTTGTTATTTTTCATAGATCTTGCTTCTCTTCTTTAGTGAATTCACTTAAAGTTTTCTTAATCCACTTAGTGCTTCCAATAGTGGTCGGTTTTGTAGGATAAATGTATCCATTTTCAACAATGTCCCAGACATCATCTCCTAAGGTTCCTTGTATGAAAGCAACCATCCTTACCTTCTAGTAAGAAAACTAATTTCCATTAAAGAGGGGGGGGGGTATGGACAAGTTACCAAATTTTCAAATTTCTTGTCCATTATTTCATTTTAAGAAAACAATTTCAGAAACACAAGATATTTAAAAAAAATATTCCTTGTTCTGATACCAATTGAAAAAATACCACTTATGATTTATAATATAATATTAAACGTTCTAAGTAGCTCCGAACTATTTTTTTAGAGAAACTATTTTCTTTAAACCAAACTGTATAAAACACAAGATGTGTATAATTAAATTATGTACGAGAAATGATCAAGATTAAGTAACTAGTTTTCAGAAACAAAACTAAAAACATTATAAAACAATTAAACTCAGCACACCAACTATAATAGGATGAGAAGATGTATAAAGATTAAGTGAACACAAATTTAACGTGGTAAAACCTCACCCAACTGAGGAAACATCCACGTTGACTTCTAAGTCACAAACCAAAAATCCACTAAAACAAAATATACAAGTTACATGCTATTTAACACACATGCAAGTAAATCAGACCTATACAAGTTTAGCATATACACCAACTCCACTGTCTTGATTATAACTTCTTTGCGGTTTTCATGTTTCTTTGGCTTTCCCAACTTCGTAACTTCTTTGGTTTTGTTCCAACTTTACGTCGACTCTTGAAGTTCAAGATCTTAAATCCAACACTTCTGGTCTAGTAGTGTGATAAGTTTTTTGTGACAATGCTCTAACACATGAAGTTAGGCTTTCTATCGAATTACAACTCAGATCTAAATGATGTTAGGCTTTCTATTTCTACCTTCTTTAAGGAACTAAAGGCTTCTTGATCTTTCAATATATCCCAAAATCCAAGGTTACCTTGCTCTGAAGACGGACAATGTCTTAAATAATTTTAGAGGGTTTTGAAAATGATTTTTGAAATTATAAACCATCGATTTCTATTTGAACTAGACAATAAGTCTTGTTTTGTAAGAACTAGAAACAGAAATAAGATTTTCTTATTCTAAAGTTTTAAAAACATTTTCAAATCGAAATAATAAAAAAATATGATTTCTCAAGATGAGAAACAAAATAATGCAGATCTAAGTGATATATGACATAAAATAGCTAGATCTATAGATTCTACAAGAAGAAATAGAGATCAAACTAATATGACTAAGTTGCAATGAAGATCTCAAACAACAGAGGAACAAACCACGAACAAGCTTTATCCAACTCAACAATAACTCTCAAAAACTCATGTTTTTTGTTAGGGTTAAAGATATGGTGCTTGATCAAAAAAATAGGTTAGGGTTTGAATGGTAAGAAACAAAAAGTTTCTTCTCTTTATCTCTCTTTCTCTCTCTCTCTCTCTCTCTCTCTCTCTCTCACAAAGATGAGGAAGCCCTAGAATTGATGAAAAACTAAAAATGAGTTAAAGGGTTGTAAGCCTTTTATACGGATAACATTTCACATGGATCACACAAGATAAACAGGCAACCGTGGATTAACACAAATGAACGAACCAGATTAAATAAAGGGTTCTGAGTCTGTGAAGAAACACAAATCGGATCGCTATGAACTCAACATGTGGATGGTCAAGATCTGTTTCAAACGAATGTTTTTGGATTTATAAAAATTACAATTTGAGCCCACATAAGTTTGTGCCAGTTTCGGTTCCTACCCAGAGAAATTTTAAAGGAAAAACTATAATTACAAATCAACCACACAACTTTATTAACAAAATATTTTAATTTCCTAAAAAATCATTTAAAATACTCAAAAAGTTTTAAATAAATAAAAAAAAGTATTTAAAAACATTTTAAGGGAATATGAATCAGACATGATTATATCATGACTAAATCATTATAATAATGCAGTCCTAGCGTGTGGTGCAAGTGATATACCTTATTGAACTTGTAGAGGAATATCAATGAAGCTATGAAATTTCTGAGGCTTTTTGGTTCAACTAGGGAGAAACACAATTTTGTCTCTATTTCCCAACTAGATGAGATCCTATATAATGTAGAATCAAGTGAGTCAAAGATATAGGGTGCTTCAGTTGCATACACGTTTGACATCAGTATCGTTACCCAAAAATCAGCAGTTGCATACACGCTTGACATCAACATCCTTACCCAAAAATTAGCAATCACCAAACTAATGGATAAAATTAAGTGCATATGAAACAATGTTCATAATAAACCAATTCAAAATAAAATAAAGGCTATAATTATCATATCTTGAGAGTGCAATGATCAAATTTTTAAAGTGACTATCAATTCTCTCATAAGTGATTAAATGAGTATCATTTGAACAATGATTTTATTGTTAATCTTTAACTTATTATTTAAAGAAATTTGGATCTCTTTCAAGAAATAATCTAACATGTATATCGTTAAAGAAATAATATATATATATTAGATTGAATCTCACATGTGCTCGTAATTAAAGGCATAAAATGTAACTTAAAACTTCAACAATTAAAACTATATGTCTAGAAACCATGTATAAAGAAAACCTGAAATTTAAGAACGCCTTCAAAACAAATAATAGATATTATAGTTAATACCTACAGCAATCCATGGCATGGATATTACGCTCTTCCGTAACAAACGAAAAATAGTACAAAAATTAACATAAGCAGGACATAGAAAATATCATCATCCATATATTTTATGTACGGTTGTAAATAATCACAACCCTTAAGCCACTACAGGATTTTTAAATCAAACAATCGACAATCACTTAGGAGGATATTTAACAATGTTACTGTCAGGTATGTACTACTGCGAATCACAACACAATTACATTCAGACACCTAAAAAGGTATCAAAATAATAAAATGACTTGTTTACTTGATCTATATTACAGTAAGAATCATTCTCAATTTCCCTAAATGTGAACTAATGGGTGGGTAGCAGCTCAATAATCTACAACAGGAAACAACTAAGTATAATAAAAATAAAATAAAAAATGGAGTTGATGTAAAAAAGGACAAATTTAGCAATAATGATTGTATAGACAGATTCTCCCTGTTGTAATTTCTCTCTTAAAATTGTACTTCCTCTTTTCTGGAAAATTGAAGTTTTAATATACACCTAAGAAGCTCTATAACCTCAAAAATATGAACCATATTTGAATTTAAATTGTTCTAATATCATAAATATGCAGAGATAAACACAATCTTGGTTCCCTTATGTTGACATTTACTACTAAAGCTATATATTTTCTTAAATTTGCATATTGTTACTGTTAGAATTTATAAAATATAGAAACAATGTATACCTTGACGATTATGCTGGCTATTGTTGACAGTCTGGTGTCCAACGGTACTCTACTTAAGGAGCGTCTCCCTATTGAGCCTATCCATGAATATATGCAGAGTTGTAACATTATTTCCTTCAACAAAATCTAAGTTAAGATGATGCACTTTAGATAGTTAAACACCAACCACCCTCACAATATGTAACCACTGCTAGTACAACTACCGATGTTGAGGTTGATGGTGTAATACCCTGCCCTAGGAATAAATATATTTTCTATAAATTAGGTGTTTTATTCGGGAAAAATATTTGGACAAAATAGGTGCATGAGTACTGAGCCAAACTTATACAAAAGTGACACGTCGCACAAAGGGATTATAAAGAAAATTTCACGTTGCATGGTCCGCATGGAGGGACATTTAAGTTATAAGGGTTAAATTGAATATATATATATAGTGAGACTTGAATTGGTAGAGGAATGGACGTGACATAGACACGGTTCAAATAAGGTAAAAGTCTGATGGAACGCGGAGCCGCAAGATGAAACTTTGCACCATTTTTATAAGACTCCCCTTTGGCAATAAAAATAATTTGACCAAGTTTTGATGGTACTAAAAATATATAAAAAAATTCTTGGGATAGAAATTATGAAAAAAAGTATATTTTTTCACATTAGGTTCGGTTGACCGGCCAGGGGGCGGCGGTCGACCGCAGCTCTCAGTTATAGCCTACCGGGATTTCATTTTTTTGCTGTCTCAACACTAGCCTTTGCATCCTATGTGTTGTCGATTTATGGGTGGTTTAATACGTGATTTGGGAAGGTCTTGAGGTTATGACGTTACCTCATTTGGTAACACCTCTTTAGCTTCGATTATAAGAAGGAAAATCGTGTAGTTTTCTGGCAGAGAAACCTCATCAAAATTTTTAACACTTTTTTTCTCTCTCTACTCTCCAACCATAACTCCTTTTCCCCCAGAATTCTACCACATGCAACCATCACTACCAACCCTTATAAACATGATCTCTATAGGTGTTCCACCCCATACTTCAAAGTAGAAACCTTATATGGCCTTGGAATGAAGACAGAGATGGTGATTCTTAATGTTTTAAATGGGTATTAAAGTTGGTTTCTTGGAGATTGAAGAGGGCTTTCATGAAGATTGATAATCAATTCATGGAGTCAAGTTTAAGAGATCTTTTAGGGAACCCCCTTAAGGTTACCTTTGCAGGTGGGGGGTCCTCTATCTTGTACACCATTTCCACCATTGTTGATCTTAATTTGAGGTTCGTAGAAAAACTTGGATTCAAGTTTAATGGGTAGTATAATTTTAGCATGTTATTTACATATATTAGATTAAATATATGTGTGTAGGATTTTTACTTACATCCTAGTGTTTATTATTAATCATCTTGACATTTTTATGGAATGGGTATGAAAAAGATGATTTAAAATAGATCTTGGAACAAATAAATTTCATAATATAAATAATGGACAATTTTATGGAATAAAAATATAAGAAACTAATTGTTTTGTGTATTTTCTAGTAAAAGAGAAAATATACATTTTTAAGGATTAAAAAAGGTAAGAAGATATTAGTTTTGTGTGTTTTCTAGTCAATGATATAATATACATTTTTATGGAATAAAATGTAAGAAATGTCACTATTGGTGTATTTGTAGTGAGAGGAAGTAATGAGCGTTTTTGTGATAAAAAAATATGGAATGATGTTCATGTTGTCAAAATATTTATGAAATAAATATTTTCAAGTTCCTTGCAAAATGGAGACTTTGTGAATAAATGGACATTTGCCAAGTTTAAAGAAATTAGTGAAATGTCTTTATTTCGTGAAATGCATGTTTAATCCATTTGGTAAGATTTTAGTATTTAAAGTCCACTTTCTATGCATATAATCTTATAATACTTTGATAATAAATATGTGAACAAGTTTAAAGAAGATTTTATTGGGTTAAATACGACATAATAAAATTTTGAATTTTAGTCTTCAAAGTATGTGTAATTGCGACTATAAGACATAGTGGGTATGAAGTTAAAAGATTACGTGTTAAATAAAGGAAATGGAAATTTTATTGTAAAAGTAGTCTCAAGTATAAGTGTATTTCTTGAATGAAGTAAAGAAAATGAATGTTGGTAAAAAGCACTAATTAAGTGTTAATGGGCAAACGTGGAATGGTTAGTGAGTATAACTTACTAATACAGCGAAATATTAACACTTATGGAATAAAAAGTAAGTAAAAGTGTTTCCAATAATGTAAAAGACTAATAAAAGTGTAAAAAGGTGTTAAAGTGTTAAAACACTTAAGAAGGTAGTATAAGTAACTTAATAGTGTTTTAGTGAAGATAACACTTTTAAAAATGGAGTAAAAGAGTGATTTGGAAATAAATTGGTAAAATGGTAATTTTGCTTAAAGTGGACCATTTTTATGAAATAAAAATGTTGGAAAGGGAGTTACACAAAGTGGTCCTAAATGATCATGATTTTTGGAATAAAAATCAAGATTAAAGTATAAAGGACACAAAGTGGTAAATTTTTAAGTGTAATACAAATTTGGGCGGTAAAGTCTTGGGTTTTGGCTTCGATCAGGTAAAAGGGGAAAGGAGATAATGTGGACATTTGTAAAATTTTAAAACACGTTAAAGGTACTAGGATGACACCAAGATAAATCAAGAAGGTCCCGAAGCCCTTGGGTGAAAATTCCTAAACCACTAGCCTGAGCATATGGTGCGCATTACTGTCGGTGTAGAGCCCATGTAAGTATGTAGTATAGGACGATTTTGAAAAAGTTAAATGAAACATGGAAAATAGCAAGAAATGGGTTGTGTGGTAAATGTGTTAAAATAACCTAACTTGAATGAATGTAATAAATGTTCTAGTAAACGTGAAATGGACAAGTTAATGCGTAAATATACTAATGTCCATAAGATAAGGAAAATGGTTAAAGAACGTGGATAAGTGTGTGACTAAGGAACCTACATGGTAAAACCCATATTTAGCACAATAATGTGTCGTAAAAAGGATTTTCTAAAAGGCGAGTAATTATTTTCTAGCACGATGTGTGCGTGGTTGAAATGGTTGTTTTCAATGATAATACTAAAGTAAGTTTCAATGAATAAAATGGTTAAATTCCAGTAAGGCAATGGGTTCGAATCAAATCAAGTGTAATGGCTTCAAATGTTAAACCGGGCGTGTTAAACAAGGTGAAAATGCTAAGTATGAATAAAAGAAGTATTTACTATATTAAGGTATATTAATTTGGATAAGTAAAATTTTTCGAAAGTAAAACGGTTAATGCATTAGGATGTGTATTTAAATGGTATACGCATATAGATATATACCTATTCTCGAATGAATCTGGTTGTAACGTGTGACTATCCATTTCCACCATTCATTTCTATACTATTATATAAATTCCACTAGGCATAAGCTCATGTCCCCATTTTATTACAGCAGGTTGTGAGCCATTTCGTATTTTGAGGGTGTTTTAGAGGTAAGTATACTTTATTCATGGTTAAGTTAGTATCTCTTCTTAATTGGACTTCAGGGGTTCTCCCCATGGGTCACTCACACAGTAAATATTCAAAGTTGGAATCACATGCTAACAAGTAGAATGTAAACTAAAATAAAATTAGACCGCAACACTATTTTGGTTTTTTTATTGCACTTTACACCTAACGCTCGAGTCGGACTGGGTTGATTAATGGGTAACCCATAAATTAAACTCGGGTCGTTAACATAGCAGGGGAAAGGAAATTAAAGAAAAGAATAATTATATTCTATGGACAAGATTAGAGACCTTAATATGTATAACTGAGATTGAAATGGAGTAGAATAAATATTCGATATTTCTCACTACAAGAAAAATAGTCATTTATGTCACTCAAAAAGTGGAATAAATGACCATTTATGTCAGTTTTAGAATTTTTCAAAACTGACATATAAAGCCTTAACATAAACGTTCGTAAAATTGACATAAATAAGATCGCATTTATCTCAGTTTTTTAGAACACACATAAAAACTACAGTATTGAACATGTTTTTAATCACATTTTCATGAAAAATTTACAAAAATAATATCACATTTATCTCAGTTTTAGCAATTTTATGAGAGTTTTTTTAAAACTTACATAAATGTTGATATACAAATTTAAAAAAAAACATTATTCCATCAATAGACAACTATCATTTGAGGTTAAATCAACCCTTGTAAATAGATAGTAATAAAGGTTATAAATATCATGGACTTGATATATATGTCAAGATACTTACAATCAATAAATATTTATGTGAGCTACATCATATCCAAAAACTAGCTAGTATGTGAGATACACTATGATATCCAAAAAGTAACTAACGTCTAGTTATCTACATGATAATATCCTAAAAATAGTGATGATACATTACAATATCCAAAACCTAGCATTGCAAACTACATCATAAGATCCAAAATACTCAAGCTAAGACATGTCCAACGTAATACTCGGTCAAGTTTGTTCTCAACGCTATGAAACCCAAAATGAGTAACCCTGCAATAAAACATAATCAACATAATTGTCATCATAACAAGTTTATCTAATTAACTTATCATTATGACATAATCAAATACAGTTATTCAGAAGTACCTAATGTATATAATCTGTAATGAACTCAATGAACTCCAATTGAACTTCATTTATCTCATTCAAAGTGTACATAGCTTTATCGGACAATCTGGAATTGAATTTATTATTACGGTATATAATATTTAATAACTAAGCAATATTTTATATAATAGGAGAAAAAAAGAAAACATTGGTAACATACCTTTGTTTCAAATGGTATGGAAGGATACTCCATTAAGTGCTTCATGAACTTCAACACAAAATATCCGCAATGAAGATTATCATTTCCTTACATTGGGCACTATTTAACACAAAACATTATTACCAGACAAATAATAAAAGAGTACAAGTCGAGAAGATTTTTTATACAACACAAGCAATTATAAAAACTTCAAAAAAAATTGGGCAAAGTTCCCTCTATATACAGGACTATCCACCCTGTTTAAAAAATATATAAAATACACCAACAAACAATATAGGGTTGCTATATATATAGTAGGGCGTGTACAACCATTCCTGCCTCGGTCAGACAGTACATCAGCAATCCTAATTCTTTTAATATATATAGCAGGGCTGCTATATATATCGATTTCCTTCTACTTTTATAGGCCTTATTTACCCAAGAACTTTCCCCCCTTAGGCGCTATGGTGAATAAGGGTACTCTCTTTTCCTTTCCCATTCCAATCCCCTCCCTACGGCCTGCTATGGACAATGGTAATGTATCTTGTTCATAATCTCCTTGTGGATAGATGTATTCCTTGAGGGGTAGTTTGTGTTAGGGAAAGCGATACCCATGATATTAAATGTTATATATATATACTAGGGTGTAACCGTGCCGATGGCATGGCGATAAATTTTTTTCCGTGTTTCCAATAGTGCAAATATAGATACATATAATATAATTAAGTTAGATGGTCAATTTTAAATATCATAACATGGCCCATATTGACAGCGTATAAAAAAGTGAAATGAAAAATTATTCATTTTAAAAATTTGTTAAATATGATCAATGCACACATAGCGAGTATTTGTGGCATCGTAGAACTTTCTTTCATCTACATCTTCCGCTCCCATGGACAGCAATTAAATTGGCACAAAGGTTGCATCAAATTTTTTCTACAAATACTAATGCCAATTAATTGTAAAAGTATGTCTGATGATGTTAGCATCCTTTACTTATAACTTGGAAAGGATACAATTTTAGTTCGGTGTACATGTGCCGTTGGCACAACTACAATTTAATTTTGTATATTTATATTTCTTGCAAATCAAGTTTAAAAATAAAGTTAATGTCTACTGATTCACACAAAATGCACCGATATATCTCATATTTGAAAAGAAGTATATGGACAGGATTTAACACAAAATAGTTACACATGGCATATTCTTGAACTGTTGGATTCAGACCCCCTAAAAGTTTAAACTGTGTCATCCTTTAAAAAAAAGTCCCTCCTTGGATTGCATGAGTTGAAAAATAATTTGGAAGATATATGTAATGCTTTAAATTTAAATTTAAATTAGGGGCATATACCAAATAGTCCCTTGAACTTTTTTTAAAATACATTTAGTCCAAGCCTTTTTATTTTACACCAAAAAGGTTGGACTAAGTATGTATTAAAAATGTTGATAACTTTTTAATATTTGATCCTTTAAATTGTACCTGAATTACATGTATGTGATGTTTTAAATTTAAATTTAAAGCATTACATATAGCCTCAAATTATTTTTTAACTCATGCAATACAATTCCCAACATTGAAATCCCTATGTATTTTTTTCAACTATTTTAGACCCCTGGAATATTAACTCAGACCCAAACCTCCATTATTAACTCAACTCAGGCCCAGACTCAGAATATAAGCGCCTTTCCTCACACCGGACACCCAGACCTCCATTGCATCATAAATTGATACAGAAGATAAAAGCAAAGAAAGTGAGAGAATCTAATTATATCATTGACACAAATTAAAATCAGTTTTTTTATGAAATGACTGAGGATAAAGAACCTTATCGAACACAATAACAAACACAAATATGAGAATTAGACACGATGTCAAGCCCCCAAGTTTGGTACTAAAACTAAAATTGCTTCAGAACATCGGTTGTGCTTGTTTTTGCCGTGTTCAATCAAGAAATCAGTCAGTTCAATCAGTCAAAATGTCGGTAGGTGCCAACAGCCCAAGCTCCGAAACGAAGTCAGTTCATCTCCTTCACATCGAAACAAATGAACCCATCGTTGAAAAACTGGAGAAACAATTACCATTTTAAATTTAAATTTACAAACAAATGAACCCATCGCTGAAAAAATCGGAGAAACCCACTACTGTGAAGACAATACATCCACCACAATCGTCGGAGAAGCCCATCGCTGAAAAAATCCACGCCCTTATGAGGTTCAAACCCATCTCCGAGTTGAAACCCATCGCCTGAAAACCAGTAAGAAACCCATTATTTTTAACATAACACAAATCGTGTAAATACTCATGAAGATACAATACAATGAACCTCATAAAGATACAATATAATACAATGAGAAAGAGAGACCCTGGGTAGTCTCGGAGAACCTCTAAGAAACCCGTGAACACACAACACAACACAAATTGTGTAAATACTCACCTGCAAAATAGAAGAAGGTAAAGAAACTTGCAAAAACACGACATCATCATTTGAAACCTGCAAAAAACACAATTACAAAATTGAAGAAGGTAAAGAAACCCACATGAGAAATAGGAAAATAGAAGAATGTCACCGCAACAAAACCACAACTACAAAATGGAAAAAAAATCGCTCGCCACGCACCTGCTTAAAGAAATGAAAAAAAAAAACAAAGAAGAAAACAACCAAAAACTTAGATCACGTGCTAAAAGAAATGAAAAAAAAACTGCAACCTCCAGATCTTAGCCTCGTGTTCGTTTTGCTACAAGACCACAACTACATTGGAAGAGAAAAACAAAATAAATTAGATCTGCTAATTTAGAACAACAACAAAATGGAAAAAAAATTGCTCGCCATGAACCTGTTTAAAGAAATTGAAAAAAATCAAAGATGAACACACCAAAAAACTTAGATCACCTACTAAAGGAAATGAAAAAAAATAGATCACCTATGCAGAACGAAACTCATACGAACAAGTGCGTGGCGAACAACTATGCAAAACGATGAAGCTATGTGGGTATAAAAGAGAATGCCTATGCAGGATGAAGAACCCTTTCAGATCTGATGAAGCTGCGTGGGCATGAGAGAGAAGTTTGGTTAGATAGTGGGTACAAATAACTTATAATATCAAAGCATTTCCTCGAGCCTTGTGCACTGTAAATACCGTAAACACCTCGAGCCTTGTCCTCTCTATGTAAATGCCCACTTTGACCACAGAATCTTCATAATATCAAAGCATTTCCAGTCGTTGGATTGAAACTCTAAAGATTAAATCTGAGCCACCAGTTGATAAAGACCAAACTCAAGAGATTTAATCACAATCGTCAATTGAGGGAGACCAAAAAAGCCCTCCTCCTTTATTATATATATATATATATAGTAACCCTGTGCTTAAACATCTCCTTAATACATAATAGATGGAGCATGTTTTTTAAAAATGGTTAGGTTCTTGTTCCTCAAAATGACATCAAAAATCAACATAGAGGATGAAAAGTAGGAATTTTCTCCAAAAGAATTCTCCACACATGCACTGAGATTCTAGGAGGGATGGAGGGCTTCCATGGGATCTTGGAGCATGGGGTGATGGTGTGGTAAGTAGAGAAAAACTCACAGGCATCTTTAAAAAGAAGAGAACTAGTAGCAACCCTCTAGGAGCTACTATATATATATATATTGGTCAATATGTATTCGTTGGAAAACTAACAAATGGCACTTTCCCCGTGAGTAGCATGTCCAAAATGAGGAATTGATATCCTACCTCTACTTAAAAGTAGTCTTTTTGCCATCTTTTGAGGCGAGGAAAATCGATATTGACTCAAAAAAGACCATCATTTCAACCCATCTTCGGAATCTAGCGGTGTCCCATCATCCAAGATCATCATTTCAATCCACAAAACCCACAAATATATAACAACAACATACATGCTATATAACAATAACTATATTGTGACAGCCCACTTAAAATAATAATGGGTGGTCAACCCTATACTAAATTAAATCAGAAATCTCAGGTGGATCATTCTTAGCATCTACTGTCGATACTACAATAAACATAGCTAACTTCCCACTATTACGATAAGCGGATGCAAAAAAATTTAAAACACGAAATGACCATCATGCCAACAAAAAAATAGCCACTTAACATGATAAAATGTACACACATATTACGGCTGAAAGGAATACTCAAATTAAAATCAATCAAGTAACCAAAGGAAATATACCCGAATATATTGTCGGGTCACAAACAATACAACAATTCTGGGAAAGAAAATGTAGAAGTGCTACGTTATAAACCTTGGGTCTAAGCCCGATGTAAAAAATGAATCATATCTAGATGTATAAAAGGTAGGAAGCGGCTATAATAAAAATCCCGTAACAGTTCGCATCTGCTACGGCTCCCAAGAGAATGGGTGGAAAAGCATCATCGGTATCCTTGCGGTGGGACACCTGTTGCACATAATATATATATATATATATATATATATATATATATATATATAGCAAGAGAGAAAGATAAAAGGGTTAGAGCCCAAGGTGTGAAAACGTTTATAACAAGTGTATAAAATGCACAATAATTATAAGTGCACAATTTCATAATTAAAGTGGAGTTGCACTCTCATGGAACTCAAACTCACCCGTCGACTAAAGCGCGCACCTAAACATATGCATTTGAACCTTAATTAAACTACCCAACACCTAATAGGGATAACCCAATATTAATATACACATAGACTACACCCATGTAACCTACTGACTCAAGTATAACCCAAATATATTATCATTCTATCATACTCTAAGTTTACTCTCAATCATATATATCAACATAATAACGTATACGTACACACCTATACCTTCCTAGAATCCATCCGACTCAATTATTAACTTAAACAAGTCCTTAATAACAGAATAGGCACACATTACCTTCCCATCCTTATAAAACATTCTTTCACCATTCAACACATACGCGAGTACCAAGGACTAAACTTCTCCCCACTCCCAACATTGCGCTACGCTTCGTGCCTGGGACATCTCACAAAGCAAAATCCAAACAAGGAACCCCCTAGATACACTACTCCTTGACAATGTTGATCGTCGGGATCCATTATGCCCTCAACACACATCCTATAATCTCAGCTACTTATTTTGATTACCATCTCTAAGTACACAAGTAGGACCTCTCCTAAAATATTTGGGGTCATATAACAACCTTAGTCATAAAGTACGATCGTTTAACCCTCACAAGAAAGTACACCTAATCACAATAAATGCACTTCTTAGAATACTCATATCACATTCACACACACACACACACACACACACACACACACACACACACACACACACATATATATATATATATATATATATATATATATATATATATATATATATATATATATTAACCATGTGCTTAAACATCTCTTTAATACATAATAGATGGAGCATGTTTTTTAAAAATGGTTAGGTTCTTATTCCTCAAAATGACATCAAAAATCAACATAGAGGATGAAAAGTAGGAATTTTCTCCAAAAGAATTCTCCACACATGCACTGAGATTCTAGGAGGGATGAAGGGCTTCCATGGGATCTTGGAGCATGGGGTGATGGTGTGGTAAGTAGAGAAAAACTCATGGTGAACCCTCTAGGAGCTACTATATATATAGATTGGTCAATATGTACTCATTGGAAAACTAAGAAATGGAACTTTCCCCGTGAGTAGCATGTCGAAAAAGAGGAATTGAGATCCCACCTCTACTTAAAAGTAGTCTTTTTGCCATCTTTTGAGGCGAGGGAAATCGACATTGACTCAAAAAAGACCATCATTTAAAACCATCTTCGGAATCTAGCGGCGTCCCATCATCCAAAATCATCATTTCAATCCACAAAACCCATAAATATATAACAATAACATACATGATATATAACAATAACTGTATTGTGACAACCTATTAAAATAATAATGGGTGGTGAGCCCTATACTAAATTAAATCAGAAATCTCAGGTGGATCATTCTTAACATCTACTGTCGATACTACAATAAACATAGCTAACTCCCCACTATTACGATAAGCGGATGGCAAAATTTTTAAAACATGAAATGACGATCATGCCAACAAAAAAATAGCCACTGAACATGATAAAATGTACAGACATAATATGGTATAAAGGAATACTCAAACTAAAATCAGTCATGGACATAAAGGAAATATACCTGAATATGCTATCGGGTCATAGACAATACAACAATTATGGGAAATAAAATATAGAAGTGCTAAGATATAAACCTTGGGTCTAAGCCCAATGTTAAAAATGAATCATATCTCGATGTACAAAAGGTAGGAAGTGGCTATAATAAAAATCCCGCAATAGTTCACATCTGCCACAACTCCTAAGAGAATGGGTGGAAAAACATCATCGGTATCCTTGCGGTGGGACACTTGTTGCACGCAATATATATATAGCAAAAGGGAAAGATAAAAGGGTTAGAGCCCCAGGTGTGAAAACGTTTATAGCAAGTGTATAAAATGCACAATAATTATAAGTGCACAATTTCATAATTAAAGTGGAGTTGCACTCTCATGGAACTCAGACTCACCCGTCGACTAAAGCGCGCACCTAAACGTATGCATTTGAACCATAATTAAAATGCCCAACACCTACTAGGGATAACCCAATATTAATCTACTCATAGACTACAACCACGTAACCTACTAACTCAAGTATAACCTAAAAATATTATCATTCTATCATACTCTAAGTTTACTCTTAAACATATATATCAGCATAAAAATGTATACGTACACACCTATACCTTCCTAGAATACATCCGACACAATTATTAACTTAAACAAGTCTTTAATAACAGAATAGGCCACATTACCTTCCCATCCTTATAAAACATTCTTTCACCATTCAACACATACCCGAGTACCAAGGACTAAACTTCTCCCTACTCCCAACATTGCGCTACGTTTCGAGCGTGGGACATCTCGCAAAGAAAAATCCAAACTAGGAACCCCCTAGATACACTACTTCTTGACAATGTTGTTCGTCGGGATCCATTATGCTCTCAACACGCATCCTATAACCTCAGCTACTTATTTTGATTACCATCTCTAAGTACACAAGTAGGACCTCTCCTAATATATTTGGGGTCATATAACAACCTTATGTGACAACCCGCAGTCCAAAATAAGGGGTGACCAGCCCGATACTCCAACATAGCGGAAATCATGGATGGAAATGATGCTCAGCATCACAACAATAAAATGAGTAAATGGGAAAAACCACCCAATAATTCAGAAAACGGGCTGCCAAAAATATTTAATTTGATTAAAAGATTAAGTTAAGAATATAATTTAAACAACTCATTGTAAATGTTAGGGGAATTCCACAATAACATATATAATACCCCCTACCATAATGAATATATAAGGAAAGGACCGAATATGCTATCGGTCCACAGCTACATACAATGTTTTGCAAAAATTTAATATGTTACATAGTACAATCATTAAGCAATTAAAAAGTTTAGGCAACACGCCCGAGTAGAAGACTTGATCATAGCTAGAATACAAAAATGAGGGCGTCTAACAAAACATCCTGTAATATCCGCAAATTCTTATAGCTCCTCAAAAGTAATGGAATAGGAATATCAGATCGGGCGCCCTTGCAGAAGAGTACCTAGGCGGATACAATAACATATACGACATGGAAAATGAATGGGTCAGGGCCCGGTTTTTATAAAATTCCCAGATGAATAACAAGCATGATAGGTATGAACAGTTTATCATGAATGATGAGGATGAAAATCTAACAACCTAATCATGAGGCATAAATGAAGCAGTCTAAATGATGCGTCTCTAATTGAAATTTATGCAGGTGAATGAAATTAGGCATTATAAATTTACAAAGTATCCATCATCATTTACCATTTTATTCCAATTTCCATTCCTAAACAGGAATATATTACCATCATTACTTCTCATTTCTTTTCGATTCTTATTCCTTAGCAGGAATATAATTGCTATCATACATTTGGTGGCAATACACATATCTCAAGTCCCACTTGAATTTAGAAAGGTTATATTCTTATACATATAACGATTCTAAGACCGCCCCTCCGAGTTTCCCCACTGGGCGCGCCCCTAAATGACTATCATCTTCCAGGGGCCTATCAAACAAGGCAGCCTGGGTACCAAATGCACGTTGGGAAGTGGCCATATGCCTGCGAGTGAGTTATAACCACACCCGGAATTACCTCACTAGCACAGAATAAATCATATAATAAACCCGCATATAGCCGAGGACTATAGTCTCCCTGGATTCAGTATCCAGGGAACATCACCTCATGCGCGAGCTTCCCTTATGATAGCATTTAGAGACGTGTGTTTTAGTAAATTAACATTTACCATTTAAATCAAAATTTCATTTATGTTAACCAAATATGTGTTTCATTATATCTGCAACCCTAATCATTGAATATTTTCATTTACATTCATCATGTTACAAGTCTTGAATTAATATCCAAGTAATGACCATAATTCCATAAGTCTCAAGTTCTTATATACCTCAAATGAGCCTCTAATGTCTCCAAATATGGGCTTTTAACCCCTAAACTCCTAAGAAGTTATAAAAAGAAAAGTAATGCCTAAACATCACTTGAAACACCCTCGGAATAAACCCCAAGTGAACCCATTCAACTCTAGGGTAACGTCCCAACTCAATTAAAATTCTAGGACTCTAAGTTTACTTCATACAAGAAGGTTCCTAGTCCCTAATTAAAAGAAGAAACTTAGGAAACAAAAATAATGTTTAAGGGTGGAAAACAGGGGACCGATCGGCCGGTCATGAGACCGTGGTCCACCGCGTCTCAAGGTTTATCCTACGAAGAAAAGAAAAAAGTCCAGGTAAAGGGTACCGGTCAACCGGTCAGTGGACCACGGTCGACCGCACACCAAAACTTAAACCTTGATGGGAAAGCAGTGTGCCTTCCCCCGACGGCCCTGTCAACCAGTCCTGGAACCTCGGTCGACCGGCCATAGAGGACCCACAACCCCTTTCTTCTTCCAATAACCAAAACCCATCTCATTTATTACCACCAACAGATTTTAAATGCATCCGACAACCATAGTTTACACCAATATCAATTTAAATCACCTCTAAAGACTTAAAGCCCATAAATCCAATAAAAACCCTAGCTTTCTTAAACCATAATTAACCCACAACTATCAACACTAATTATTCAACTTAAAACATATAATAACAAGTAGAAAACTTGCCTCAAGTTTGCAAATTCTAATTTGATGAAGATGTAGGCAAGATGAATCTCCAAACCTTCAATCACTCTCTTTCTCCACAAGTTCCCTTCCTTTCTCTCTCACTCTAGGTCACAAATGCTCTTAAGCCTCCAAGGCTTAACAAGACTAAATTGTGGCATTAATCTAAAGCCTCCAAATTTAAGTGGTTAATACCACATTAAAATGATTTCAAATACGCAATATACTAAAACCTGTCAAAAGTGCCCCATAACATCAAAATACAATATGGCACATATTTTGAGTATCTCGCACCTCCCGGAACTAACTACACCCTCCAAATTATTATTTGGAAATTTTATAACTCATTTCAAGTTCCGGTTCCATTTTTAAACCATAATGTCATTTAAATTCTTATGACAAAATCAAACACAACATGGCGGTATTTACCTACACATGTGGTAATTATGCAATATTTTAGTAAATATTAACTTTTCTTCCTTAAATTAATACTTACCCCACACTCCAACATTTTATATATAATTACTTTACATAGCAAATAAATATAAAATAGGCTCTCAAAAGTGAGGGTTATTACACCTTAGTCATAAAGTATGATCGTTTAACCCTGACAAGCTAGTACACCTAATCACAATAAATGTACTTCTTAGAATACTAATATCACATTCACCTATAGGATATATATCCTTACTTTAGATATATAACACAATCATTAAATCCTATAACCATGTACACATACCACACATAATGCGCACCTTGAAATACTCATAGCATATACGGTTATAGGACATAAAAATACTTCACAATGCTATCATCTTCCAGGAATTACTCACTTTATCCCGGGTTACCATATATTGGATTATTATCACACCGCCATTGTAATAAAATAAATCACAATGTATGGGAAGCGGTCATAGTTCCGAACCTGCGGGTGAGAACGAATCATACCCCAGACTTCTCACCCAAAATAAAATCATACAAATAATAATGGACGACTATGACCTGGGGACTATACGCACCCTGCTCCACAAGCCAGGGTTCTCGCCCACATCGCGCAACTTCCCATGATAGCATGTGCTGGGTATGCTCACACAATAAGTATATATATATATATATATATATATATATATATATATATATATATATATATATATATATATATATATATATATATATATATATATATATATATATATATTATTATATATACGTATGTAGTAGGAGCATTGAGGGCCCTCCAAAAGGTCAATGCTAATTTCTCAGATTTTTGACTTTTTTTTAAAAAAAATTCTACACGTGGATGCATCTACTATGTGTAGGGTACAATACATTCAAAATTGTGGCAGTTACCTCATTACCCACTTCTACCGCCTCTCACTATGCACGTTCAACTAGGAAACCAATTTGAATATCAACTCCCCTCCATTTTATCTCTCTAACGTCTTGAGATTTGCAACCCTTAAAATCTCTCTCTCTCGCTCTCTAACTTTATCCCTCTCCTTTTTACACCCACCTACCCACCATCTCCAACCTAAGATAAGACCTCCTCCCACATAGGAAAACAACGTTCACATAAACTTGTATGCACACATATGCTTTTCATCGGCAGTTTGTTTTTTATACTCTCAACCAGTTTAGTCTGCCCTCAAATGTATTTGGTTAGCAACTGGTCTCAATATAATAAGCTTGCCATTTAAACGGTTTAATCTATACAACACTCCTCAAAGGGTATTGCCATGCCGAGAAAATTAAGGAATGCTTTGAACAATCTATTTGAACGTGTAGCGGCAAGTTTTACTTGGGTTCAATCCTTTCTTCCAACGGGGAACTGTTTGGATGTTCAGTGTTAGATACGATCTGTTTTCCTGCAACAACTTTTTTTAATCACATATATGGCTTTCACTCTACATCCACTGCTGTGTTATAAATGATATGCTTTCCTGCCCTTTTTTTTTTACTTTAGTGTTTTTTTTTAACTACATATAGCTATTAAGTGTTATATATATATATATATATATATATATATATATATATATATATATATATATATCTTATTATATATACATATGTAGTAGGAGCATTGAGAGGCCTCTAAAAGGTCAATCCTAATTTCTCATATTTTTGAGTTTTTTAAAAAAAAAATTCTACACGTGGATGCATCTACTATGTGTAGGGTACAATACATTCAAAATTGTGGCAGTTACCTCATTACCCACTTCTACCGCCTCTCATTATGCACGTTCAACTAGGAAACCAATTTAAATATCAACTCCCCTCCATTTTATCTCTCAAACGTCTTGAGATTTGCAAGCCTTAAAATCTCTCTCTCTCGCTCTCTCCCTTTCTCCCTCTCCTTTTTACACCCACCTACCCACCATCTCCAACCGAAGATAAGACCTCCTCCCACATAGGAAAAACACGTCCATATAAACTAGTATGCACACATATGCTTTTCATCGGCAGTTTGTTTTTTATACTCTCAACCAGTTTAGTCTGCCCTCAAATGTATTTGGTTAGCAACTGGTCTCAATATAATAAGCTTGCCATTTAAACGGTTTAATCTATACAACAATCCTCAAAGGGTATTGCCATGCCGAGAAAATTAAGGAATGCTTTGAACAATCTATTTGAACGTGTAGCGGCAAGTTTTACTTGGGTTCAATCCTTTCTTCCAACGGGGAACTGTTTGGATGTTCAGTGTTAGATACGATCTGTTTTCCTGCAACAACTTTTTTTAATCACATATATGGCTTTCACTCTACATCCACTGCTGTGTTATAAATGATATGCTTTCCTGCCCTTTTTTTTTTACTTTAGTGTTTTTTTTAACTACATATAGCTGTTAAGTGTTATATATATATATAGGTGTTATGTTCTCAAGCCTCCAATATACCATTCCTCAATTTCTAGATTTCTAAATTATTTTTAAACTCCAAAAAACACGTGTTTACCTCTAAACTTCCTCCACAATCCAAATTATAAAAAATCCGTAACTTCCCAGGTAACCAACAAAGCAGGTAAATTTTTAAAATTTCCCTTATTTTTTCACCTTTTTCCCGCATATTCCATTCAAACCTCTCCTCTCCCCTCTTTCATATGCCTCGCCACCACCTCTCATCTATTTCTCTCCATCTCCCTCAAGCACATCCCACCTGCACCACCATATCTGATTACACTGCAAAATCTAATTAACAGGTAAATTTATGGCGTACGAAGCAGGTAAATTTATGGTGTATGAAACCAAAAAAATAGATAAGGGGTTTATTCCTTTATCGCTTATTATTTTTTTTCATCTATTTTATTTGGCTTCATTTCATTTCTTGCAGATTTCAGTTTTACTACTTTCTTCTGGTTTTTGATGATTACAAGTACATGTTGATAGGTTAATGTAATTCTTTCCATCTTTCTGTTTTTCATTATATGGCTTCATTTTAGAATTTTACGTAATGTTGGATATTGAAGTCTTTAGAAAAAATAAGTCCATGTCGACTGATTTCCAACGTATTTGCATGGGTTTACTGCTGCATGGTTGTTATACAGTGGAAAGTTACGTTAAAGGAGATAGTAATAGATGAAAAGTATGTTCTTTTTTATTTGTGGATACAACTGTGTGTGTTTGGGATTGTACACTGAAGGATCAGGTTGATCATAAATTTTATGCATATATTAATAAGTTTTTTGACTTTTTATTTTGTCTAACTTTACCTTTTTAATCTGTGCATTGACATTGTTATTTCAGTTTTCTAGCATTTTTTCTAAGCTTTGCTTGAGGTTCTCTACCGTAAGGCAGGTGGAAGAAGATGGGTTGGCAAATATTTGCAAAGATGGCAGTGGGAGTGAGTTATGTGTGAGAAGAGAAAAGAAAAAAGTTAGAGAAAGATATCTCTTTGTTGGTTTAGGATTTCCCCACTATAGATGTTGATAATTGGAGTGATACGTATTGAAAGGGTTCATGTGTTATATTGTGGGGTTTGGGTGATATGCATAGATGGAATGGAGTGAGAACATTGCATACTTTTTTCCCATCCTGAGAACATGTTTTGGCCAGATGAGATTGAGAAATGAAAGAAAAAAAAAATCCCTCTCGAGCCCCTCACTAATTTTGTGTATTCATTTGTATCTTTTAAAAGATTTTACGATGGCATAAATTTTTCATCTTTTCAACGTCTTTAAATAGTGTTTTCTTTATAATTTTTTCATCTTTTCAGTGTCTTTATAAGCTCTCCATTTTCTAATAGAAAACACATAAATTGTTTATGGTTTTTCTTGGTTGCTTTGTTGGTTTATGGGTTTTTAAATGTGGGAAATGCACACATGTTTGTGTGTAGAAGAAACTAATTGTGTGATTATATATATATATATATATATAGTTAGTATAAAAATACTAACTTGCTAAGAAATTACACTCAGTATGGAAGATCAAAGCAGGATAATCAAAACAATTAAATAAGAGAGAGTTGTTATGAGTTTGAGAGATTGGGTTGGGGGGGTGGGGTGTTGGACGTAAAGAATAAACAAATTATAAAATTATAAATTATTTCAATAAACCATATCTATATACCATGTGTGTGTGTGTGTGTGTGTGTGTGTGTGTGTGTGTGTGTATATATTCTATTTGTTTATAATAGAACATACATTTGTTTATGTTTGTTTATAAGTATTAATAATTAATTTGTTAATGGTCTGCACCGTAAGGGTTTATTTTTAAAAAATATGTGTCAAAATTGATTCATTTCTTTTGTGTTTATTTTAAAATTTTCAGGTTACTGATAAAAAATCAACTAAAAATAATTTTTTTCCTATTTAAAAAAATGGATCAATATTTGACAGTTTCGGTATTTCTTATAAAAACTGTCAAACATTGGCCAATTTTTACAAAGTAGCAAAAAAATCATTGTGCATTTTTTTGGGAATGATTTCTTTTATGTGTATTTTAAACATTTCAGAGGGTACCCATAAAAAAATCAACTTGGAATAATTTTTTATGCTATTTAAAAAAAATGGGTCAAGGTTTGACAACTTTTATATAGCATGTGTAAAATTATAAATGATTTCAATAAATCACCTGTATATACCATGTGTGTGTGTGTGTGTCTATTGTATTTGTTTATAACAGAACATACATTGATTTAAGTTTGTTTATAAGTATTAATAATTAATTTGTTAATGGTCCGCACCGTAGGGGTTTATTTTTTAAAAATATATACGTTAAAATTGATTGACTTCTTTTGTGTCTATTTTAAACATTTCAGGTTACTCATAAAAAATCAACTCAAAATTATTTTTTTTGCTATTTAAAAACAATAGGTCAATATTTGATAGTTTCTGTATTTGTTATAAAAATTGTTAAACATTAACCAATTTTTCTAAAATAGCAAAAAAATAATTGTGTATTTTTTTGGAATGATTTCTTTTGTCTGTATTGTAAACATTTCAGGGTACCCATAAAAAAATCTACTTGGAATAATTTTTTATGCAATTTAAAAAAAATGGGTCAAGGTTTGACAACATTTATAACTCTTATAAAAAATGTCAAACATTGACCAATTTTTTTAAAATAGCAAAAAAAAAACATTATGAGTTGATTTTTTTTTTTATGGATTCCCAAAAATGTTTAAAATAAACTGTTGTAAAAAAATTCAAATTGTTTAACATTGACCCATATTAAGACACGCACCATACGTACATATTATCTAATATTGTCTCTTCGAATCTTACCAATAGTAAGATACATATTTTTTTACTAATTAATATTTTCAGACTATGTTTTGTTTTATGATAATATATGGCACCTGGGATTTATTTCCTAATATTCATTTCAATCCATATATATTTTCCACCATATTACCTAAATTTAATGTTCATTGTCATGGATACGATTATTTCTTTAAATACGGATATTAGATTACACATTAAAATAATATATTTCAAAACGCGTTACACCCGACCGTGCATCGCACGAGTCAGCACTAGTATATATATATTTAAATGGGTGTATATATGGTGTGAATGCATAAACCTTGTGTGATGGCTTGTACCTATGAAGTGATGGTATATATATATATATATATATATATATATATCCCTCATTATACTAACTGTCACTATAACGCATAACTTCCTAATGCATTTTAAATAATGCAGTCTCTCACATGAAACTTATTCATCCATTTCACCTATGATATGAATAGTCTCCCAATTTGATCAATAACACATATACTATCATATAGCCGAATGAATATCACAATCCTCATTCACACACCATCTATATCTGTATGCCCACCCATATGTAATAATTATCCCGGCTATAAGTACACACTTAACTAGTAGCGGCATCACAATCTGATGTCATACCTTTGCAACTTCCTCGAAGAGTCCTCAACCATTCATCATATATTAACTCACTTCTAATCTCCAAATAGGACTCCCATCCATAATGAGATTCCCCACTACATCGATGCAACAAAATCCAATACATATGTATGTATGTTCCCAAAATAGCTCGATACGTCCCCACGATCACATCACGTGAGAAACCCCTAATAAATCTCCAAAACTTATCTCTTGCATCATATACAAATATTCCAAATTGAGAAACTCAATCGAAATGGAATAAAAGTCATTCTAGAAAAAATTGTCAAGGCATCCCTATTTCCAAATCGATTCGGCCTGGACCGAATCGATTCAGTCCCAAAGGCGAATCGATTCTCCCCTTATGTGAACCGATTCGATCCCAAAGGACCTGTAAGTCTGTCTTAGCCCGAATCAATTTGGTAAATCATACTTGAATGTATGCAGCATTGCGAATTAATTCAAAAGGGGGACGAATCGATTCGGCATGTTCAGCAGGCTACGGAATGGTCATTTTTCTCCAAAACCTAAATTTTCCAAAACTCAAATCCATCATCTATCAACCCTCAATATTCAACCCCAACATGTTTTCTAACATAAAAATCATTATATATATCATCCCTACTCACAAAACAACCTCAAATCCATTTGCAAACATCAAATGCAAGATTTAACCCACAAAATCAAGGTTTTGATATTTATACCCAAAATCCATACTTTTATCCACAATTAATGAAATCAAAAACACATATGAATTATTTAGAAAGATTAAACACTTCCCTCAAACTTGTAGAGGTTGAATAAACCTCGAGATCACGAATTGGCCATAAATCTCCAAGCTTTCTCCTCTCTCTTCTTCCTTTCTTCTTCACTTTCGCTCTCTAGCTCTCTCTCTCTTTCGCACAAATGAGACTGGATGATTTCATAAGCCTCTTAAGCCTTTAAATCCTAAATCCCAATTTTAAATGATAATACACACTTTAAATGACTCCTTTACTCAAATTCGAGTCAAACTAATTTAAAATATTTCGGAACTGAAATAAATCCCAAGGACAGTCATTTTGACTATGTCAACCCATACGGAATCAACCGCGCACTCTGAATCGTCATCCGAAATACTTTATATCATCTTCAAATTTTGACCTCAATTGCCAAATTTTAAAATTCTTCGATTTAAATAAATTTTATTTCTCCCAAATAAATTAAATTCTTAGTCCTAAAATCATGGGGTATTACAAACTTCCCCCGTACAAGAATTTTGTCCTCAAAATTAAGTTAAGCCTAGGACTCTGAACCTCAACTAGTTCTAACGTATCCTACCCTCACGCTCAGTATACCTATCTCTCCCATCTCTCAGTGAATTAATCTATAATAGCGTACTAAGTTTGTAAAATTTTCAAATTTCCAATGATTGAACTCTTCTCAATTCCTCACATTAGCTACTTTCATGCGGGGGAAGTCTCTCAAGCGAAATCTAAATAAGGAACCCTCCCAATACACTACTATATAGCTTTGCCAGGAATTGAGATCAGTTAAATCAGGACTAAGGTTTTATAAAATATTTTCAAACCATAGATATTGCGTGGAGGCCTATATAATAATATAATATAAAATAGTTTCATGTCTTTTGACACAAAGATTAAACACCTTATGTTCAAAACACAAGGTATCCACCCACATAGTACACTTACTAACACCCAGTTCTCAAAACTAACACAACCATGATCTAAAATACTTTGCTCATGAATGATCTCATTAAACCCTGAATCTCTTCAGTAATAACATTCTTTACATCACACCAAATGTCTCCATACTATAGGCCCTTCCACAACTGGAACACTGGGAACACACACCTCTGGCCTAACTGTCAAATGATAACCTTACCGTTACCACCAAACACGTTTCAATAGTTCGCACTCCCAAAATTAGAGAAATCATAAATTTCCACTAGCAGATCCTGAAACAACCTATTCTCCCGAAAGATACCATCCTGGTGCCACATATACTCACTCCTCCCTTCAAGGAAATCTTATGCACAATATGGTGATAACAGCTAACCACTCACTAAAAACTTAGATGCGATGCTCCCCATTCAGGACAAAGCATGACCTAAGCACAAAAAGGGAAATAGTTTACATCCTACCTACATACCCCAATTGCCTCACTTCATCAATGGATCCTTGTTCGAAGTTCTCTTACCCAAACTAGACTGTGAATTGTTGTAGGGGTTACACATGTAAAACTTCCTCAAAAAGTTGCCTTCTACCATTTCTAAGATAATCCCTCTTATCTCCCAAAAATCCTTCCTGACCATCCTGAGGGACAAAACGATGTTGTAGCCCTCGATAAACCTGCCTAAAACCCTGTCACATCAATGATCTTGCTCCGCTTGTATCAAGTCCTTCAGTACTGCTTTATGAACTCGAGTCCCCAAATTGGTTACTCCCTTTAAATTAAGACGATCCTCCTAACAGTTTAACAATGTCATATTCATCACATCAGTAAAAGTCAGAAATGTTGGGTTCCCTAACAAATGCTTCTGAATTCAGCAGTCTCATCCTCCCAAGAACTTCACTATTCATTCCTCATCCATATATACCTTATCGGGCATAACATTCTCCAAATCGAATAAATTCTTAGTCGTACTCAACCACCGTTCGATCACCTTGAGTAACCTCTAGTAATCTCTTCCTCATCTCCTTCTGAATCGCAGAAGGAAAATACCGCTTGTCATAGTGTACCAAAAATCGGATATGGGCATTGCATCTCTATCTGCTTAGATGTGGTGGTTGAATCCCACCATTGGGGAGATGCACCCATTAGTTTAAAGGTGGATAGTATTTTCTTCTGCACCTCACTGCATTCAACCATCTGAAGGGTGCCTTTATAAAACCCTCTTCCACTGACTCGCAATAATTGCATCAGCTCCCCTCCCCCAAAATCTCTGGAGGATGCCGTTTCTTATAGTCTTCTCGTACTCTTTCCCACGCAGGTTTCCCTGGGTGATCTTATGCTATCGAAACTACAAGATGATGTGCCATCCCAGAAATGGTTGCATCTACTTCTTGTGCCACCATATTGGCAACTTCGGCTACATTCACAGTCCTTAGAGGTATTTGGGGTTCCATGTTCTCAACCCATCGGGTTGCCCTGCCTGGAAGAATTCTTTTGGGCAATGTCTAAGATGAAAGTAACTATATCAGAACTTCATTCATGTGATTATACACTGCAAAAAATAATATAGGCGTAGTGAATACAATAATCCTAATGATAGGGCTCTACATCAAGAACGCTAACAAAAGAACGCAGAAAACCCGCACAGATCCTAAGACACTAGAACTTGATGCTCTAATACCACCTATGACACCCCGCTTAAAATAATAAAGGGTAGCCAACCCTATACTAAATTAAATCAGGATTCTAAAGTGGATCATTCTTAGCATCTATTATCGATACTAAAATAAACATAGCTAACTCCTCAGTATTATGATAAGCGGATACCAAAAAATTTAAAACATGCAATCAACGTCATGCCAACAAAAAAAATAGCAACTGAACATGATAAAATGTACACACATACTACCGTACAAATTAATACTCAAATTAAAATCAATCAAGTACACAAAGGAAATATACCCGAATATGTTGTCGGGTCACAAACAATACAACAAACGTGGGAAAGAAAATATAAAAGTGCTACGATATAAAGCTTGGGTTTAAGCCCGATGTACAAAATGAATCCTATCTAGATGTACAAATGGTAGGAAGCGGCTATGAGAAAAATCCCGCCACAGTCCGCATCTGCTACGGCTCCCAAGACAATGGATGGAAAACCATCATCGGTATCCTTGCAGTGGGACACCTGCTGTACATAATATATATATATATATATAGAAAGAAAGAGAGAGAGATAAATGGGTCAGAGCCCGAGGTGTGAAAATGTTTATAGCAGTGTATAAAATGCACAATAATTATAAGTGCACAATTCCATAAGTGGAGTCGCACTCTCGTGGAACTCAAACTCACCCCTCAAATAAAGGGCACACCTATACGTATACATTTGAACCTTAATTAAACTACCCAACACTTGCTAGGGATAACCCAATATTAATCTACACATAGACTACACCCATGTAACCCACTAACTCAAGTATAACCCAAAAATATTCTTATTCTATTGTACTCTAAGTTTACTCTCAAACTTATATATCAACATAATAACGTATACGTACACACCAATACCTACCTATAATCCATCTGACTCAATTATTAACTTAAACAAGTCCTTAATCACAGAATAGCCACACATTAACTTCCTATTCTTATAAATCATTCTTTCACCATTCAACACATACCGGAGTATCAAGGACTAAACTTCTCCCCACTCCCAACATTGCACTACGTTTCGTGCATGGGACGTCTCGCAAAGAAAAATCCAAATAAGGAACCCACTCGGTACACTACTCCTTGACAAAGTTGATCATCGGGATCCATTATGTCCTCAACACACATCCTATAACCTCAGTTACTATTTTGATTACCATCTCTAAGTACACAAGTAGGATCTATCCTAAAATATTTGGGGTCACAAAACAACCTTAGTCACTAAGTATAATCGTTTATCCCTAACAAGCTAGTACACCTAATCACAATAATGAACTTCTTAGAATACTCATATCACATTCACATATAGGATATATATCCTTACGCTAGATATATAAGCCAATCATTAAATCCTATAACCATGTACACATACCACATATAATGCGCACTTTCAAATACTCAAAACATATACGGTTATAGGACATGAAAATATTTCACAATGATATCATCTTCTAGGAATTACTCACTTTATCTTGGGTTAATATATATCGGATTATTATCACACCGCCATGGTAATAAAATAAATCACAACGTATGGGAAGCGGTCATAGTTCTGAACCTGCAGGTGAGAACGAATCTGCGACACCCCGCCTAATTAAATATCCGGTGATCAGTCCTTTATTAAATTAAAATTAAGGTGAATGGTTGGTTCATTCTTAGCATCACTATGGCAAAATAAAATCTCTAGTTTAAGCACCCAAGATAATTAAGCTAAGTGTCAAACAAATTTAAACCTAACTTTTATTTTATTTAATTCCATGATGAAAACCTTTTCAATAATTAACATTTTAAGAATCGCATAAATGTTAAGGATGGAAATTAACACCCAAGAATTTAACCATTTAGATAAACCAATACCAAGTTTAAAAAGTACAAATGAAATCATCCTGACAAGAATTACATCCCAAAGAATACTGAACACTGAAAATAAATGAACATAAATCTCTAACTAATCGAAACTGAATAGGGAAACGGGTGACACATGCCCTAACTAATCAGAACTAAAATAAGAGTAGAATCAACAAAGAGGTCGTTTAAGCAAGGGGCTATAACTCCCACCTAAGCTGCAACGCGTTCGATCCAAAGAATCGAAGCATGATGCCCCTGTGGTTGGGCACCTGTAATATATACATATATATACAAGAGAAAAGAAATAACAGGAAATGGGTCAGATACCGAGTGTAAAACAGTTTAAAAATTAGTTTAGCAAGTATTTAAAATGGTTACCGGCCAATGTAACAACCATGTTAGTATGCGACACTCTCTTCAGAATTCTCACCTCTCATATAGTGTGCACGCCTACCATACTATTAATCTCATAAGTTTATTTTAACTTAACCTTCCCATAAGGTTTGATCCCGAGAAAATTCTATGTCTAAGATAATTAATTTTTGAAAAATTAAACTTTCTCATATATCTTACGTTACTTAGAATACTCATCATTATTACAAAATTTCCAAACACTTATAATAAAGTTGGAGTATTTATTCATTTCTTAACTACGTTTATGCACAGTATAAAGTTCCCATACTTAAGTATATACATATTAGTCACTCATACAATATATATACTATCGGCACCCCATATAAAATCTATGGTGTTGGCATACTCTGCTATCAAGTCCCCGTATCACTCGTACTAAGGGAAATACTAGTTCAAAATCACTCTCGAACCGTATTAACACAAAACACATACAAATAGAGGCTAAGTATAGTTACAAGTCACTAAGAGGTCAGCACTTACCCTCACGTCTCTTAGGACAATATGACTATCACTAAAATAGCTTGTATCAGGGATACTATCTTCTAGGATGCAAGTCGTTGTCCCCCATAAAGGCCCAATCGAGATAAGACTATCCCAGCATGAAAACCTCTGAGATAGCAAGTAGCTCGAGTATGATTTTTACACAGATACATAACATATGCATAATCACCCATTCATATATATAAATATCTACATTTTCTAAATTAGATGTGCCCACGACCCATAATTATAATTATCCGTTCTTAGCACATTTTACTTGATTATCTCGCATAACGGATTCGTCACTTGCATTCTCATATATAATTTACTTTATACTTACTTATCGCCTCTCAAAGTTTTGTATCTCTCTATCCCTCACGAGTCTTGATCTTTTATTAAATGTACGCATGGTTTCTTATGTGTGAATAACTCCCCGTTAACCCATAATTTCATCCTATATTAAATTTCGCTCGACGGGTTCTACCTAGACCCTACTGTTCCTCTTTATAATTCATTATGCTCTAACAATGATGATCAAGGGTTCCACGCATTTTAATCTGAATAAACACAAAGAAGAAAAATACACAGTTTTCCAGGCCGGATCGATCGATTGATGAATGAGGTCGATCGATCGAGGATGCCATTGTCAAGTTACAGGTTTGCCTCTCAAACCTCAACCAAATCTCCATTAACGATCCCCAAAATGCCAAATAACATTACTACTGGCACTATATACCCAACGCACAATTTTTAACGAGGAACATTCTCAAATTCATCAATGGTATCGAAATAATGGGGTAAAATTAACATAAACTTCAAGAACCCTAATTTTGGAAGAAAACATCAATTCTTCTAATTATTTCCCAGATTTATTGTTTTTAAATCAATACTAATTCGTGGGTAATCCTCTAAATATGATGGGTATGTCCATAATATATTAAACTTCTCTAAACTTGCGATTTAGGATCTCTAAATTATCAATTTCATCCAAAAACATGTATTTGATAATCCTAAACTAACATGGGAGAGACATTAACTAAAAACAAAGCAAGATAGATACTTGCCTGGAATTCAAGTTTTTGATTTGTGGACGAAAAATGTATGGTTGCGTTCCTCGTTGCGCGATCCACGATTTGGTGGTGGTGGCGGTGCAAATGTATATGTTTTTAGCCATGGGTTGCTTGGAAAGCTCTCCAACTTCTTCTCTTATGGCCGTTCTTTGGTTTTGTGTTTGTTAACCCTAGAAGTCAACTCCTAAAGGATGATATATCCTTAGGAAATTCGTTGGTATAATTACCCAAATATACAAAATGTCTATAATACCCTCCAGGGATGCCAATTAGGCTTAAAAATGCCCCGAGACCCAAACTAAACTCCCGAGTATACTTTTCTGAATATCTCGATCCTTTGGGACACTTTGGCGTACTCAAAATTACCATACGGGTGACTTATAATCTATTCACTTTTAATAATAATAATTTAGTCCTGACACGACACAGGCGCAACCCGACTTAAATTTCCATAATTTCCATTCTATTCACTTGTGATAATTTTTATAAAATCAATCTTATATATTACATTACTCATTTAGTAATATTCGACAAATTCCCAATGATTACTAACTATCGTCACTCTAGTAAATATTTAAATAAATTTTTAAATTAATATTAAATTAATATCTCAATTTAAATTTAATAAATCCCCAAATTTTAAAAGCCATAAAAATAAGGGGTATTACATACTTCCCCCTAATAACGTAATTTCATCACGAAATTCAGAAAATAAGGCATACCTGGTAAGAATAAATCTGGGTAACTCTCGCGCATATTTGCCCCACGCTCCCAAGTGGATTCTTCCATGTTATGGTGCTCCCACTGGACCCGTACAAGTTGAACTACCTTCGACCTCAATTTCCTCTTGCTATGGTCCAGGATAGCCACTGGTCTCTCCTAGTAAGAGCTGTCGGGTTGTAAGTCAATCTCATCTATCGCGATGTGGGTGTGGGCCATATCATCCCGAAGGTATCGTCTCAACGATGAAATGTGAAATACATTGTGAATGCAGTGCAAGTGCTCAGGTAGCCCCAAATTGCTTAGCAGGGTCCCCCTGATGGGAACTCTGCTCACTGTGATGGGTTATCCCCTGGGCTGCTGGTGCCCCACCAGTACTAATGCCCCCTGCCCTGCCTTCTGGTTGGAAGCCCCTGCTTGTTTGCACCCCTACAGATGGATGTGGTGATCCTGACAGCGTAACAAAGCAGCGTTAAGTACATCAGTGTAGGTACTCAATGATAGATTGCCAATGAGGTGTTGACGGATCCTCCAGGCTAATTCATGTACAAACAACAATATCTTCTTCTCCTTAGTGGGTGCCTCATTTGGCACTATAGTGAGAAGTCTAGTAAACTCCTACTCGTACTCATCAACGGTCATACTCTCTTTCTTAAGATTCAATAACTTTTGTCTCATCTTAATGTGTATGGAGAATGGTATGTACTTGCGATCAAACCGCGCCTAGAATGACTGAATCGTGATGTTCTACCACTACTCCAAGGTGGTGGTGGACTCCCACCACTGCAAAGCGGCCCCTACTAATTTTAAGGAAGACAATAGTTGTCTTTGCACGTCAGTGCACTCATACATGCGCAAATCCCTTTGAATATCTTTCTTCCATTGGCTGGCGACTACTATGTCTGAACTACCCGAAAACTCCGGGGGATGCATCTTCTGAAAGACATCCCTGACCCGCTCCCATGAAGATGGAAGCTGTGTTGGTACTGACACCACTGCCTGAATCTGGGGTGGGGCCTGCTGTACTACCGCTAATGCGGCATTCCTCTTGAGAAACAATAGCAGCTACCTCAGTTGCGTTCATCATCCCCTGAGCCAGAGCTGCTGGCTACTCGGGTTGGGTACTATCATCTCGGGGTGCACGTCTCGAAGGCATCTAAAATGAGAAGGAAGTTTATTAGTCTAAAGTTATTATCAAACCTCAAATAGCTAAAGACGTAAGCGTAAACACGAGAATACAACAGTCCTAGAATAGGGCTCTAATTCAAAGACACTAAGCTGGAAGGGATATAAGTCGTATAGATCCTAAAGGACACTAGAACCTGATGCTCTGATACCACCTGTGACACCCCGCCTAATTAAATATTGGGTGATCATTCCTTTATTAAATAAAAATTAAGGTGAACGGTTGGTTCATTCTTAGCATCACTGTCGCAAAATAAAATTTCCAGTTTAAACACCCTAGATAATTAAGCTAAGTGTCAAACAAATTTAAACATTATTTCTATTTTATTTCATTCCACGATGAAAACCTTTTCAATAATTAAAAGTTTATGAATCGCATAAATTTTAAGGATGGCAATTAACACACAATAATTTAACCATTCAAATAAACCAATACCAAGTTTAAAAACTACAAATTAAATGATCCTGACAAGAATTACATTCCAAACAGTACCGAATACTTAAAAAATGAACATAAATCTCTGACAAATTGAAACTGAATAGGGAAACGGGCGACACATACCCTAACTAATCAGAACTAAAATAAGAGTAGAATCAACAAAGAGGTCGTCTAATCAAGGTCTTGCAACTCCCACCCAAGCTGCAACGCGTCTGGTCCAAAGAATCTAAGCATGACGCCCCTGTGACTGGGCACCGGTAATATATACATATATATATAAGAGAAAAGAAATAACAGGAAATGGGTCAGAGCCCGAGTGTAAAACAGTTTAAAAATTAGTTTAGCAAGTGTTTAAAATGCTTACCGGCTAATGTAACAACCATGTTAGTATGCGACACTCTCTTGAGAATTCTTACCTATCATTTAGTGTGCACGCCTACCGTACTATTAATCTCAGAAGTTTATTTTAACTTAACCTTCCCATAAGGTTTCATCCCGAGAAAATACTATGGCTAAGGTAATTGATTTTTGAAAAATTAAACTCTCTCATATATCTTACGTTAATTAGAATGCTCAACATTATTACAAAATTTCCAAACACTTATAATAAAGTTGGAGTATTTATTCATTTCTTAACTACTTTTATGCACAGTAGAAAGTTCCCATACTTAAGTATATACATATTAGTCACTCATGTAATATATATACTATCGGAACCCCACATAAAATAGAGGCGAAGTAGAGTTCCAAGTCACTAAGAGGTCAACACATACCCTCACGTCTGTTAGGACCATCTAACTATCACTCAAATAGCCTGTATCAAGGACACTATCTTCTAGGTTACAAGTCGTTATCCCCCATAAAGGCCCAATCGAGATAAGACTGTCCCGACGCGGAAACCTCCGAGATAGCAAGTACCTCGGGTATGATTTTTACATAGATACATAACATATGCACAATCATGCATTCATATATATAAATATTTACATTTTCTAAATTAGATGCGCCCACGACCTATAATTATAATTATCTGTTCTTAGCAGATTTTACTTGATTATCTCGCATAATGGATTCACCACTTGTATTCTCATATATAATTTACTTCATACTTACTTCTGTCCTCTCGAAGTATTCTATCTCCCTAAGTATAATTTCAGTAGGCATACTCTCACTTACCTTTTGGTCTACATCCCTCACGAGTCCTAATATTTTATTAATCGTACGTGTGATTTCTTATGGGTGAATAACTCCCCGTTAACACATAATTTCATCCTACATTAAATTTCACTCGACGGGGTCTACCTAGACCCTACTGGTCCTCTTTATAATTCATTATGCTCTAACAATGATGATCAAGGGTTCCTACGCATTTTAACTGGATTAAACACAAAGAAGAAAAATACGCAGTTTTCTAGGAGGGATCGATCGATCGAAGAATGGGGTCGATCGATTGATCGTCGATCGATGAATGGGGTCGATTGATCGATCATCGATCGATCAAGGTTCTTGATTGTCATTGTCAAGTTACGATTTTGCCTCTCCAACCTCAACCAAATCTCCATTAACAATCCCCAAACTCCCAAACAACATTACTACTGGCACTATATACCTAACTACGCGATTCCCTACGTGAAACAAGTCCAAATTCATCAACGGTATCGAAATAATGGGGTAAAATTAACATAAACTTCAAAAAAACTAATTTTGGAAGAAAACATCCATTCTTTTAATTATTTATCAGATTTCTTATTTTTAAGTCAATACTAATTCGTGGGTAATCCTCTACATTTGATGGGTATGTCCAGAATATATTAAATTTCTCTAAACATGCGATTTAGGATCTCTAAATTATCAATTTTTTCCAAAAACATGTTATTGATAATCCTAAACTAACATGGGTGAGATATTAACTACAAACAAAGAAACATAGATACTTGCCTGGAATTCAAGTTTCTGATTTATGGACGAAAAATGTATGGTTGCGTTCCTCGTTGCCCGATCCACGATTTGGTGGGGGGGGGGGGGGGGCAAACGGATGAGTCTTTGGCCTTGGGTTGCTTTGAAAGCTCTCCAACTTCTTCTCTTATGGCCGTTCTTTGGTTTTGTGTATGTTAACCCTAGAAGGCAACTCCTAAAGGCTGATATATCCTTAGGAAATTCGTGAGTTTGATTATCCAAAAATACAAAATGTCTATAACACCCTCCTGGGATGCGAATTAGGCTTAAAAACGCTCCGAGATCCAAACTAAACCCTCGGGTACATTTTTTGACTATCTCGACCCTTCAGCACACTTTGGCGTACTTGAAATGATCATACGGGTGAATTCTAATTTATTTACTTTTAATTATAATAATTTAGTCCTGACACGACACAGGTGCGTCCCGACTTAAATTTCCATAATTGCCATTATATTCACTTGGGACAATTTTTATAAAATCAATCTTATATATCAATTTACTCATTTAGTAATATTCGACAAATTCCCAAAAATTACTAACTCTCGCCACGCTAGTAAATATTTAAATAAATTTCCGAATTAATATTAAATTAATATGTCAATTTAAAATTAATAAATCCCCAAATTTGAAAAGCCATAAAAAACGGGGTATTACAGAATCATACCCAAGACTTCTCACCCGAAAATAAAATCACACAAGCAATAATGGACGTCTATGACTTGGGTACTATACATACCCTGCTCCTCAAGCCCGGGGCCTCGCCCAGATCGCGCAACCTCCCATGATAGCATGTGCTGGGTATATGCTCACACAATAAGTATATATATATATATATATATATATATATATATAGAGAGAGAGAGAGAGAGAGACCCTCTATTCCCACTCCAAACTAACATTCCTCCACTCCACTTTAATATGAAAAGACATTAATACCCTCAAAGTTCATTAACTTAATCCAAAACTCATAAATTTCTCTCTTTTGATCCAAAAAGGAGAAAAAAAACTTTTCATCTTTTTTTTATTTATCTAAAAACAGTTTTTTAATAAAATTGCATTCTTATTTAAAAAAAAATGTATTTCTACAAAAAAAGAAGACAATTTAAAAAAAAATATCTATAGTTTTTTCTCTTTATAATAAATAGTTAAACAAAGTTTTTTTAATTATAAAAAAAGAGTTGTATATATATTTGAAAAAGAAAAAGAAAAAGAAAATAGTTTTTTAAAGATAAAACCAACATTCCGTTCATTTTAATAAAAAAAATAACATTACATATATATATATATATATATATATATATATATATATATATATATATATATATATATATATATATATATATATATATATATAATGTACAATTTGTTTTTTCCATAAAACAATTGTTTTTGTAAAATACAATCAAAATGATGTAGAGTTTTTTTTAATACACTAATATATACATATACTATTATGCATTAATGTCTTTAGGGATTAAAAAAAAGATACAATTTTTTCTTTTTATAAAAAGCAGTTAATTATTAAAAACACTCAAAATCTCTTTGAACATAAAAAATGCTTATTTAAATTTTTTTTAAAAAAGTTGTATAAAAAATTGTTTCAACATTATATAACCATTTTAAAAAGTAAAAAAATTTATTTCCACTGTCATATAGGAGGACGCGGAGCATTTTTTCATCTATAGTGGTATGTGTAAGCGGTATGTATAGGTGGTCTGACCGCCTATACATACCGCTGACGCGGACCATTTTTTTTATATAAACAACACTTCATTATTTTTAACAGTGAAAATAATTTTTTTACTTTTAAAAACGGTTATATAAAGTTGAAACAATTTTTTATACAATGTTTTTTTTTAATTAACATTTTTTATATTCAAAATGGTTTTGAGTGTTTTATATAAACTTTTCAAAGAGTTTTTGAGTGTTTTTAAAAATAATTGTTTTTTTATGAAAAGAAAAAACTGTAGCGTTATTTTTTTTTTATAAAAAACTATTTTCTTTTTTTAACCCCTAACGACATTAATGCACAAGAGTATATGTATATATTAGTGTATTGAAAGAAAACTCTACATTATTTTGATTGTAATTTATAAAAACAATTGTTTTATGGAAAAACAAATTGTACATTATATCTATAAAAACGTAATGTTATTTTTTTTTAATAAATAAATGGAATGCTAGTTTTATCTTTAAAAAACTATTTTCTTTTTTTTCTAATATACATACAATTCTTTGTTATAATTAATTTTTTTTTATGTTTATATGTTTTTTATACAGAGAAAAAAACGTGGAGTTTTTTTTTTTAAATTGTATTCGTTTTTTGTAAAAATACAATTTTTTTTCTAAAAATGCAATTTTATCAAAAAACAGTTTTTAGAAAGAAAAAAAAAAGATGAAAAGGGTTTTTTTCTCCTTTTTGTATCAAAAGAGAGAAAGTTATGAGTTTTGGATTATGCTCATAAACTTTGAGGGTATTAAAGTCTTTTCATACTAAACTCGAGTGGGAAAATGTTAGTTTGGAGTGGGAATAGAGGGACTATTTATATATTTATATATATATATATATATATATATATATATATATATATATATATATATATATATATATATATATATATATATATGTGTGTGTGTGTGTGTGTGTATCATTCACACTAAAAATATATATACACGCAATCACTTCATAGGTACAAGCCATCACACAAGGTTTATGCATTCACGCCATATATACACCCATTTATACCATCATATACACGCAATAACTTCATAGGAACAAGCCATCACACAAGGTTTATGCATTCACGCCATATATACACCCATTTATACCATCACACAAGGTTTATGCATTCACGCCATATATATATATACATACTATCTCAAATCCGTATGTATAAGGGAATTGAATTCACCTTCATATATATATATATATATATATATATATATATACTAGAGTGTACACGTGCCGATGACACGGCGATAAATTTGCTCTCGTGATATTTTGTACCCTTGAGAATGATATGGCGATAAATTTGTTTCCGTGATAAATTTGTTCCCATGTCGCCAATAGCACAATATAAAAATGTTGGTCATCCCATGGTCCACACGACATTTGTGTCTTGGAAAAATAAAGTTTAGATTTGCAATTAGTATTTTTTTTATTATAACATTTCAAACTTTACTAAACCAAATTTTGTAAAGGCGTGTCACCCTTTCTCAAGCCTCGTAACAGCTATGGACATATGAATAAACATAGTGACTACCATAAGGCCTCGCGTCTTTTATGTATTGATTTTTTTTTAAATATTGTAGGTTTTTTAAAAAAATTTATTTTTATTTTTTTTAAATGACTTACAAATTTGTTTTAATATGAATTTTAAAATCTAAAAAACAAACTTATATTATTTAGTTGATTTTTTTATGTACACTTTTAAGTTTTTTTCAACTATAGAGTTTAAAACTATTTTAATTAAAAAAAAATACTGTTTTTATTGTCTTATATAAAAGAACGTGTATTATTTTAAAAAATGTTAAATACGAGTGTCGATAAATATTAAGAAGTTATTTGGTAAATGAAACAGTGATATTGTATTTATTAGTATAGTTCTTCACCATATAACATTGAGTTCATGAGGACAATACAAATATATGATATTGTACTTTTCAGTATAATTTAAGAAGTTATTTAGTTAAATTTAGTGGTAAAGAATATTTGATACTTCTAAACATCAAACATTATAGGATAAAAAAAATTTATACTTTAAAATAAAATATTTTTTTTATTTCGATTTTTGACTTTAACAAATTACTAATTGTTTTAATTAGACTACTTGTAACAAAAAAAATAGTTTATAACAAAATGTGGTTTCTTTAAAAAAATTATATCTTTAGAAAATCATTAAGAATAGTTTTTCCGGTTAAAAAAAGCTTATAATGAAAAAAAAACAGTTTTTTAAAAACAACAAAAACACTCCTTAATAAAATAAAAAATAGTTTTAACAAAAAAACTTTTTTCAACAAAATAAAAACTGTTCATAATAAAAAAAAGTTAAAAAAATAAATTCTAACAAACCAAAAAGATTTTTATTAATCCTGGCATTCATAACTACCTTGGCAGATTGCGTTAATGCCTCGAGCCATGCACACTCATATCCGTTCAGAACAGCTTTAGTAGTGTGAGCACTACTCTAGTACTCTTTTTAAATTTGACCTGTTTATATAGTTTTTAAGATCTTATGCCTTTTATCTTAGTAGATCTTATGCCTTTTATCTTAGTAGATCCAACACAACCTTTTGATAACAATTGTCCTTTTCTATTCTTTATTTTATATGTATATATTTTTTATATTAATGTATAACATTATTAGCTCATTAGCTTGAAGAATTAATCAATTTTATTAGCCTATTTCTTTAAACTATAATCTCAATTAATTCAATTGTTAATTTTGCTCAACCCATCATATTAAGTCTTTTAATAACAGTGCAATTTTTGCGAGAAGAATAGTATCCTAGAAAAGCATTTCAATTTTTGAAAGCATGAGAATATAATTTCTTTGAATGGTCTTTTCCCTTTTCCCTTTGGTTAATTTAAATAGAAAAAAAAACAAAAAAAAGTTACTACGATAGGAGAAAAAGATGATAGTCGTTATAGAAACAAAAATAAAAATTAGAAAATGGTGAAAGAAATGAACAAAATTAATACCCATGTAAACTCAAAATAGAAAATAACTTGCATTATTAAACTTTGCACTGTCATTATATACAATGAAAAATATGTAGGACACCCTTACAAAATTATAAAATGTAAAATATTATTTTTAAAATTAAAAATCTTTGATAAAGCCATAAAATACACAAACATAGAAAAACGACAATTTTCATCACAGTTTGTAGCATGACATACATCTCCAAAAGAAACAAAACGTACAAAATCTTTCCAATATTTCAAATTACTATAGGTATATGCATATAGGTCTAATGAGTATGGCCTAAAGGTATACTAACTTATAATTAAGACAAACCTACTATGGTAATAATGAACCTAAGAGTAACAAATGAAAAGATTAAGTCAGAATAAACTGCGAGAAAGAAAACCACCAAACCTTAGGACCTATTAAAAAACACATAAGTTGTGATAGAGTTTATTAGACAAGGAAACCCACAAAATGTTCAGATTGGAAACCAAGAGATCCTGTAAAAAAAACAAATCATCAAAAGCAACGTGAAAAATATCAAATGATCCAAAAAAAATGCATATAAAAAATTAATTCATGCATGGCAATTGTAAAACTCAATTAGTACGTCTCAGTGTGAGAAAAATAAATTTATACCGGAAATGGAAAAAATGGGTCAAAAGTCAAAACTAAATTAAAAATATATAGAAAAAATGTCCAGAATTCATAATGTCTAAAATGGAGAACAATTACACACATTCACATATCTGAGAGAACGGGGTCAAAAAACAACGTCCGCTTTTTCTTCAACATCCTCCAAATCTTGGCTCTCCTCATCCTTTTTAGTAAAAAGGACCCTATAACTTCACTCGAATCCTCTGGCCTCTTCAAATCCGGTGTGAAAGCTGGCACACACAGAACCCGGCCTATTTAAACCCAACTAATAGAAGGAGAAAAAAGATGATTAGAATAAAAAATGTCCATTAGAAAATTTTACACAACGATTAACGATTTAAACAAAAAAATCAATGTTTTCAACACTCACAGATTAGAACACAAAAATTCTTATTCGACGGCATGAACTGACAGCGGCGCGATCAGAGGAGACTAACCCGTCCAAGGGGTAGGTGGAACACACCCCAAACACAACTTTCTGGCGGCAAAGTTGGTGGCACACACCTATGCTTCAAGATCGAATCTTTGAGTCCGGAACCTACAAGTAGGTGGCAGTGGAATACTCCGGAACCTGCAAAAAAAAAAGATATCTTGATACCTGAAATTTGAACCTGCAAAGTTGGTGGCACACACCCATGATTCATGATCGGATCTTTGATTCTGGAACCTGCAAATTAGGTGGCACACTCCGGAACCTGCAAAAAAAAGAGATCTTGATACCTGAAATTTGAACCCAAAACGCAAAAAGATTTAAGTTGATACCTGGAAGAGAACCCAGGGAGGGGCACCGCTGAGAGGGAGAGAGTGCGTGTGTTTAATCTTTGGGACTACAATAGGAGGGAGAGAGTGGTATGGTGAGTTTTTGACGTGAGTTCTGTAAAGTGGTATGAAAGTAAACTGAAATTTTCCTTCTCGTGTTTCTCGAGCCAAGAGTAATTAATTTATTTCATATGTCAAATCGAAAAAAGAGAGATCCACGCCATTATGTTTTCACTCGAGCCTTGTGCTCTGTCCACTACAGGTAGTGTGTATCAGTTTTATTAATTGATCACGCAAATCATCTGGGATACTTTCAACCTTTAGATTTCTCCCCTATACATCATCTTGAACCCATAAATACATTAAATCTTAACCGTTAGTTGTTAAAAGACCAAACTTACTAACTTTTAATCTCATCCACCAGTTAGAAAAGACCAAAAATCCCTCCTTCTTTATTATATATATATATATATATATATATATATATATACTAGGGTGTACCCGTGTCGATTGCACGACGATAAATTTATTCCCGAGTATTTGGAGTTATAGCACTCTTACCATGCTACCGAGTATTTACAGTTATAGAACTCACACACTCACGTGTATGGTATTATTCATTGGACATTCTATTTCATGTTGTAATATATGAAATTTGAACAACAATGTGGTTATAAATTTTAATTTTAAATTAAAATCAATTTTTCCTTCAAGAATATTAAAATATTTTATATATCCCCGTACTATTTAAATTGAATTTTATTGTTCGCAAAATTAGATGTTTCAAATTATTTTAATAACGCTTTCAAGTATAATAATGTTTAAGGCATTTGTTTTCGTATCTTGTCCTGTTTTTACATGTCCTATTTTTACTATTATTTTCAAGTATAATCAAGTTTAATGAGTCTTATTCATGTTTAAAAAAAATACAATTTCTTGTTTTGTGCAATAATAATTATTTTGAGCAATGTTTCGTTTCAAATATATAAATTAATTAAATGTTTAGTTGTAATACTTCAA
This sequence comes from Sambucus nigra, assembly GCA_949130495.1. Lineage (NCBI taxonomy): Eukaryota > Viridiplantae > Streptophyta > Magnoliopsida > Dipsacales > Adoxaceae > Sambucus > Sambucus nigra. The sequence goes on from OX422219.1 coordinate 516,363,441, forward strand.
AACCAAACGACAAAATCTATATTTTGCAGTCAACCAATTGAAAGTATAGTTCATAAAAATAAATACTGCCCAAAAAATCTCTGTACACTTTAAAAGCACCAATCTAAATTTAATATCGACTAAACTGGATTTTGTGGAACTTTATTTCTTAAAACTCATTGAACCATGTGCCCAAGCCTTTTTGCAGTAGGTTAGGTACAAAAATATAAATTGAATTGACCACCACCATTTGGTCTCAATTAAATTACCTATAAACACCACCTTATAGGAATAATTAATAATATTAAAATCAACACACATCAAAATGTTACCTATAAACACCACCTCAGTTAAATATTAAAATCAAGATGTAAAAATAACTTTTAAAAAGAAAAATAAGAAATAATTAATAATATTTTATTTAATTTCTCCATGTCTAATAATTCATGTTCATTATTGATGTCTTCTATTTCAACACACATGAGAAAGCCTACAACTCACATTCCCTTGTTAACATGTGAAAGGAGAGTTATATTTCATTTATATCTCATTTAATTACGTAAATACATGTTGAACTTATATAAACATTCCCCCCTTTAGGATACACTTAGATCCATATCCATATTCTATAAAATTCGTGATAAAAATTTTCAAATATAAATAGAGATAAAAACTAATATTATTGATTCTTTTTGTTTTTGTAATTTATATAGTTACATATAACTATCAAATTTTAGAAAATATTGCTTTGTACCATTCAAAAAAATATACAAAAAAACACAACTTGAACGTTATCAACTCCATTATTAATAAAGGTAAAAACATTTTTAAAAAAAGAACAAATAACCATATGTTAAACTATAACCATAACATCTGGGCGAGTAAAAAGACAAACTCAGTACATCTTTCTTACACCAAGTCATAAATATTAATAGTTGAGAAAACTCATATTAAATCTGGGATACCAACATTAACATAATAAAATGATTAAATAACATTCACATTATCCCTCCATCATGATTATTTTAAAACATTTCGGAACACAATTGAATTCTTGACTTACAACCCACAGAAATGACCGAAACTAACCGAACAACCATCTCCTACCTGCTACAACCCAAACCGAACTGCCTCCTACCTACTACAACCCAAACCGAACTGCCTACCAACACCCATAACCCGAAAATAACCCAACAACCATCTCCTACCTGTTGCCACCAACAAAAATAAATTGTGCTTTCTCGAGTCACCCTGCGTTTTCTCATCGAACATTGGCCATAAACTGACATGAACTTGGATTCTGCAGTAATCAGAATGTGACACGGTGACTACAACTTGTAAGCTGGGTTTTTTTGTCACGAAAAAACCAAAACTAAAATACCATAAAACTAAAACGATCTAAACATATAGAGTTTGTATTTGAGATTAGTACATCTTAAGATGAAACCCAACGCATAACCGATATCAGATTTCTCTTGATCTGCAACCCAACCCCCCCGGAGCCTACGGCGGCTAAGAAAACATCATAGCATTTTGAAATAGGACCCAGAGGCACCTTCATATAAAATACTCAAACCTACGAGTACACCAAACACCAAACAAAACCCATCATCTCCAACATCCCAAACCCCACTCAACCTGATCCGAAAACCCACCAAACCCCGACCACCCCCTCATCTACCCAGTTCTCTTCTCTCACCATTTTAATTGAACACTCCGTACTCTTTTTCTCTACTCACAACTGCCCGGACTCGAGCCATCGACCCAACTTACCACCCCCACCCGTTGGCAACCCAACTCAGAGAAGATCCGAAATGGTTAAAATCGATGGGAATCGGATTGATCTGACTCATCTCCGAAAAGTACCTTATGATGGAAATCGATAGGAATCGCAGGAAATCGCTGTTAAAAAAGGGTGTGTTAAAAACTTATTAGTAAACAAATCAAAACATATGATGGGTTGGGAAAACATCTCCACATTTTATGATCTCAACCACTGAAAATAAAAACTTATTAGTAAATGAACATTACAAATAGTGGCCAAAAACTTATTATGAGAGAGAGAGACACACACACAAAGGGTAGAGAAAATACCAACAGCAGTCCAAACCCTATGTTCAACCATGATTAGTAAACAAAAAATATTAAGGGAGTGATGGAGTGAGAACAGAGGTAGAGGTGAACCTCTCAAAGAAAAAAATGAAGTTCTACTCTTTCAAATCCATGAAGTTCTAGTAAGAGAAAGACGAAGAATCGTAGAGAAGGATAATGTAAGGGAGTGGGTTTGTAAGTACCAAGCAGAGTAAAAAGGTCTTCATTTCATTGAAAAAGCACATGGGATCTTGGTTGAATGAAGGCAGTGTTCATGTCGGATCTTGGCTCAAGAAAGAAAGGCTTTACTTTTAAATTTCTTCATGTGCACTATCCTAAGCCCTTACAAACATTTAATCTCAGCCACTAGTTGATAAAGACCAAACTTATCAACTTTCGATCTCAGCCGTGAGTTAGCCAAGACCAAAAGTCCCTCCTCTTTTATTATATAGATATATATATATATATATATATATCCCTCATTATACCAACTGTCACTATTACGCATACATTCCCAATGAATTTTAATTAATGCGGTCTCTCACATGAAACTTATTCGTCCATTTCACCAATGATATGAATAGTCTCCCAATTTGATCAACAACATGGATACTATCATATAGCCGAATGTATGTCACAATCCTCATTCACACACCATCTATATCTGTATGCCCACCGATATGTAATAATTATCCCAGCTATAAGTACACACATAACTAGTAGCGGCATAACAATCTTATGTCATACCTTCGCAATTTCCTCGAAGAGTCCTCAACCTTTCATCATATATTAACTCACTTCTAATCTCCAAATAGGACTCCCATCCCTAATGAGATTCGCCACTACATCGATGTGATAAACTCCAATACATAAGTATGTATGTTCCCAAAATAGCTCGATACGTCCCCACGATCACATCACATGAGAAACCCCCAATAAATCTCCAAAACATATCTTTCGCATCATATAAGAATTTTCCAAATTGAGAAACTCAACCGAAATAGAATAAAACTCCTTCTAGAAAAATTACACAAAGCATTCCTATTTTCGAATCGATTCGTCCTGGCCCGAATCGATTCGGTCCCAAAGTTGAATCGATTCGATCCCAAAGGACCTGTAAGTCTGTCTTAGCCCGACTTGATTCAGCTTTGAGTTCGAATCGATTCGGTCGCTCAGACCTAAATGTCTACAACATTCCAAATCGATTGAGAAGGGGCTGAATCGATTTGTCCTGTTTAGCAGGCTACGAAATGGGCATTTTTATCCAAAACCTAAATTTCCCAAAACTCAAATCCATCCTCTACCAACCCTTAATCTTCAACCCCAACATGTTTTCTAACATAAAAATCATTATATATATCATCCTTACTCATAAAACAACCTCAATCCATTTAGAAACATCAAATGCAAGATTTAACCCACAAAATCAAGATTTTGATATTTATACCCAAAATCTATTCTTTTATCCATAATTCATGAAATCAAATACACATATGAATTATTTAGAAATATTAAACACTTGCCTCAATGTTGAAGAGGTTGAATCGTCCTCGAGATCGCGTATTGGCCGGAAATCTCCAAGCTTTCTCCTCTATCTTCTTTCTTTCTTCCTTCTTCTCTTTCTCTCTCTAGCTCTCTCTCTCTCTCTCTATCTCACAAATGAGATTGGATGATTCCGTAATCCTCTTAAGCCTTTAAATCCTAAATCCCAATTTTAAATGATAATACACACTTTAAATGACTCGTTTACTCAAATTCGAGTCAAACTAATCTAAAATATTTCAAAATCGAAATAAATCCCAAGGACAGTCATTTTGACTATCTCGACCCATTTGAAATCAACCGTGCACTCCGAATCGTCATCCGAAATACATTATATCATCTTCGAATTTTTACCTCAATTGCTGAATTTTAAAATGCTCCAATTTAAATAAATTTTATTTCTCCCAAATAAATTAAATTCTCAGTCCAAAAATCACGGGGTATTACATATATGATAAAATTTACCTTAATACAACTCCACGATGCGTTCTGCCTTTTCCCATCGATGTTCAATGTGTTAATCCCACTACACATAAAGATAATTCAAAGATGTGTTTAAGGATATCACAATAATAATGTACTCATAATGCACGTGAAACAAAATTGAAAATTATATTATACTCACGTAGTGATATACATCTTATATTTGTCACTTGGTATCGTATTCAATTAATCCAACCAATAAATAGTTCTTGTGGATAAGTCAATGGTAATTAATACCTAATGGAACCTGTAAAATGAATATTTTTATAATTATATAGTTTACAGAATGTAAGGAATGAAATTAATTTAACTACCTAAATATCTTCAAAATTGTAAGGAATTAAGCAAATCTGATTTTTTTTGCATTCTCCAACCTTTTTCTAATAAGTCGAGTTAAACCAATTTTTTTTGTACCATTGAAAGAGTAAGTAACTAAATTAGTCACTATGCATTTTAAATAACACGATTGAATTAAGTTATACCTCATCCAGGTAATAATGCATCTTAAATAACACGATTGAATTAAGTTATACCTCATGTATGCAACAATGCACATTACATCTAAAGGTTTCAATGCATAAAAGTCCAATAAATCATTCTTAAAAACATAGCATTGACCCTTATCTTCTCCAAACATCTCTTTCTCCATTGGAATCGTTATTTAATTCGTCTTCATTGTCAATAAATTATGAGTGAAGGGAGTTATCAAATCGCAATCAACATTCTTTTTAACTATATCAGATCTACTTTCACCAAAGACATCCTTCTCTTTTTCATAGCCTACTTTTTTCCCAACTTCCATTTCATTCTGCATTGAATCATGTGAAATGTCAGAAAGCAATGTCATTCATAGCACAAACACAAACTTATAGATTAACATAAGAACCGATGTTTTACCTCAAATCCCAATATCACAAACTCTTTGGGCCAAGCAACATATGACTCAATAGACTCTTTCACAAAATACATTTCACTTGGAACAGGTATCGGGAGGATGGCACTAGAAGAAATAACTTTAGGAATGGAAACTCGAACATTATTTTCTCCCAACGCTATATTATTAATTTTATCGTTCAGTCCATTCCTATCGAATACAATCCCCTCGTCAATAATGTTAGTTTTATTGCTAATTGCCAACCTACATTATCTAACATAAATTTTGAAAAATAATCACATTAAAATTTAGCAATGTATTAAAATTGAGCAATTTATTGGTCCCAACCAAGTAAAACTACATAAAATTCAGTACCCTACTAATCCAACCAAGTAAAACTACAAAGGTATCACCATCAAGAAATGTGATCACATTACCTTTGAAGAAAATGCTTGTTTCGTACTTTTATCACTGGCTATCGAAGGTGATTTCTTACTTTTCACAGTAGGTATTGATTGGGGTAGTAACATTTCACTATGTGTTACCCCACTATCTTTGAACTATGCCAAAGAAACACAAAAACAAATTGCAATTACAACAAAAATCATAAAACCTTAATGATATGCGTTTGTATAATTATCTTTGCGTCATTATACGTTTGAAGAAAGTGATTGTGTTGCAATTTTTCCACCCAAACTTGAAAGATTTATATTTTCACTTTCATGCCTATAGGAATCAACTTTCTTAGCTCGGGGTGCGACTGTTGGGGCCGCGGCAATCGTCTCATTTCTTAACTTCAACTGGGCTTCCATATATTTTAATATTTTCTTCCCTTCTCTTAATTCAGATTGTAACTAAATAACATGTCTATTGGGACCACGCTTTGGAATATTGTAGTACCTTGTGGGAACAACTCTAAATCCCAACCCCAGAACATGGCCCGAGTGTTTGAAAGTACCCAATGTCATAGTAATAACATCATTAGTTCCTTCTATTATTAAACTTCCATCTTTAACTTGCCTTTTCAATTCAGCCTACAATGAAGTAGATTCAATCATTTAGAATGCCATCTAAATATTATCAAAATTACAAATCATACACTAAAAAACACTAAATAAAGGAACTGGTGTTGTAATTTATAAAAACTAACCATTTTATCTGCCACCTCTTTTAATGAATCATCTCCATCTTCACCATCTTTCTTTTCACGGCCTTTCAACCATAAGAAAGCTTTGTCATCTTCATATTCTGAACCCATCTTCTTTTTCTAGTATCAATTGTAAAAAAATCATATTATTAAAGAATAATTTTGTGACAACCCGGTACTCGAAATAAGGGGTGGCCAGCCCGATACTCCAATAATACAGGAATCATGGATGGAATCATTCTCATCATTGTTACAACATAAAGAGTATATGGGATAACCACAAAATATTTAAGAAAACGGGTTGTCAAAGTTTTTATCGTTTTGAAAATTAAACAAGCATTTAAACAACCCATAATTAAAAACAAGTGGAAACCCCAAAAATATATATGTGTGACAACTATGACAATATAGAATAAAGGATCGAATATTGTTGGTCAATAGAATTACATGCAATATACAACAAGTTCTATGAGTTATATAATACATCCATTATACAATTACAACAGTTTGGGCCGCATGCCCGAATAAAGACACGAACATAAACTAGAAAGTAATAATGAAAGCGTCTACATAGAATATCCCGTGATATCCGTAAAATGTCACGGCTCCTCAAAAGACACTGGATTAAGGAGGTCATTATGGGCGTCCTTTCGGTGGAGCACCTGAGCGGTTACATAATATATATGTGTACAATAATAAAGAAGAACGGGTCAGGGCCCGATTTTATGTGATCACCAGATAAATGACAGGTATGACAATAATGAACAGTAAGCATGGATGATAGAGATGACATTCTAGCATGATATCATAAAATGAACTAGGACAAATAAATGACAATAAGGTGAAATTCAATTTATAAGAGAATAAGAATAACTATAAGCCTTTTTCATTTTTCCTCATTTTCATCTTTCATCTTTCCATTCCTTATGAGGAATACAAGTTTTATCATGTGCTCTTTGTGGCACGTATCTGAATTGTATGCTCTTTGTGGCATGTATTTTGCCCTTTATGGCATCAATATCCATCAAGTCCAACTTCATGATTACAATAGTTATAACTATATATATATATATATAATGATTCTATGACCGCCCGCCCGGTTTTCCCCACTGTGCGCGCCCCTAAATAACCATCATCTTCCAGTGCCTTTCATAAGACAACCTGGGATCCTAACGAAACGTCGAGAAGTGACCATATGCCTACAGAATAGTCAAGACCACACCTGGAATCTCCTACCCATTGCAGAAAATATAAAACAAGCGCTCATATGGCCTAGGACTATATCCACCCGGCATTCATTAGCCAGGGGGCTTCACCTTACGCACGAACTTCCCTTAAGATGGTATTTAGAGAGGTGTGTTCCAACCATGTTATTAATTTCCATTGCATGATTTAGTAAATTAGCATTTACTTTATCCATTTACATTTTATCAAATGCATTATGGTTATTCGGAACTATACGTGCTTCACATCATCATAATAACCTCGATGAATATTTAAACTCCCAGATTATTTTCCAAAGTCTCCTTTTGGGATTTATAATAGAGCATCATACCTCAATTTAACTTTTAATGTCTCCATAAACAATTTAGAAATCTCCTAGACTCCTATTAATTATAAAAGGAAAGTAATGCCTGAACATCACTTCGCGCACCCTCGAAACAATTCCCATATACCCCAATTCTAATATAAGGTAGTAATGAATTCACCTAGAACTTTAGGACTCTAAATTGACTTCATACAAGAAGGTTCCTAAGTCCTAAGACTAGAGAAAAGGGGTTAAAAATGAAGAAGAAAAACAAATTAAAAATGGAAGATTTCTGAATCGATTCGGCCAGAAAATGTGGGATTCTGCATAATTTCCGAATCGATTCGGCTCATCCAAATCGATTCGATCAGGGAAATTGGGGTTCTTCATAAATGCCGAATCGATTCGGACTAGGATGAATCGATTTGATTCACGTAGACCTGGAAATTGTCTCTAGTCGAATCAATTCGGTCCTGCAAATTTTGCCAATTTTGGCTATGGAGCCTTGTACTCCAAATTTACCCCAACTCAAATCCTTTCAAACCAAACTCATTTATTATCACCAATACATCATAAATACCACTAACTACTACCATAACCATTTATAATCATCCAAATCATTCTTTAATGATTCAAGACCCACAAATACACAAAAACCCTAAACTAGTTAAACCATGATCAATACACCATTATCACAACTAATCATTTATCTTAAACCACATATAGCAAGTAGAAAACATGACTCAATCTAGCAAATGCAGATTTTCCTTGTGTAGTAGAAAGAATCCCTCCTCAATCTTCAATCTCTTCTTCTTTCCCTACTCTTTCTCTTCCTCTCTCTTACTCTCTAGGTTTAGGAATACAATTAGGTGAATAGTGACTTAATCAAGACATAAATCGTGCCTTTAATCAACAATCCCAACATAAATGATCAATATCGCGATAAAATAACACGCAATTGCATTTTTAAGGTATATTCAGTCAAAAGTGCCCAATACCTCAAAATATAATATGGCACATAATTTGACTATCTCGCATGTTCCAGACTCAACTACAGCCTCCAAATTATCATTTGGATATTTTATAATTCATTTTAATATCCGGTTCTGTTTTAAATCATAATGTCATTTTAAATCTTATGACCATAAAAAGCTCAACATGAGGATATTTACACACTCATACGGTAAATATACAATAAGTTAGTAAATATTAACTTTCCTTCATTAAATTAATACTTACTCCACATCCCAACATTTTATATATAATTACTCCACATAGTAAGTAAATTTAAAATGGGTTCTCCTAAGCGAGGGTTGTTACATACTCCCCCCCTTATGAGGGAATTTTGTCGCCAAAATTTGAACGTACCTAGTAAGAAGAGATGCGAATACTTCTCCCGCATGTCGTCCTCACATTCCCACATCGATTCTTTAGCATTGTGATGACTCCATTGGACTCTCACCAAGGGAACCACGCGAGATCTCAACCTACGCTCCCCATGCTCTAGAATAGCAATCGGTTGTTCTTCATATGAAATGTCTGGTTACAAGTCAATATCTTCAAACGGATTATGCTAAAGTGCACCTTGGCATATCTTATACTTCTTCAGAGAGGAAACATGGAATACATCATGAATTTGTTGCAAAGTCTCCGGTAAGTCAAGTTGATACGCCACTGGATCGACTTTCGCAAAAACTGGAAAAGATCCAACAAAACGTGGCGCAAGCTTTCCTTTCTTCCCGAAACGCTTAATGCCTTTCATTGGTGACACTCGCAGCAAGACTTGGTCCCAAATCTCTAACTCCACGTGCCTTCTACCCGCATTGGCATAGCTCTTTTGGCGGTCTTGAGCTATCCAAATGCGATTCCGAATGAGTTTAATTTTTAAAGAAGTATCTTCGATCATTTTCGATTCAAGAAATTTGTTATCACCCACTTCCAACCAATATGCGGGTGACCTACATGGTCGGCCATAAAGAGCCTCATAGGGTGCCATTCTAATAGTAAATTGGTATGAGTTGTTATAAGAAAACTCAACCAATGGGAGATATTATTCCCAACTACCCTTAAAATCAAGCATGCACATACGGAGCATATCTTCCAACATTTGGTTTACTCTTTCAGTCTGACCATCTATATGAGGATGGTAAGAAGTGCTTAACCTCAATTCGGTCCCCATGGCCTCTTGGAAATTTTGCCAAAAGTGAGAGACAAAGATCTTGCCCCGGTCAGAAATAATATTTAAAGGTACCCCATGAAGTGTAACAATCTCCTCGATTAACAATTGGGTATATCGAGCGGTATCAAAATCCGTACGCATGGGCAAAAAGTGTGTCAACTTAGTCAAGCGGTCGACAATCACCCAAATCGAATCATAACCCCTCTGTGATCTTGGTAAGCCCATAATAAAGTCCATCGATATACTCTCCCATTTCCAAACTGGAATCTCCAACGGTTGTAATAAACCTATCGGTCCCTGATGATCGATATTGACCAGCTGACAAGTAGTGCATTGGGATACAAACTCTGAAATATCCCGCTTCATGCAAGGCCACCAATACTGGAGGCGCATGTCTTGATACATCTTGTCCCCACCAGGATGCACTGTAAATTTTGACCCGTGAGATTTCGCCATCACCGCCCGTCTCAAATCCCCCTCATCTGGAACAATACGTCTTCCATGGAAACGTAATCCACCCTCGGAACTTATCAAGTAGGATTCCGCTCCCTCTGACAGTAATCGATGTGTAAGATCCTGTCATATCTTATCCCTTCCTTGGGCTTCCACTACCCTTGACACAATGGTAGGAGTAACGGTCATCACCTACATGAACGCTCTCACCACCGCATCCTCATGGCCGATCTCCTTCCACTTAGCCTTCCATACATCAACTAACTCTCCCGCGGCGAGTTCTAAGTCATGCACCGGATAGTTTCTTTCATGGGGCTTCATCTTGCGAGAAGCATAAGCGATAGCCCATCTCTCTTGTTGAAGCACACCTCTTAATCCTTGAAGGGATGCATCGGTGAAGACTTGATATTCCAATCCCGATTTTGGCAATGCAAGGACTGGAGCCAAAATCAATCTATCTTTGAGCTCATCAAAAGTAATCTGGCAAGAGTTATCCCAAACAAATCTCATCCCTTTCCGGGTCAAATTTATCAAAGGGCTTGCGATTTTGGAGAAACCCTTGATAAACCGAAGGTAATAACCCGCCAAACCCAGAAAAACTGTGAATCTCGGTAGGTGTCGTGGGCTGACCCCACTCCCTCACCGTAACCACCTTGATTAGATCCACTGATATACCTTGGGATGACACCACATGACCCAAAAACTGAACTTCCTTCAACCAAAAGCTACAGTTCTCTAACTTTGCGTATAATTGGTGATCCCTTAAGCTTTGTAGGACCAGCCGTAAGTGATTAGCATTGTCAGATTCTGTCTGAGAATAGACTATGATGTCATCAATGAATAAAATAACAAATCGGTTAAGTAAATCCAGAAATTTCATATTCATGAGGTCCATAAATACAACGGGGGCAATGGTTAGTCCAAAGGGCATAACCAAAAATTCATAGGATCCATATCGGGTCAGAAATGCGGTCTTGGATACAGCTTGTTCCTGTATCCTCAACTGATGATACCCCATCCTCAAATCGATCTTAGAGAAGTATGACGCCCCCCCTAAGTTGGGCAAATAGATCATCAATGCGAGGAAAAGGGTATATATTCAAGATTGTGACTTTGTTCAACTCTCTATAGTCCACACACAACCGGAGAGAACCGTCTCTTTTCTTTACAAACAACATCGGAGCACCCCATGGTGACGTACTGCGCCTAATAAATCTTTGCTCCAACAACTTCTGGATTTGATCCCTTAACTCCCTCATTTCAACAGGATCCATGTGATATGGAGGTTTCACAATAGGTCGAGTTCCCGAGGCTAAATCGATCAAAAACTCAATCTCCCGACTCGGAGTTAATCCCGATATTTCCCAAAAAACATCTTCAAAATATCTAGCAATCGGAAAAGAATCCAGGGGAACAACTACATCCCTATAAGTATCCTCTGCAATACAATATAAATAGGTACTCGTACTTCCTTCCATACAAGGCATAACAACCAAGAACATTTATTGTCCCGGAACGGCGAAGACTATACTCTTCCCATAACAATTCACTATCGCATGATATTTCATTAACCAATCCATGCCCAAAATAACGTCATACCCGACCATGTCAAGGACGAGCAAATCGGCCTCAAAGTACAAATTACCAAGGTTAATTCCTATGTTTTTACAAACAAAGAAAATCAATGAACCATCACCCATAGAGGATTCAACACTAGTGAAAGTGCTCTTTACGGATTTTATCAAATCTGTGGTCTGAGCAAAACTTCTAGAAATGAAAGAGTATGTCGCACCCGTATCAAATAACACCTGACCCATATGCCCTTGGATGAGAAACTTACCCTCAATCGCTGGCGGTGCTGGAGTGGCTGGAGGAAGCATAGCCTCCTGAATGTTATAGACCCATCCATACTGTAGTTGCCCCTGCTGTGGAGGAACAACCGGATTAGGTCATATGGCTGCTGCGGAGTCCTAGGAAGTTGCCCTCCAATCAACTGGGGACACGACAGCTCTCCGCACTGAAAACATTTGTTCACCACATTCTCCTGGTTCCGACCTTGATTGTTTCGAAACTGCCCCGAACCTCGGCCCTGCTAGCCTTTACCACCATTCCCACCTCTACCTTCTTGTTGATGTGGTGGTCCACTTTGACCCGGCCTATTATTTTTACCACCCGCATTAACTCCACCAAAGCGTTGGCGTTTAGACAAATCCCCTTGCCAAGGATCTCTCTTTCTTTTCTTACTCCCCGAAGATTGGGATGAAGGAGCTACTCTTCCCCCAATCCCAAATCCTCTAGATTTTCCCACTTGTCCCATTGCGTTAGCCTTCTTGCTATTTTGCACAAACAATCTATGCTCTTAACAATGAAGTAGTGCCGTGTTCATCACATCCCCAAAGGTTTGTAAAGCCAGATTTCCCAACAAATATTGTTTTATCCGCCAATGTAATCCTCCCACAAACTTAGAGATTTTCTTATCTTCTGCAGTCACTTCCTCCGGTACAAAACTTGCCAACCGGGTGAACTCCTCTTCATACTCTGCAACAGATCTCTCTCCCTGTACTACATATTTAAGCTTCCTTTGTATCTCACTTTGAACTGCTGGAGGGAAGTACTTTTAGTCAAACAAGGCCCAAAAATCAGTGATTGACATCATACACCTTTGCTCCGATGTAGTCATCGACTCCCACCAATGTAATACCGATCCGACAAGCTTGAAAGTAACAAGGATTTGCTTTTTCTCCTCACTATATTCTACCATTCAAAGATGGCATTGCATGTCTTTCTTCCACTGATTTGCCCTTATAACATCCGAGCCACCATCGAATTCCGGGGGATGGCCCTTTAGAAAAGACTCTCTAACTCTCTCCCACGGAGAAGGTCCCGTAGGAGCTTGTGCCTCTTGCGCCCGTGGTTGAACATGTGGCATTTTTTGTACCACTGCAGTCATCGGTGCATTGACTGCTTGGGCCACTATGTTTGCTACATCGGTCGCATTTATACTCCCCGGTGGCGGCGGCGGAGGACCAACCTCCTCTTCCACAACTCTACTACGTAGAGCGGGACGTCCTCTCTTAGGCAGCATCTGAGATGGAGAAACAAAAGAGTTAGGATACTATATAATTCAATCTATCTTGCAGAAGATCGCAAACATAAGCAACAAAGCAGTCCTAACATTAGGCTCTATATCAAAGAACGCTACGGTAGAACGTGACAAGTCCGCATTGATCCTAAAGACTCTAGGACCTGATGCTCTGATACCATCTGTGACAACTCGGTACCCGAAATAAGGGGTGGCCAACACGATACTCCAATAATACAGGAATCATGGATGGAATCATTCTTAGTATCGTGACAACATAAAGAGTATACGGGATAACCACACAATATTTCAGAAAACGGGTTGTCAAAGTTTTTGTTGTTATGAAAATTAAAGAAGCATTTAAACAACCCATAGAAACCCCAAAAATATATATATGTTACAACTACGACAATATAGAATAAAGGACCGAATATTGTCGGTTAACAGAATTACATACAATATACAACAAGTTCTATGAGTTATATAATACATCCATTATACAATTACAACATTTTGGCCCACACGCCCGAATAAAGACCCGAACATAAACTAGAAAACAATAATGAAAGGGTCTACATAGAATATCCCGTGATATTCGCAAAATGTCAAGGCTCCTCAAAAGATACTGGATTAGGGAGGTCATTACGGGCGTCCTTGCGGTGGAGCACCTGACCAGTTACATAATATATATGTGACACTAAGAAAGAAGAACTGGTCAGGGCTCGGTTTTATGTGATCACCAGATAAATGACAAGTATGACAATAATGAACAGTAAAGCATGGATGATAAAGATGACATTCTAGCATGATAACATCATAAAATGAACTAGGACAAATAAATGACAATAAGGTGAAATTCAATTTATAAGAGAATAAGAATAATTATAAGCCTTTTTCATTTTTCACCATTTTCGTCTTTCATCTTTCCATTCCTTATCAGGAATACAAGTTTTATCATGTGCTCTTTGTGGCACGTATCTGAATTGTATGCTATTTGTGGCATGTATTTTGCTCTTTATGGCATCAATATCCATCAATTACAACTTGATGATTAGAATATTTATAAGTATATATATATATATATATATATATATATATATATATATATATATATATATAACGATTATAAGACCGCCCGCCCGGGTTTCCCCACTCTGCGCGCCTTTAAATAACCATCATCTTCCAGGGCCTATCATAAAACAACCTGGGATCCTAACGAAACGTTGGGAAGCGGCCATATGCCTGCGGGATAGTCAATACCACACCCGAAATCTACTACCCATCGCAGAAAATATAAAACAAGCGCTCATATGGCCTAGGAATATATCAACCCGGCATTCATTAGCCAGGGGGCTTCACCTTACGCACGAACATCCCTTATGATGTTATTTAGGGAGGTGTGTTCCAACCATTTTATTAATTTCCATTACATGATTTAGTAAATTAGCATTTACTTTATCCATTTACATTTGATCAAATGCATTATGGTTATCCGAAACTATACGTGCTTCACATCATCATAATAACCTCGATGAATATTTAAACTCCCAAATTATTTTCCAAAGTCTCCTTTTGGGCTTTATAATAGAGCATCATACCTCAATTTCACTTTTAAAGTCTCCATACACAACTTAGAAATCTCCTAGACTCATACTAATTATAAAAGGAAAGTAATGCTTGAACATCACTTCGCGCACCCTCGAAACGATTCCCATATACCCCAATTATAATCTAAGGTAGTAATTAATTCACCTAGAACTTTAGGACTCTATGTTGACTTCAATAAGAAGGTTCCTAAGTCCTAAGACTAGAGAAAAGGGGTTAAAAATGAAGAAGAAAAACAAATTAAAAATGCAGGATTTTCGAATCGATTTGGCCTAGCCGAATCGATTCGGCCAGAAAATGTGGGATTCTGCATAATTATCGAATTAATTCGGCTCATCCGAATCGATTCGGTCAGGGAAATTGGGTTTCTGCATAAATATCGAATCTATTCAGACTAGGCCGAATCGATTCGGTTAACCTAGACATGGAAACTGTCTCTAGGCGAATTGATTTGGCCAGGTCGAATCGATTCGGTCCTGCGAATTTTGCTAATTTTGGCTATGGAGTCTTGGACTCCAAGTTTACCCCAAATCAAATCCTTTCAAACCAAACTCATTTATTATCACCAATACATCATAAATACCACTAACTACTACCATAACCATTTATAATCATCCAAATCATTCTTTAATGCTTCAAGACCGACAAATACACAAAAACCCTAAACTAGTTAAATCGTGATCAATAAACCATTATCACAACTAATCATTTATCTTAAACCACATACAGCAAGTAGAAAACTTGCCTCAATCTAGTAAATGCATATTTTCCTTGTGTAGTAGCAAGAATCCGTCCTTAATCTTCAATCTCTTCGTCTTTCTCTACTCTTTCTCTTCCTCTCTCTTCCACTCTAGATTTAGTAATACAGTTAGGTGAATAGTGACTTAATCAATACATAAATCATGCCTTTAGTCAACAATCCCAACTTAAATGATCAATACCGTGATAAAATAACACGCAACTGCATATTTTAGGTATAATCAGTCAAAAGTGTCCAATACCTCAAAATACAATATGGCACGTAATTTTACTATCTCGCACGTTCTGGACTCAACTACGGCCTCCAAATTATAATTTGGATATTTTATAATTCATTTTAAGTTCCGGTTCCATTTTAAATCATAATGTCACTTTAAATCTTATGACCATAAAAAGCTCAACATGAGGATATTTACACACTCATATAGTAAATATACAACAAGTTAGTAAATATTAACTTTCCTTCATTAAATTAATACTTACTCCACATCCCAACATTTGATATATTATTACTCCACATAGTAAGTAAATATAAAATCGGTTCTCATAGGCGAGGGTGTTACAAATTCAATGTTCAAGTTCAAGCCATCACAAATCTAATGAAAATATTAAAACTAAAACATATCAAATCTTCAGTAAAACCGATATAACCTTTCTTTCTCATAGGATGATTGTATGTGAACTTGAATCGCTTTTTCGCTTGTGCCTCTCTTACAATCTTATAAATCAAAGAAAAAAATTAGAAAAAAAGAAAAAAAAAGTACTACATAAATCTTCTACTATTTTTTCAATTATGCCTCAAATCTTTCTTTAGCCTACTGCAAACAAATGCAATCCACAAAACTGGACTAATGAATTTCTCATATTTTGGAGGAGGATGTTTGAGAAGCTTGCATTGGTGTCTAAATGCTCTAATCCAAAGTCTCGTGAGGTTTGTTTTGAACGCACTCCAACTGCAACCCATAGAGGATAACACCATCATCTTGTTGTTCAGATCAATATCAAATTTGTTCTGAAAAAATAAGATGTTGAATACATGTCTTAAAATCAGTGTAAAGATGTCTTAAAATCAATGTAAATATGTAAACTAATAACAGGGGCTTCTATGAAAAGTAAGCATTTTCTTCCATTAATTATGATTTCCAAGTTTTATATATATTGGTTTGTATAGATTTGAATGGAAATATACTCCAAAAATGATAGTTACATATTGAGATTTAGGGGTTCTGTTGCAAAATGGGGTTATGTTCTTGGTTTTTTTTAATAAACATTATGATTTTTCTTTCCCTGATCGATATTTTCTTTTGATTTTTCTTATGGGTTAAGACATACAATCATATTGTGTGAGTTTCATACTAAAATTCCTTTTGCGGTTGTGTATTTCATTATTTTATATTATCCGTGTATGATTATTTATTTATTTACATTTTCTGTACTTATGAGCTTTTTTCTTTATTTTTATTGTGAATGCCTATAACTTAGTATGTTTTGGTGTAATGCATTGAATCAAACATTAGTCTTTCCCTTAGGTTTTGGATTTTGGCACGCTCGAATTGCTTGATAAGTTAGGTTTCGTCAATTTTGGGTTTCTTGGATCAAGTATTCTTCTATTCATTACAAAAACATATCTTATTTACTTATTTAGATTATAAAATTTTGCATTTTTTGGCTATGATTTAATCATTACACACTCATGTATTCCCGGGTAGGCTCAGGTTCAGTTTCATGCATTTCAGTGGTTTTTCTTGGCATTGCTTATATAATTTTCATAGAATTCTTTTTTATTATCTAAACACTTTTGTTTGGATGATGCTCCTTCATGTCCTTAAGGGAATCATTCTGACTGTCATTATCGAAAAAATAACAGAGCATTTATTTAGGACATGTTTTTGTTTGGATGACTTTGGAATGCAAGTTCATCTATGAACCTTTGTTAAGGTAAGCAATAACTGAGCATTTATTTATGACATGTGGGCATACTTGGAACTCTATTCATTTCATAATTATTAGGACCTGCTTTTTCAATTTTTTTCCAATTTACCAGTGCATTCATATATATAACTCGATACTACTGGGGTTATTAGGGAAAAATTCATGATGTGCATTTTCAACTTCTTGAGAATGAAGAAGATACTATGATAAAACATGGTGTAGAATCTAGAGAAAGTCTTATAAGGTATTATTTCATACATGCTACGAAAAATTAATGACCGTGTCTTTAATTTTCTTTATATTATTTAATAAACCATTATTGGTAAGCTCGAATGCGTGTTTGAATAAAATACTTTTGTAACCCAAGCATACATCAAATTTTGATGTGAGCATTTGACCTTGCATATATGTAAGTTGTTATCTGTAGGGGACCATTGACTCGACTAACATGGGCCACTGCATTACTGAAAATAAAATGTTCACTATAAGTGTGCTTGAGCACTATTCAAAATAAAATGTTCACTTTACTTTCTCTCATTTTTGCTTAGTTATCATTTATGTGTCAATTTTTATTTTTATTAATTATTTTTCCACTTCTAACTTGAAGTTATCTATTTGTTAGGCTTTTACAGAAGAAAATTGAAAAGTATTTGTTATCCTATAATGTGACACCCCGCCTAATAAAATACCGAGCGATCACTCCTGTACCAAATTAAAACAGGCGTCGCATATGGATCATTCTGTAACAACCCGGGTTTTTGGAGCCACTATTTTATGCTATTTTGCCTGATGGGCTAATTTTATAAAATAGGGGATGTTGGAGTAAATATTTTTCCGTGAGACTTAGGGATAATATTGACTATGTTTTGTCTATCTACCGTTATGAGAAGGTAAATATCATTATATTGTGATATTGCGTCGTTATATGTAAAACGATAGTTATGACCTCTATTTTAAATTGGTGTAAAATTTATGAATTAAAATGAAACTGGAACACATAAATAGTTCACACTTTCCCGAATGCCAAAGAAGGGGGTGCGGTTGTTTTTAGAATAGTCGAGATAGTCGAATTAAGTGCCCAGTTGTAATTTTTGAGATTCGGGCATTTTTAAGGGGTTATGACTCAATTAGTGGTTACGAGTCATTTTAGTGGTGTATTAACATTTTAATGTGGGGATTTATGTTTTGAGACCCGTATAAGTCCCCCACCCCCTTTCTTTTTCTTCATTTTTGTGTGAGAAGCCAAAGGAGAGAGAGAGTTGGGAGAAATGGAGAGAAAGAGAGAAATGGAACATTTGGGCCGGATTTTCGTCGCTACCGGAGGTGACCAGAGACTACGAACCTCGAGGCAAGTTTCTTACTTTCTAGATATTGATTTAATTTGATAAATTTGCATGTATAGTTAATTTTGGAGGTTTAAACCATAAATGGGTTTTTGGTTGATTTTGGTGTTAAATCCTTAAATCTTGTAGATTGTGTGGTTTAAGGATATTATAGGGTTTTCTTTTGGTGTATAATTGTTGGGGTAATGTTGTTGGTGGAGGGGAATGAAGAAAGTAGAGGATTATGGGTTTTAGGGTCCGGTTTTGGCTTTGCAGAAGAAGGGTTTTTTTCGTGGATCTGATAGGCGCGGTCGACTGCGGTCCCAGGACCGGTCGACCGGCCATGCCAAAACTAGCTTACTGCTTTTGTTAGTAGACCAAACCTGTAAGGGCGGTCGATCGCGGTCCCTTGATCGGTCGACCGGTCCCCTGTTTTTCACCTTTAATTATCCTTAGTTTTCTTTAGCCCTTTTCTTTTAGGTTCGAGGTAGGAACCTTCCTTTGGGAAGTAATGGGGAGTCCTAGAGGGTGGTATTGGGTAGACTAATGTCTTAGGTCATGATGGGATATTTGGGTTACCCAAGGGCTAGTTTTTATAGGTTAATGTCCAAATGATATAGGAGGTTAACCTAGAGTAAAATTTGGAAGTTAAAATATTAGTGTGAAGATTTTGGGAGACACTCCCTTTTGGAGACTCACTTTGAGGGTTTACGAAATTGTATGAACTCTTGAAGGCTAGTTTGAAGTTAGTGGCACTTTGGGTCTTAGGTCATTAATAGAATATGACTTAATAAGAATGAAATGCACATTCTAAAACTTGGTACTTAATGGCTAAATGTATGACTTTTGAAAAAGGTAAAATTGGATGTTTTCAAAAGGGAAAAAGGCAATGATTTTCATAAGTGTTAACTTATGGTTACACACCTCCCTAAATCGCTATCATAAGGGAAGTCGCGTGCGTTGTCGTGAAGCCCCCTGGCTAATGAATGCAGGGTGGATATAGTCCCTAGGCCATATGGGCATTGGTATTACTGCGCTGGTTAGGGGATTCTGGGTGTGGTCCTGACTTTCCCGCAGGCAATATGGCCGCTTCCCGACGTTGGTAGGTTCCCAGGTTGTCTTGTATAGATAGGCCCTGCAAGATGATAGCCATTTAGGGGCGCGTCCAGTGGGGAAACCCGGAGGGACGGTCTTAGATTTGTTAGAGCATTTTATGATAATAAAATGGCTTTAATTTACATTTCCCGGATGGAAGAAGGGAAATGGGTTATGGTTTGGCTTCGGTAACACTCCCGGATGTAAGAAGGGATGTGGAAGCATATGGTATACAAGATCATTTTTATGATAATAAAACTTGCTTTAAAAATGTATTCTTCCTGGATGGAAGAAAGGAAATAAAATTGGTAATTAAGTTTGACTTGTTAAACATTTGATAAGATGTTGTACCATTTATGTATATTCCTAAAGAAAGAAACTAGGAATTGTGCCATTAGATGATGGAGGGGTTTTATTTTATTTTATTTTTTTTCTTTGTGTAGCTGTAGATGTGACCTCCCACACTTATGTACACACTCATATGTATTTATTGATTATTTCGTGCTTAGGGTCTAATGGACCTCGACGATCAACCTTGCCTAAGTAGTAGTGTATCGGGGGGTTCCTTGTTTGGATTTCGCTTTGCGAGACACCCCACGCATGAATAGGGCATAGTGTTGAGACTGGGGAGAAGTTATCCCTTAGTACTTAGGGTTAACTAAATCACCTCACGATATTACGTTAGGTTACTTCTAGATAGAGAGGTGAGAAATATTACTGTTATGCGAGAGAATTACGCACTTAACTGCCATGCATTTTTAGTCACATGGTAATTATATCAAACCGGGTCCTGATCCGTATCTATATTTCTTTGTTTTTGCATATATTCCTTGCCGTACAGGTGCTCTACCGCATGGACACCCGTATTTACATTTCCATTTCAGTTGTCATGGAGCTACAGCATATTGCGGATATTGTAGGTTACTTGTCTTAGACGATTCTTTCTTTTGTACTCTAGTTATGTTCAGGATATTTATTCGGGCAGGTTGCCCAAGTGTTGCACTCATTCATTATATTGTAAATACTGAATGGAAATACTCATTTTATTATTTGTATTGGTCTGTTCACCGACAGCTTATTCGGTGATATTTATTATTGTTATTCTTTATTCATCGGTTTTTGATATCCACCATTTTTACAATTGGGATTGTCTAAGTGTTTTTCTTTTACTTTCTAAATTCTTTTACATTGACAGTCCGTTTTCTAAAATGATTGGTGGTTATCTCATACTATTATTTTAGTCGACAGTGATGCTGAGAATGGACCATCTATGATTCCTGTGATTATTATAGTATTGGGCTGGCAACCTATTATTTTAGTAGGCGGGTTGTCACACATTCTTAGCATCACTGCCGAAAAACCAATTTTAATTACTAATAACCTTTTAGGCTGGCGTCAAAATTTTATTTAACTAATCGTTTTAAACAACTATACAATAAAAACATTCACATAGTTTATATAAATGAAACTGGAAAGAGATTTAATAATCGAACACTCGGTTCAAATATAATACAACCAAATCAAATGCCGCACTAAAAGGGAGCGAAAGAATAAATAGATACAATTGGGCTTTCAGCCGGAAAGTTACTACAATGCTTCCTATTTAGATCACAAGAATAGAAGCATTTAAAAATAAACCTGCATGGATCCACAGCTGCTGCAGCAGACGTCTGACTCGAAAGGATCATCATCCAGGCGTCCCTGTGACTAGACACTTATATATATATATATATATATATATATATATATATATATATATATATATATATATATATATATATATATATGTATATATATAAAGAGAAGAAAAATATAGAAACGGGTTAGAGCCCGAGTTGTGAAAATATTTAGCCAGTGCATAAATGCTTTATTTTTAAAAATATGTTTTATCTCATATTTAAATTGGTATCGCACTCCCATGAGATACCCCTTACCTCTTTTCTAATAGTGCACACGTAGTGCATCCCTCTAAACATCCTAGTCAAGCTATGCTGCCTAACTAATCTGTCACCCCCAAACTCTAGAAGTCCTAAGCAAACCAAGTACTAAACACATATGTAAACATACATGTCAGTATATCATACTAAATCACAAATTAGAAAATATAATAATAATAACTCGATCTCATTTTATAATTAATAAAAAAAAATTAAAAATAATTAAACAACTAAATTAATTCTGAAGAAAACATTTAATCACATTAATAAATTCTAAATTATTTTTCAAATATTTTAAAAATTCTTTTTAATCCAACTAACACACTCATAAGGCATGATAAAATGGAATGAAATGTCGTTTGGTGTACTCCATCCTATATGACATAATTAAATCTTGTGAGCCATAGATGTAAGGTGTGAGAGACAACTTGTTCTCCAAATGATAACTGGATCGAATGCTGAGTTGATGTAGACTTCAGCAGGGAGATTGACATAGCTAACTAGACTCAACATAATTACAAAAAATATTTTGTCAAAATTTAAGTCCAACTAGATAAAGGTCTATATAGCTAACCACAAAAAAACACACCCTAGGAGTGCTCTATATAGGTACCTTCAGTATGTTGAGGATTTTTTTTTATTTTTTATATTTATGCATTTATGTTGGTTATGAAAAAACTCACATAAATTAGCTAAAGCTGTGATAAATGTTCATTTGTTAATCAATTGTTTTTCGAAAGTGTGGTAAATAGAAGTTAAAAGATGAAGGTTTTATATGTGTTTTTGAAAAACTAACATATATGAGGATTCTTTCATCGTAGTTTTATACATATTTACATCACCACTAGTTACGACAGCTTTTGAAATTTTAAAAACACACATAAATGACTATTTATGTCAGTTTTTAACTTACTTAAGTGACTGTTTTTGTTGTAGTGGTACTGTTATCAACTCGACCTCTACTGTATGGTCTCACCAAATAACCAAGCCCAAAATGCATAATACATATCTATGCATAACACAATGCACTCATAAGATACCAAGTAATACTAGTATACTCAATGTTTGTCCAAATACCCAAACGAAATTAAACCATTCATATTAGGTTTAATATGCCTAAACCCTAATTATAATACACTAGGATTTCCTATATCCTAAATACAGCTAATTTATAAATTTATAAATGGTATATTAGTTCAATCACATCACAAATACCTAGAAACCTACTGAATTAGTCCAAGGAAGGAAACCAAAATCTAAAAAAATAAATATAGAGGAAAATGATGCTCTATTGCCTTTCCCTGTAGCCCTTCCTTGCCTACCCGTTATAGCATCTACGTAAGTCACCATAGCATCCCCTAGAGGGTGTTATGGTAGTGGAAAACCCGATATGATAGGGGTAATATTTCTTCTACGTTGTTCCCACTTTTCCCAGTGTTAAAAATTCCACCATTAATGCTCCATAACTTCTTTTGTTTAATGTTCAAAATAGGCCATGTTTGCTATTACGTAATCCTACTTAAAAATTAGCCCAACATTGTGTTGAAACCCCACATAATTATTGTACCCAAGATTCAAACATTAATTCACCTTATTAGGAATTAAATTTCTGATTAAGTTTCCCGTTGTATTTACACTTCTTTCATATCCCAATGTATCAACAATAATATATAATCATTCCTGGGAATGAGTTATAATACATACATATATATATATATATATATATATATATATATATGAACATGAGAGTGTGCTTTTAGACGGTAACAACCCAAATAAAAAAATAATTCCCTAATTGAAGAAAAATGTTTGTAAGGAAAATTTTCCAATTGAGTCAATTTGAATTTGATAGGTTAATTCCGGATAAAACATCTTGAGTCATAGGTTAGGATTTCTATGTTTAAATATCAAGCTTAGGATGTGTTTGATTGAAAACGTAGCGAAAAAGCTTCAGTTACATGCAATGTTTCGTCTTCATATTTTTTAGAATCTCTCAGGTTTGAATGCTTACGAATTTGATCGTTGGAAATTTTATTTTCGATGTAGTTTTTTGTAAAATGTTTGGGGCTATTTTTGAAAGATTATAAAATAAACATGTTTTTTGTTTTAAAGTCGTTCAAATGAATTTATGGGTTTCATTCGAATGAGTTTAGAAGTTCGTTGAAACGAACATCAAACGATGTTTTTCTATGTACAAAATGAATATCATTCGAAGCTAGCTAGAATGATATTGGTTGTCCTTCGAATGAGTTTGTAGTTTCATTCAAATGAGTTCTTGTTTTTATTTTAATGAACTTTAACGAAAAATGTGCCAACTTTAAAATGTTTTTTTTTAATATAAAAGGGTTCAGGTATTTGTTTTTAGAGTGACTTTTTGGTGAAAATCATTTTCCAATACATATCAAAAATCACCCAAGTCCTAGTTTCACCCAAAGTGTTTAATATCCAAGTTTCATATATGCTTTGAGATCTTATTTATGGGCACCATAGTTTGTTTCTCTCTTTATTTTGATAGATAAACGTTTTATGTGGTGGATTCCGTATTTTATTTATTGTTTGCACATGGTGGACTCCTTGGTTCAATGTTGCAATGAAGAAGTGGTGAAATCCATTTTCATATCTATAGATTGTAGTTTAGCCTAGATTAGTGGATACGGAGGCGTGCGTGGACTCACATGTTCTGGCATGCTGGACGGTTAGATTCTTGCATTGTCAATTTGGAGGAGTAGCTGAACATTTAAGTCGCAATAAGTAATATGTGAATTTGTGTAAATCCGTTTCATATTGCATTTGCATTGATACTCCATCCGAGGTTTTTCCCATTATGGGATTTTTTTCATACATCGACGTGTCATGGTTTACTTTTGTAATACCTCGAGATTTTTGGGACAATAATTTATTTATTTTTAGGAGAAATAAATAATATTTTAATAGGAGAACAATTAGATGGGCATTGAGGTCAAAATTTGAAGATGTTAGAAAGAGATTCGGATGAAAATTCTGAGGGTACGATTGTTTTTGGAAGGGTCGAGATAGTCGAAATGACTATAATTGGGTCTTATTTGGGTTCCAAAATATTTTAGGTTCGTTTGGCTCGAATTAAAGTGACCGAGTCATTTAAAGTGTGTATTGTCATTTAAAGTTTTGTATTTTGGGAGATAAGGCTTATTAAGCCTACGAGAGAACAATTCTCCTTAGAGAGAAAGAGAAAGAAAGAGAGAAAAGAAAGAAAAGAAGACAATAAGAGGAGAAAGAGAGAAAAATGGGTTTTTTCGGCCATTCCACGATTTTGAGGATGAATCAGACTCTACGAATTTGAGGCAAGTGATTAAACTTGCTAAATAATTGTTGCGTATCATTTATGTCATGATTTGTGGATAAAAATTGTGAATTTTGGGATAAAATATTAAAACCTAGATTTTAGGTAAAATCTTAGATTTGATGTGTATATATGGATTGGAGGTTATAAAATAGTTGGGATGAGTTATACAATGAATTTTGATGTTATGTATATGTTTGGGTTTATGAGGAAGGGTTAGAAGATTATTATAATGATTTTTTTGGAATTTTGGGTTTTAAAGAAATCAACCCATTTCATAGTTTGTTGGCCGAACTGAATCGATTCGCCCCTTCCGAATCGATTTGGTAGGAAGCAGACTTACAGGTAGTTTGGTCCAAATTGATTCGCTGGGGCCGAATCAATTCGGAAATGAGGCTATTTTGAGAGGTTTTTCTGGAGTGAGTTTCGTCTGGTTTCGTTTGAGTTTATCGATTGGGAATCTCTATATGAGTTATGAGAAGTGTGTTTTGGAGACTTTTAGGTAGTTTCCCTTATGAGAAATTATTGGAGTCATATTGACTTATTCTAAGAGAATATTGATTAGAGATTAATGTACCGACTAGTGGGGAAGCCCACTATCTTTGAGATTTCGAATTGGAGATAATTATGGTTCTATAAGAAAGAGTGAGGATGCGCTTTGTGATAATGGATTTTATAATTAAATCCCAAATGTGATAACTTTAGAGGTTCATATGATTTATTGAACCATATTACGGATTGAGAATAATAGTTGCTGATTGATGTGCATACGGATATAGAAAATATCCTTAACGTAAATTGAATTGGGACATGTTTCATATAAATGATAATTGTTGATCGAGGTGCATAAGGATATAGAGAATATCCTCATCGTAAATAGAATTGAGGGATTATTCATACAAATAGAAGTGAGGTGTGAATTTTAAGTGAGAAATCGAATAATGTATATAATGTGGGGAAGTTATGTGAGTGATTGACTAATAGTATGTCGAGAGTAAAATATGTTAGTAAGTGGAAATAAATTCTTTATGCCTAAGAGCTTAATAAGAGTATGTAAATAGTGTGATACATATATATATATATATATATATGTGTGTGTGTGAAGCATACCCCCTCTATGCTACCATGGGAAGTTGCGCGATGTGCGTGAGGGCCCTGGCTTGAGGAGCAGGGTCCATATAGTCCCTAGGCCCCTATCTTTAGTAGCAGGGTGCGTATAGTCCATTTATTATTGTGTGATTTTTTATTAGGGTTGAGACATGGTTGGAATGTTTAGTCTCATTGTCGGGGAGAAACTATGATCGCTTCCCGTACGTTTTGCTTTATTGTTTTACCATGGCAGTGTGATAATAGTCCGATATATGGTAACCTAGGATAAAGTGAGTAATTCCTAGAAGATGATAGCATTGAGAACCTGTGTCCTCGAGTTATATCTTGTTGGGATGGTTATTATTATACTTGTGTGAATAATATATTAATTGTATATGATTTTGTGATATCGTAATTGTCTCTAAAGTAAAGAGACATAAGAAGATTTCTTGAATCTAATCCCGGGAGATTTTAACCGAACTTTAGTTATGATGAATCAATTATGATAAAATGAAGAGTAGATAATTATTGTGAGCCTAAAGTACTTTGGGTATCGAGGTCATAATGGACCTCAATGACTAACATTGCCAAGGAGTAGTGTATCGGGGGGTTCCTTATTTGGATTTCACTTACGAGATGTCCCATACATGAAACACAGTGCAATGTTGGGAGTGAGGAGAATTTAGTCCTTAGTGTTTATATTTATATATTAGTATATATCGATGATCGACAGTGCCAAGGAGTAGTGTATTGGGGGGTTCCTTGTTTGGATTTCGCTTCCGAGACGTCCCACGCACGAAACGCCGTGCACTATTGAGAATTGGGAATTATAAATTAATTACGTTAAATAAGAATTTGGGTTATACGCGTCATGCATTGAGGGCATATTGAATCTTGATAATCAATACTGCCGAGGAGTAGTGTATCGAGGGGGTTCCTTATTTGTAATTGCTTGCGAGACGTCCCACGCATGAAATGCAATGAAGTATTGAGAATTTGGAGAAATTTAGTCCTTAGCACTTAGATGCTAATAAAACATATATATATATATTTTTATATATAAATTTATGTCATATCTAGAATATGAGAAATCCTAATAAAAGAGAATGTTTATGTTGATTTTATAGACTAAATAAGAGAACGAATAATTGGGATTGAAAGTAGTGGAGTTGAGGATTATGATTTAAATAGATTTTAGATGAGAATAATTTGGGGGTAGGTCAGATTATTGACCTAGATAGTTTTGGGCAATTATTTGAGGATCATATGCATACGTTTAGTTGCGCGCCTTAGTTGAGAGGTCAGTTGAATTTATGGAGAGTACGACTCCACTTTAATCATGTTATAATGAATTTATAATTATTATGCATTTTAATGCACTTGCTATAAAAATATTTTCACACCTCGGGCTCTGACCCATTTATATTTTCTCTTTCCATGTATATATTGTATTCTTTTAGGTGTTCCTCCCCAAGGGCTCCATTGAGGTTATTCGTCCGGTTATTCGTGGAGTTGTGTCAGTAGCGGACTGTTGCGGTATTTTGATATAGTCGATTCCTATGTTTTGTGTATCTAGATTAGGATTCAGTTTGTGTATCGGGTTTATACCCAAGTTTTGTAGAGTAGCACTTTTATATTATTCTCAGGTTATTGTATTGTCTATGACCCGATAGAATATTCAGGTATTTTACTTTGTACATTGTGATGTACTCTTTTATATATTATTTTGAGCATGTGTGTGTCTCTTATCATATTTAAAAGTTATGTTGTTGGTTAGTTATTGCATTGTTGGTTTTAGTAAGTGTTAAATAAATTTTTTAAAATATTTTTTTTGTCACCCTCTTTTTTGTATTATTGGGTTGTTAGCTGTGGTTAAGTTAGAATCATCAGTAGATGCTAAGAATGATCCACTTGAGATTCCAAATTATTATAGTATAGGGTTGGCCACCCGTTATTATTTTGAGCGGGGTGTCACAATTTTATTTATTTGATCTTCTATCACATAGATGCATGTTTTAGGTTAAAATAAAATTTTGTAAAGAATTTTATCACAACCTAGTTTAAAATAGGGGCAAAGTTTTACATGGGTTAATTCTGTTTAATTTTAAAGTTTAATTTGGAAAAAAAAATTAAAATTAGACTTTTTTTTTCCAGGTTCTACATTCCTGGGACTAAAAAATGGTATTAGAATGGGAACACTGAGATTTTGTACTAAAGATATATTTTAAACATGAGTTTAATGGGTTCTATTCGAATGATCATTCGATTTCTAGTGAACTAATTTTTTACGAGTCTAATTATGTATATTTGAAAATGCATATGAAATCAGCACTTAAGGTGACAGATGAATGAGTATAGTAGGCAAATTTTAATGGTTGGTCACCACGATCAACCTCAGCTGGTTAATATAAGAGTACCCAACGTGTAAAACTATGGAGTGGGGATGAGTATAAGTTAGTAAATTATAACTCTTGAGGTTTAAATGCTCTATTTTGTTCAGTAACACTAGAGGAGTTTTGTCATATTATGACGTGTGAAACATCTAAAAAAGTTTGGGACATGATAAAACTCATCCACAAAGGTCCTAGTGTTGTGAAGGCCTCCAAACTCCAAAACCTCACCACTCAATCCGAGTCCATTAAGAAGGAGTGCAGTTTCACTTTTGATGATTTCTATGCTAGATAATATGATATGGTGAACTCATCTTTTAACTTGGGAGAGAGAAAACTCAAAAATCGAGTAATCAAGGAAATCTTGATACCCTTTCCTGAAAGATTTAATTAAAAAAATGACAGTTTTTAATTCTTTAGGTGGTTTGGACTCTACAAAACATGAAGGGCATGTGGGTGATCTTCAACCTTATGAGATCCAAATCATTTCCTCCAAAATTAAGAAGAGCGATATAGGCATTCCTTTGAATGCTCGAAAGAAGGAAACACTTATTTTGAATGACGAGTCTGACATCGATTCCGATGATATGTCCATGTTTGCAAATAAGTTTAGAAAATTTATCAACTTTCAAAAATAATCAAAAGATGTAATGAACTTTGAAAACGTAAGTACAAATAGGTTGATCAATTCCCTAAAAATCGTAATGATAAATTTAATATGGATGAGTCGGATATATGTTTTCTTTGTGAAGGTTATCCCCATAGGATAGGTGAGTGTTCAACAAAAATAAGGAAGGAAGTCAAGAAATCGAACGTGTATGATGCCCTACTCACTGATAGTGATTCGTAAGAGGAATCTGATTCCCCTGTTGAGTAAAACTACATCTCGTTCATTAATAGTCATGAGATATTTAATGAAAAAGGTTCCCATGAAGATATTTCTGAGTGTTACACTTTCGACGCCATTATTTTTATTACCAAGTGAGTAATGGTAAAGAGAGTGGAGAAGAAGACAAGGATAAAGAAGAGGAGGAGAGTAAACTCCAAGATGAACTTCATGAGTTGTATGAGAAAGCATTGAAATTAAAAAATTGATGTTGCAAGCTAGGATAAAAGATTGTGCCATAAGGGATTATAATGCAGAATTGATTGAGGACCTCAGGTCACATGATAAGACGCTTAAAGAGAAGCTTCAGTGCGTTGATGGGGAGAAAGACCAACTTTATGGTTTGATGGATGTTATGAAGAAGGATCCTTTTAAGTTTAAAGAGTCTAGGTGTTTACTCCAGTCTAGGTTAATGAATCTTTAAGATAAATTGATAGACTCGAGTCATGTCAAAATTGATTTGAAACATAGACTGGAAAAGTTGGATAAATATTAGGCATTGTCCAAATCAAACATGACAAGTGTGAGATTAGATTAGATAATCTAGATGCATCCTCTACTAAAGTCAAGACCGTGATTTTGAAATAGTCAACCATTGCTATGAATATTATAAAAGGTAAAACCTTAGCTAACACCCCTCGTCGTGTCTACACGTGCATACATTGCGATAGAAAAGGTCACCTTAGGTATTTTTGTTTTGATCTTAAAAATGGTCCTAGAAAGTCTAAGTCTAGGGTCGCTGAGTTTCCAAAAACCCTAAAGTGTCACATCACGCCTATGTGGGTTAGGAAATCTTATTTGGATGCTTTACATGTTAGACTCATTGATTCTCAAAGTCTTTCACATGGTAATTCGCATGTTAGATCTAATAGTTAACTGTGTTAGGATGTTTGCATACACTAGCTTTTATACTGCATGGTATTTGTGTTTTCTAATTGTATGTCATTTAAATATTTTGTATTTTTATTTATTCTTTTATTGGGTCTTACTGAAAAATACAAAAATATTTTGTTTATATTTTGAGTCATGTTTTTAACATTAGTCTCTTTTTAGAAAATGTTTCAAACTCAAAAATATTATCAATTTATGCGTAATTTATTTTTACACATTTTGTGTGGCAAATTGGTGTGTTTTAATCCACTTTATTCCATGTTTTTATGTGTCCAGACATTTTATTATGACTTTTAAGGCTTACACTATTCTTAATCATGCTTGCATGGAGTCTTTTCATTTTGATTTGTTAATGTATTCATTTTGTATATCCCCTCACACATACATGAACGTGATCTTTTAAATTGTAACTTCACATGTTATATTTGTGCTTAGTATTATGTTGTCCCATCATTCTTGTCAGCTACATATCTTTTGACTATGGGTGATTTGTGCATTTAAGAATCGTTGCCCATGGATTTTTTAATTTTTATTGATCATATGGGGGTGCATGGAAAAGGGCTACGAGAGAAAAAAATCTCATTTACAGGATGTGACACCCCGACTAATTAAATACCGGGTAGCTACTCCTTTATTAAATTAATTCAAAATGCCAAGTTGGTCCAGTTAATAGCATCACTGTCGAAGACGTTTTAATGATTACTAACCACCTAGTATTTAAAAAGTAAGTGCCAAATTTTATTTAAAGTCTGATTAACATGCAACAAGTGTAATGAAGAAATAAATAACACCATTCACCATACTGAAGTAAAACGAATAACCATCACATAGTGTAAATAAAGTCTGGAGGAAAACTCCTCACTACAAATCCCACAACTGAAAAGTAAACTGAATACGGAAACAATACATGCTAAAGTCTGAAATCTGAAATGTAAAAGATGCTCTAAATAGAAATGGGCAACATGCCCTACATCTGATAGATAGTGACTCTGGAATCCAAAAGATAGAAGCGTCTACAAGCAAATCCCTGTACCTCCCACAAACAGCTACAGCTCGTCACCTGAATGAGTATCCTATGCATGGTGTCCTTATGGCTGGGCACCTAAAATGGTTTTACAAGAAAAAGATTTGAAAAGCAAACGGGTCAGAGCCCGAATGTGGAGTTATTTTAAAAACCTGCAAGTGCTTTAAAAACATTTAAAACAATAAATGCAAAGTACATGTTAGGACGTACACTCACATGATATTCTCACCTCTCTTCTAACTGTGCACTCCTAACGTAAGTACCCATCTATAACGACACAAACCACTAGCTAAGTGACATCATCTCTAGCTAGACTATCATAGGTCCTACCCATATTACTCGGTTCTATTAACATTATAACGCTTATAATTAAGTAGGGGTTTAACGTAAACTCAGATGCTCAATATGCAATATATATATCACTATCAGTTAACTCGCTAGATTTCTCGAACCAATACCGTAATTATATTCACAACATTTGCATGAAGGTTCCCATTAATTTAGTGCATATTATTCACATCATAAATATACAATATAAGCACCCCGAGAACTAAGTTGCGGTGCACACATACTCTGCTATCCATCCCGGTACATCACGTACATGAGGATCACGTATTCCGAATCTCTCAGGAATAGTTCAGATAACACAAATCACAAATAGTGGAGGCGAACATAATTCAACATATCCATGGTCACGCACATACCTACGCTCCATAGTCAGCTGACTCAATAACTCACAATCAAGTCATTCTCTTGAATTATGTCCTCTAGGTACCAATCTAAATCCGGGCACACAAGGATTAGAAGGTCCTAAGCGAACGTAAACCTCCCGTGATAGCAAGTATGGTAGGTATGTCATACACACAATTCATATACTAATACTAAGTAAACACACGTCTTAGTAATGCCGTATTTTAATCGTAGTACATATTCTCATTCTAGTACCAATATATAATTTACACACTCTATACGATTCCGGTTTATAGTCCTACGCGCCATCATGTATTCTCACGTCGTAGAAGTCACTCACTTCACAGCCCAAACAGTCCATTATTTAAATCACTCGTATATAATTTACTCCTCATAATGTCCCAATGTCCCACATCTATCAATATAACATCAAAGGTTTGTTATCTCTATCCTCGAACAAGTTTACGGAACTCCAAAAATCAAAACAGTCCAAAATGGCCCAAACTGCCAGCTCGTTAGAAGTCTCGTTCGAACGAGACTGTTTGAACGAGTTTGGACTGTCAGCTCGTTAGAAGTCTCGTTCGAACGAGATCCCAGTTCGTTCGAACGAACTGCACCTTCTAACGATATCTCGTTCGAACGAGATATCGAACGAAACTACCTCTCGTTAGAAGAGACTGGTCAACTCGTTAGAAGCTCGTTCGAACGACCTGGGGATTGCTTCTAACGACTGACCAGTTTCGGCCCAGATTTTTCCCCAATTCGTTTTTATCCATTCTTACTCCTCAAATCTCTTCTAAAATTCGTTCCAACAAT
Source organism: Sambucus nigra (assembly GCA_949130495.1). Lineage (NCBI taxonomy): Eukaryota > Viridiplantae > Streptophyta > Magnoliopsida > Dipsacales > Adoxaceae > Sambucus > Sambucus nigra. The sequence goes on from OX422219.1 coordinate 516,396,554, forward strand.
GTATTAAGTTCTCTAACCATCCTCACACATACTAAGGAGATATACTAACATCTTTTAAGGGTTTAATACCTTCTAAACATCAATAAATCACAAGTTTCTACATTATTCCTTAATTTTCTTCAAGAACACAAACCCTAGATTTTTCTCATCATAATTTCCCAGATTTTAATCCGTTTATACATCACATAGATATGAAATCTCTGAATTAAATCTTCAAACAATGTTTCTACATGCAAACCTATCCCAAAATTAAATAATAACTTCTAATTTCATGGGTTTTCTTTTAACTCTTATATAAGATTGATTATCAAGGTTTCTAACATGGAAGAAGCATTCACTGCTTAAGGAATGTAATTTAAATCACTTGCCTTGGTTTGCTTTCTGATTTTGGTGTAGGTTTGATGAAGTTTTCTGCAGAATTTCCTCTCTCCAAGCTCCTTCTCCAATGGTGGCTTAAGGTGGCTAGGGTTTGATTTGGGGAACTTAGAAAACCTAAATGATAACCTACGTAGCCTTCTAGGTTAATATGGGTTGGTTATGGGCTTAGTGGGTTAAATCCACATCAGATTTAATTAACCAATTTTCGTCACTTTTAATTCCTCAAAATGTAAAATTACCAAAATACCCGTTAAGTTGCCGGAATGGCCTAAAAATACCCCGGGACCCAATATATACCCCCGGCTAGTGTTTTCTGACTATCTCGACCCTTCCGGACGCGTTGGCGCACTCAAAACGACCATACGGATTATAGATTTTAAATTCACTTTTATAATCAAAATATTATATCGTGACGCGGCGGTCCCACGCGTCTCAACAAAATTTCTAAAATGCCGTATATAAATCTCACTACAACTTTTATAATACCAAATACATATATCAAAACATGTATGCACATAATCAAATACCAACTCGCATCTCGATAGTATTTATAACCCGGATTAATTTCCAATTAATACGCATTTAATTAATTAATCCCAAAAATAAATATAGCCAAAAGTACGGAGTATTACATACTTCCCACCTAATAACTGAATTTCGTCCCGAAATTCGAAACTAGAAAGTACCTGCTAAAAATAATTCTGGATAACGTTCGTGCATCTCATCCTCGCGCTCCCATGTGGACTCCTCGACATTGTGATGTCGCCACTGAACACGCACTAACGGGACTATCTTTGACCGCAGTTTCCTCTCGCTTCGGTCCAAAATAGCAATCGGCCCCTCCTCGTAGGAGCTATCCGGCTGGAGATCGATGTCCTCCACGGCAATGTGAGATTGAGCCAAATTATCTCTAAGGTATTTCCTCAGCGAGGAAACATGGAATACATCGTGAATCCGATGCAAATGCTCCGGTAACCCAAGTCTATACGCAACCGGTCCGATCCGCTGAATAATAGGAAACGGCCCCACATACCTCGGTGCCAACTTCCCCTTCTTCCCGAAACGCATAATCCCCTTCATAGGAGATACCCTGAGAAAAATCTGGTCCCCCACTTGGAACTCTCTGAAAAATCTTTTCGCATCAGCATAACGCTTTTGCCTGTCTTGAGCTACCCGAATGCGACTCTGAATCAACTCGATCCTTGCCGAAGTATCCTGAATCACTTCTGGCGCAAGTAGTTTATTGTCCCCCACCTCCAACCAACATGCTGGGGAACGACAAGGCCTATCGTACAATGCCTCAAACGGAGTCATGCCAATAGTGAACTGATAGGAGTTGTTGTAAGCAAACTCCACCAGTGGAAGGTACTGCTCCCATCCACCCCCGAAGTCAATAATGCACATGCGTAGCATGTCCTCCAACATCTGATTGGTGCGCTCAGTCTGCCCATCAGTCTGCGGATGATAAGCCGTACTCAACCGCAATTCCGTGCCCATGGCCTCCTGGAAACTCTCCCAAAACCTCGAAACAAATATCTTGTCTCTGTCAGACACGATATTTAGGGGCACACCATGAAGTCTCACAATCTCTGAAATGAAGAGCTGGGCATACTGTCCCGTAGTGTAATCAGTCCTTACGGGTAAAAAGTGAGCGACCTTGGACAACCTGTCCACAATTACCCAAATGGAGTCGTGATCCCTCTGCGACGTAGGCAACCCCGTAATAAAGTCCATGGATATGCTCTCCCACATCCACACCGGGACCTCCAATGGCTGTAGAAATCCTGCCGGTCTCTGATGATCTACTGTTACAAGCTGACAAGTGGCGCATTCTGAAACGAACTCAGCGATATCTCTCTTCATACCGCTCCATCAATACTGTCGTCTCATGTCTTGGTACATTTTGTCCCCTCCGGGATGTACCGCGAACCGTGAACCGTGCGAATCTGCCATCACCTCGTGTCGCAATTCCTCCCCTTCCGGAACTACCAATCTCCCATTGAAGCGCAATCCCCCGTCTGAGCTAATGGTATAGGACTCGGCTCCCTCTGCTAGTAATCGAACTATCTGCTCCTGACAGAACGAGTCATTGGCCTGTGCCCGTACTACCTTCGTGACAATTTGCGGTGTAACGGTCATCACAGACATGAAAGATCGGGCCACTGCATCCTGGTGTCCCAATTCCTTCCACTTAGCCTTCCACACCTCTGCCACCTCATCTGCTGGCCTATGGCTCAACGCGTCTGCTACCACGTTAGCCTTACCTGGGTGATACTGGATGTCGAACTGGTAGTCCTTCACAAACTCAAGCCACCTACGCTGCTGCATATTTAATTCCTTCTGCGTGAACAGGTACTGTAGGGACTTGTGGTCCGTGAACAGTTGGAACTTCTCCCCCAAAAGATAGTGCCTCCAAATTCGTAAGGCAAATACCACTGCTGCCAACTCCAAATCATGCGTGGGGTAATTCTTCTCATGAGGCTTAAGCTTACGGGAAGCATAAGCTATGGCCTGTCTCTCCTGCTGCAATACACCTCCCAGTCCTTGCAAAGACGCATCGGTGTAAACCAAATACTCAACTCCCGGTCTCGGCAATGCTAACACAGGTGCTGAGGTCAATTTGTCCTTCAATTCATCGAATGCCAACTGACAGGCATCACTCCAGATGTATGGCACACCCTTACGTGTCAGATGTGTCAAAGGACCTGCTATCTCCGAGAAACCCCGAATAAACCTCCTGTAGTATCCTGCTAGACCCAAGAAACTACGAATATCCGTTGGTGTCGTGGGCTGTCCCCACTCCCTCACCGCTGATACCTTCCCCGGATCAACAGATATTCCCTGGTCGGAAATAATGTGTCCCAAAAACTGGACTTCTTTCAGCTAAAACCCGCACTTCTCATATTTTGCATACAACTCGTTCTGACGAAGTGTCTGCAAAACCTGCTTCAAATGCTCGGCGTTCTCCTCCTCTGTCTGGGAGTAAACCAGAATATCATCAATGAAGACAATGACAAACTGGTCTAGGAAATCCCTGAACACTCTGTTCATCAAGTCCATAAACACAGCTGGAGCGTTGGTCAAGCCGAAAGGCATAACCCGAAACTCGTAAGAACCATATCTTGACAAGAACGCAGTCTTCGAGACATCCTCCTCCGTGATACGCAACTGATGGTATCCCGATCTCAAGTCAATGTTCGAGAAGAAAGAAGCTCCTCTTAACTGGTCGAATAAGTCATCGATTCGAGGCAACGGATACTTATTCCGTATCGTGACCTTATTCAACTCTCTGTAGTCCACACACAATCTCAGTGAACCGTCCCTCTTCTTCACAAACAGAACTGGAGCGCCCCAAGGTCAGGTACTCCTGCGAATAAAGCCCTGACCTAACAGCTGCTCTATCTGATCCCGTAACTCCCTCATCTCAGCTGGAGCCATACGATACGGTGCGCGTGCTATAGGTCTCGTACCTGGTAGAAAATCTATAACAAAGTCTATCTCTCGACTGGGTGGTAAGCCTGGTATCTCCTGAAACACATCCGAATACTCCCTGACTACTGGGATAGAATCTAAAGGAATCACTACCTCCTTAGAGGTATCCTCCTCAATGTAATACAGATGAGCGGTCGATCCTCCCTCTGGGCGAGGCATCGCCACTACAAACATCTCCTGCCCCAGAATGGCAAAAACAATGCTCCCGCTGAAGTAATCAATCATGGCCCTATATGCTACGAGCCAATCCATAACGATGATCACATCATGAACATGCATGTCTAACACTAACATGTCTGCAGGTAATACCAAACCACCAATCTCTACCCCCACTCCCCGGCATATAAAGAAAATAAGTGACCCACTCCCCAATGGTGAGTCGACACACGTCACTGTGCTCTCTGCCGTAGCTAACAATCCTAAAGCTTTCGTGAAGTGTGTAGCTATAAAACAGTGTGTAGCACCCGTATCAAATAATACCCGACCCATAGTGCCATGGATAGGAAACATACCCTCGATCGCGGGCGGTGCCTCTGGAACTGCAGCCTGGTGGACGTTGTAGACACGTCCATACTGTAGCTGCCCCGGCTGAACTGGGACTGCTGGAATGGGTGGCAGTGCTGCCATCTGTGGCGGTGCGGGAAGAGCGGCGGGAAACATAGGCCTCTGTGGCTCCTGGCGAGCACCCTGCTGCCGCTGTTGTGGGGCCCTGCCCCTATCAGGACAATCCTGCTTCTTATGGCCAGTCTTGCCACAAACAAAGCACTTCCCTGGGAAGTTCCCTCCCCTCTGCCCCTGCTGTCCCCGGCCCTGGTGGCCGTTACCGTTCCTCCCTTGGCCCTACTGGCCCTGATGAAACTGCTGCCCATTCTGCCCCTGTTGGCCCTGATGGCCATTTGGACCCTGATGGCCCTGACGGAATCCTCCCTGTCCCTGCCTGTAGTTCCCTGATCGGAACCTCTTATTATCCCCCTGCTGGGTGCCCTGCTCATTCTGTCTCTGCCCCTGACCAGATTGTGCCCCGTTGGCACCATATCCTCCAGTCCTTCCCTGATGGCTAGACTCTCCAGACCTCTTGCCCCTGGCCATATGAAAACGGTGGTCCTGGCAGTGTAACAATGCAGCGTTAACCACATCAGAATACGTGGCCAACGATAGGTTCCCTAGCAGATGCTGACGGATCCTCCAATTCAACCCTTCGGTGAACTTCTCAATCTTCTTCTTCTCTGTTGGTATCTCGTCTGGAACGATATTCAACAGGTTAGTGAACTCGGCCTCATACTCGGCCACTGTCTTGCCTTCCTGCCTAAGACTCATCAGCTTCCTCCTCATTTCCGTATGAACAGCCGACGGAAAGTACTTGCGGTCGAACCGCACCCAGAACTCCTGAATCGTGAGACTATCCTTCTCCTCTGCGGTGGTAATAGACTCCCACCACTGCAGTGCAGATCCAACTAGCTTGAAAGTAGCTAGCACCTGCTTCTGAACTTCAGTGCACTCATGCATTCTCAAGTGCCTCTGCATATCTTTCCTCCATTGGCTCGAGACTACCACATTTGAGCTACCTGTAAACTCTGGCGGATGCGCTTTCTGAAAAGCATCACGTACACGCTCCCAAGCAGACGAGAATGCATTAACCTGTACTGGCGCGGCAACCGGCGCCTGTGGTGGTGCCTGCTGAACAACGGCAATCGCGGCATTCACCGCTTCAGCTACTATAGCTACAACCTCAGCGGCGTTCATCATGCCCTGAACTGGAGCGGGCTGGGGTTCGGGCGTTGCATCCCTGGGAACTCGTCGTGCACGTCGTGGAGGCATCTGAAATATGAATAAAGTTTATAAGTTCGCAGTTATAAACTTAAAATAGCTGAAGAACGTAGCATACACAAAAAGAGTACAACAGTCCTAAAATATAGGGCTCTATATCAAAGAAACTTAGCGGAAACATAATAGCCGTACAGATCCTAAAGGACACTAGAACCTGACGCTCTGATACCACCTGTGACACCCCGACTAATTAAATACCGGGTAGCTACTCCTTTATTAAATTAATTCAAAATGCCAAGTTGGTTCAGTTAATAGCATCACTGTCGAAAACGTTTTAATGATTACTAACCACCTAGTATTTAAAAAGTAAGTGCTAAATTTTATTTAAAGTCTGATTAACATGCAACAAGTGTAATGAAGAAATAAATAACACCATTCACCATACTGAAGTAAAACGAATAACCATCACATAGTGTAAATAAAATCTGGAGGAAAACTCCTCACTACAAATCCCACAACTGAAAAGTAAACTGAATACGGAAACAATACATGCTAAAGTCTGAAATCTGAAATGTAAAAGATGCTCTAAATAGAAATGGGCAACATGCCCTACATCTGATAGATAGTGACTCTGGAATCCAAAAGATAGAAGCGTCTACAAGCAAATCCCTGGAGCTTCCACAAATAGCTACAGCTCGTCACCTGAATGAGTATCCTATGCTTGGTGTCCTTGTGGCTGGGCACCTAAAATGGTTTTACAAGAAAAAGATTTGAAAAGCAAACGGGTCAGAGCCCGAATGTGGAGTTATTTTAAAAACCTGCAAGTTCTTTAAAAACATTTAAAACATTAAATGCAAAGTACATGTTAGGACGTACACTCACATGATATTCTCACCTCTCTTCTAACTGTGCACTCCTAACGTAAGTACCCATCTATAACGACACAAACCACTAGCTAAGTGACATCATATCTAGCTAGACTATCATAGGTCCTACCCATATTACTCGGTTCTATTAACATTATAACGCTCGTAATTAAGTAGGGGTTTAACGTAAACTCAGATGCTTAATATGCAATATATATATCACTATCAGTTAACTCGCTAGATTTCTCGAAGCAATACCGTAATTATATTCACAACATTTGCATGAAGGTTCCCATTAATTTAGTGCATATTATTCACATCATAAATATACAATATAAGCACCCCGAGAACTAAGTTGCGGTGCACACATACTCTGCTATCCATCCCGGTACATCACGTACATGAGGATCACGTATTCCGAATCTCTCAGGAATAGTTCAGATAACACAAATCACAAATAGTGGAGGCGAACATAATTCAACATATCCATGGTCACGCACATACCTACGCTCCATAGTCAGCTGACTCAATAACTCACAATCAAGTCATTCTCTTGAATTATGTCCTCTAGGTACCAATCTAAATCCGGGCACACAAGGATTAGAAGGTCCTAAGCGAACGTAAACCTCCCGTGATAGCAAGTATGGTAGGTATGTCATACACACAATTCATATACTAATACTAAGTAAACACACGTCTTAGTAATGCCGTATTTTAATCGTAGTACATATTCTCATTCTAGTACCAATATATAATTTACACACTCTATACGATTCCGGTTTATAGTCCTACGCGCCATCATGTATTCTCACGTCGTAGAAGTCACTCACGTCACAGCCCAAACAGTCCATTATTTAAATCACTCGTATATAATTTACTCCTCATAATGTCCCAATGTCCCACATCTATCAATATAACATCAAAGGTTTGTTATCTCTATCCTCGAACAAGTTTACGGAACTCCAAAAATCAAAACAGTCCAAAATGGCCCAAACTGCCAGCTCGTTAGAAGTCTCGTTCGAACGAGACTGTTTGAACGAGTTTGGACTTTCAGCTCGTTAGAAGTCTCGTTCGAACGAGATCCCAGTTCGTTCGAACGAACTGCACCTTCTAACGATATCTCGTTCGAACGAGATATCGAACGAAACTACCTCTCGTTAGAAGAGACTGGTCAACTCGTTAGAAGCTCGTTCGAACGACCTGGGGATTGCTTCTAACGACTGACCAGTTTCGGCCCAGATTTTTCCCCAATTCGTTTTTATCCATTCTTACTCCTCAAATCTCTTCTAAAATTCGTTCCAACAATGTATTAAGTTCTCTAACCATCCTCACACATACTAAGGAGATATACTAACATCTTTTAAGGGTTTAATACCTTCTAAACATCAATAAATCACAAGTTTCTACATTATTCCTTAATTTTCTTCAAGAACACAAACCCTAGATTTTTCTCATCATAATTTCCCAGATTTTAATCCGTTTATACATCACATAGATATGAAATCTCTGAATTAAATCTTCAAACAATGTTTCTACATGCAAACTTATCCCAAAATTAAATAATAACTTCCAATTTCATGGGTTTTCTTTTAACTCTTATATAAGATTGATTATCAAGGTTTCTAACATGGAAGAAGCATTCACTGCTTAAGGAATGTAATTTAAATCACTTGCCTTGGTTTGCTTTCTGATTTTGGTGTAGGTTTGATGAAGTTTTCTGCAGAATTTCCTCTCTCCAAGCTCCTTCTCCAATGGTGGCTTAAGGTGGCTAGGGTTTGATTTGGGGAACTTAGAAAACCTAAATGATAACCTACGTAGCCTTCTAGGTTAATATGGGTTGGTTATGGGCTTAGTGGGTTAAATCCACATCAGATTTAATTAACCAATTTTCGTCACTTTTAATTCCTCAAAATGTAAAATTACCAAAATACCCGTTAAGTTGCCGGAATGGCCTAAAAATACCCCGGGACCCAATATATACCCCCGGCTAGTGTTTTCTGACTATCTCGACCCTTCCGGACGCGTTGGCGCACTCAAAACGACCATACGGATTATAGATTTTAAATTCACTTTTATAATCAAAATATTATATCGTGACGCGGCGGTCCCACGCGTCTCAACAAAATTTCTAAAATGCCGTATATAAATCTCACTACAACTTTTATAATACCAAATACATATATCAAAACATGTATGCACATAATCAAATACCAACTCGCATCTCGATAGTATTTATAACCCGGATTAATTTCCAATTAATACGCATTTAATTAATTAATCCCAAAAATAAATATAGCCAAAAGTACGGGGTATTACATACTTCCCACCTAATAACTGAATTTCGTCCCGAAATTCGAAACTAGAAAGTACCTGCTAAAAATAATTCTGGATAACGTTCGTGCATCTCATCCTCGCGCTCCCATGTGGACTCCTCGACATTGTGATGTCGCCACTGAACACGCACTAACGGGACTATCTTTGACCGCAGTTTCCTCTCGCTTCGGTCCAAAATAGCAATCGGCCCCTCCTCGTAGGAGCTATCCGGCTGGAGATCGATGTCCTCCACGGCAATGTGAGATTGAGCCAAATTATCTCTAAGGTATTTCCTCAGCGAGGAAACATGGAATACATCGTGAATCCGATGCAAATGCTCCGGTATCCCAAGTCTATACGCAACCGGTCCGATCCGCTGAATAATAGGAAACGGCCCCACATACCTCGGTGCCAACTTCCCCTTCTTCTCGAAACGCATAATCCCCTTCATAGGAGATACCCTGAGAAAAATCTGGTCCCCCACTTGGAACTCTCTGAAAAATCTTTTCGCATCAGCATAACGCTTTTGCCTGTCTTGAGCTACCCGAATGCGACTCTGAATCAACTCGATCCTTGCCGAAGTATCCTGAATCACTTCTGGCGCAAGTAGTTTATTGTCCCCCACCTCCAACCAACATGCTGGGGAACGACAAGGCCTATCGTACAATGCCTCAAACGGAGCCATGCCAATAGTGAACTGATAGGAGTTGTTGTAAGCAAACTCCACCAGTGGAAGGTACTGCTCCCATCCACCCCCGAAGTCAATAATGCACATGCGTAGCATGTCCTCCAACATCTGATTGGTGCGCTCAGTCTGCCCATCAGTCTGCGGATGATAAGCCGTACTCAACCGCAATTCCGTGCCCATGGCCTCCTGGAAACTCTCCCAAAACCTCGAAACAAATATCTTGTCTCTGTCAGACACGATATTTAGGGGCACACCGTGAAGTCTCACAATCTCTGAAATGAAGAGCTGGGCATACTGTCCCGTAGTGTAATCAGTCCTTACGGGTAAAAAGTGAGCGACCTTGGACAACCTGTCCACAATTACCCAAATGGAGTCGTGACCCCTCTGCGACGTAGGCAACCCCGTAATAAAGTCCATGGATATGCTCTCCCACATCCACACCGGGACCTCCAATGGCTGTAGAAATCCTGCCGGTCTCTGATGATCTACTTTTACAAGCTGACAAGTGGCGCATTCTGAAACGAACTCAGCGATATCTCTCTTCATACCGCTCCATCAATACTGTCGTCTCATGTCTTGGTACATTTTGTCCCCTCCGGGATGTACCGCGAACCATGAACCGTGCGAATCTGCCATCACCTCGTGTCGCAATTCCTCCCCTTCCGGAACTACCAATATCCCATTGAAGCGCAATCCCCCGTCTGAGCTAATGGTATAGGACTCGGCTCCCTCTGCTAGTAATCGAACTATCTGCTCCTGACAGAACGAGTCATTGGCCTGTGCCCGTACTACCTTCGTGACAATTTGCGGTGTAACGGTCATCACAGACATGAAAGATCGGGCCACTGCATCCTGGTGTCCCAATTCCTTCCACTTAGCCTTCCACACCTCTGCCACCTCATCTGCTGGCCTATGGCTCAATGCGTCTGCTACCACGTTAGCCTTACCTGGGTGATACTGGATGTCGAACTGGTAGTCCTTCACAAACTCAAGCCACCTACGCTGCTGCATATTTAATTCCTTCTGCGTGAACAGGTACTGTAAGGACTTGTGGTCCGTGAACAGTTGGAACTTCTCCCCCAAAAGATAGTGCCTCCAAATTCGTAGGGCAAATACCACTGCTGCCAACTCCAAATCATGCGTGGGGTAATTCTTCTCATGAGGCTTAAGCTTACGGGAAGCATAAGCTATGGCATGTCTCTCCTGCTGCAATACACCTCCCAGTCCTTGCAAAGACGCATCGGTGTAAACCAAATACTCAACTCCCGGTCTCGGCAATGCTAACACAGGTGCTGAGGTCAATTTGTCCTTCAATTCATCGAATGCCAACTGACAGGCATCACTCCAGATGTATGGCACACCCTTACGTGTCAGATGTGTCAAAGGACCTGCTATCTCCGAGAAACCCCGAATAAACCTCCTGTAGTATCCTGCTAGACCCAAGAAACTACGAATCTACGTTGGTGTCGTGGGCTGTCCCCACTCCCTCACCGCTGATACCTTCCCCGGATCAACAGATATTCCCTGGTCGGAAATAATGTGTCCCAAAAACTGGACTTCTTTCAGCTAAAACCCGCACTTCTCATATTTTGCATACAACTCGTTCTGACGAAGTGTCTGCAAAACCTGCTTCAAATGCTCGGCGTTCTCCTCCTCTGTCTGGGAGTAAACCAGAATATCATCAATGAAGACAATGACAAACTGGTCTAGGAAATCCCTGAACACTCTGTTCATCAAGTCCATAAACACAGCTGGAGCGTTGGTCAAGCCGAAAGGCATAACCCGAAACTCGTAAGAACCATATCTTGACAAGAACGCAGTCTTCGAGACATCCTCCTCCGTGATACGCAACTGATGGTATCCCGATCTCAAGTCAATGTTCGAGAAGAAAGAAGCTCCTCTTAACTGGTCGAATAAGTCATCGATTCGAGGCAACGGATACTTATTCCGTATCGTGACCTTATTCAACTCTCTGTAGTCCACACACAATCTCAGTGAACCGTCCCTCTTCTTCACAAACAGAACTGGAGCGCCCCAAGGTCAGGTACTCCTGCGAATAAAGCCCTGACCTAACAGCTGCTCTATCTGATCCCGTAACTCCCTTATCTCAGCTGGAGCCATACGATACGGTGCGCGTGCTATAGGTCTCGTACCTGGTAGAAAATCTATAACAAAGTCTATCTCTCGACTGGGTGGTAAGCCTGGTATCTCCTGAAACACATCCGAATACTCCCTGACTACTGGGATAGAATCTAAAGGAATCACTACCTCCTTAGAGGTATCCTCCTCAATGTAATACAGATGAGCGGTCGATCCTCCCTCTGGGCGAGGCATCGCCACTACAAACATCTCCTGCCCCAGAATGGCAAAAACAATGCTCCCGCTGAAGCAATCAATCATGGCCCTATATGCTACGAGCCAATCCATAACGATGATCACATCATGAACATGCATGTCTAACACTAACATGTCTGCAGGTAATACCAAACCACCAATCTCTACCCCCACTCCCCGGCATATAAAGAAAATAAGTGACCCACTCCCCAATGGTGAGTCGACACACGTCACTGTGCTCTCTGCCGTAGCTAACAATCCTAAAGCTTTCGTGAAGTGTGTAGCTATAAAACAGTGTGTAGCACCCGTATCAAATAATACTCGACTCATAGTGCCATGGATAGGAAACATACCCTCGATCGCGGGCGGTGCCTCTGGAACTGCAGCCTGGTGGACGTTGTAGACACGTCCATACTGTAGCTGCCCCGGCTGAACTGGGACTGCTGGAATGGGTGGCAGTGCTGCCATCTGTGGCGGTGCGGGAAGAGCGGCGGGAAACATAGGCCTCTGTGGCTCCTGGCGAGCACCCTGCTGCCGCTGTTGTGGGGCCCTGCCCCTATCAGGACAATCCTGCTTCTTATGGCCAGTCTTGCCACAAACAAAGCACTTCCCTGGGAAGTTCCCTCCCCTCTGCCCCTGCTGTCCCCGGCCCTGGTGGCCGTTACCGTTCCTCCCTTGGCCCTGCTGGCCCTGATGAAACTGCTGCCCATTCTGCCCCTGTTGGCCCTGATGGCCATTTGGACCCTGATGGCCCTGACGGAATCCTCCCTGTCCCTGCCTGTAGTTCCCTGATCGGAACCTCTTATTATCCCCCTGCTGGGTGCCCTGCTCATTCTGTCTCTGCCCCTGACCAGATTGTGCCCCGTTGGCACCATATCCTCCAGTCCTTCCCTGATGGCTAGACTCTCCAGACCTCTTGCCCCTGGCCATATGAAAACGGTGGTCCTGGCAGTGTAACAATGCAGCGTTAACCACATCAGAATACGTGGCCAACGATAGGTTCCCTAGCAGATGCTGACGGATCCTCCAATTCAACCCTTCGGTGAACTTCTCAATCTTCTTCTTCTCTGTTGGTATCTCGTCTGGAACGATATTCAACAGGTTAGTGAACTCGGCCTCATACTCGGCCACTGTCTTGCCTTCCTGCCTAAGACTCATCAGCTTCCTCCTCATTTCCGTATGAACAGCCGACGGAAAGTACTTGCGGTCGAACCGCACCCAGAACTCCTGAATCGTGAGACTATCCTTCTCCTCTGCGGTGGTAATAGACTCCCACCACTGCAGTGCAGATCCAACTAGCTTGAAAGTAGCTAGCACCTGCTTCTGAACTTCAGTGCACTCATGCATTCTCAAGTGCCTCTGCATATCTTTCCTCCATTGGCTCGAGACTACCACATCTGAGCTACCTGTAAACTCTGGCGGATGCGCTTTCTGAAAAGCATCACGTACACGCTCCCAAGCAGACGAGAATGCATTAACCTGTACTGGCGCGGCAACCGGCGCCTGTGGTGGTGCCTGCTGAACAACGGCAATCGCGGCATTCACCGGTTCAGCTACTATAGCTACAACCTCAGCGGCGTTCATCATGCCCTGAACTGGAGCGGGCTGGGGTTCGGGCGTTGCATCCCTGGGAACTCGTCGTGCATGTCGTGGAGGCATCTGAAATATGAATAAAGTTTATAAGTTCGCAGTTATAAACTTAAAATAGCTGAAGAACGTAGCATACACAAAAAGAGTACAACAGTCCTAAAATATAGGGCTCTATATCAAAGAAACTTAGCGGAAACATAATAGCCGTACAGATCCTAAAGGACACTAGAACCTGACGCTCTGATACCACCTGTGACACCCCGACTAATTAAATACCGGGTAGCTACTCCTTTATTAAATTAATTCAAAATGCCAAGTTGGTTCAGTTAATAGCATCACTGTCGAAAACGTTTTAATGATTACTAACCACCTAGTATTTAAAAAGTAAGTGCTAAATTTTATTTAAAGTCTGATTAACATGCAACAAGTGTAATGAAGAAATAAATAACACCATTCACCATACTGAAGTAAAACGAATAACCATCACATAGTGTAAATAAAATCTGGAGGAAAACTCCTCACTACAAATCCCACAACTGAAAAGTAAACTGAATACGGAAACAATACATGCTAAAGTCTGAAATCTGAAATGTAAAAGATGCTCTAAATAGAAATGGGCAACATGCCCTACATCTGATAGATAGTGACTCTGGAATCCAAAAGATAGAAGCGTCTACAAGCAAATCCCTGGAGCTTCCACAAATAGCTACAGCTCGTCACCTGAATGAGTATCCTATGCTTGGTGTCCTTGTGGCTGGGCACCTAAAATGGTTTTACAAGAAAAAGATTTGAAAAGCAAACGGGTCAGAGCCCGAATGTGGAGTTATTTTAAAAATCTGCAAGTTCTTTAAAAACATTTAAAACATTAAATGCAAAGTACATGTTAGGACGTACACTCACATGATATTCTCACCTCTCTTCTAACTGTGCACTCCTAACGTAAGTACCCATCTATAACGACACAAACCACTAGCTAAGTGACATCATATCTAGCTAGACTATCATAGGTCCTACCCATATTACTCGGTTCTATTAACATTATAACGCTCGTAATTAAGTAGGGGTTTAACGTAAACTCAGATGCTTAATATGCAATATATATATCACTATCAGTTAACTCGCTAGATTTCTCGAAGCAATACCGTAATTATATTCACAACATTTGCATGAAGGTTCCCATTAATTTAGTGCATATTATTCACATCATAAATATACAATATAAGCACCCCGAGAACTAAGTTGCGGTGCACACATACTCTGCTATCCATCCCGATACATCACGTACATGAGGATCACGTATTCCGAATCTCTCAGGAATAGTTCAGATAACACAAATCACAAATAGTGGAGGCGAACATAATTCAACATATCCATGGTCACGCACATACCTACGCTCCATAGTCAGCTGACTCAATAACTCACAATCAAGTCATTCTCTTGAATTATGTCCTCTAGGTACCAATCTAAATCCGGGCACACAAGGATTAGAAGGTCCTAAGCGAACGTAAACCTCCCGTGATAGCAAGTATGGTAGGTATGTCATACACACAATTCATATACTAATACTAAGTAAACACACGTCTTAGTAATGCCGTATTTTAATCGTAGTACATATTCTCATTCTAGTACCAATATATAATTTACACACTCTATACGATTCCGGTTTATAGTCCTACGCGCCATCATGTATTCTCACGTCGTAGAAGTCACTCACGTCACAGCCCAAACAGTCCATTATTTAAATCACTCGTATATAATTTACTCCTCATAATGTCCCAATGTCCCACATCTATCAATATAACATCAAAGGTTTGTTATCTCTATCCTCGAACAAGTTTACGGAACTCCAAAAATCAAAACAGTCCAAAATGGCCCAAACTGCCAGCTCGTTAGAAGTCTCGTTCGAACGAGACTGTTCGAACGAGTTTGGACTGTCAGCTCGTTAGAAGTCTCGTTCGAACGAGATCCCAGTTCGTTCGAACGAACTGCACCTTCTAACGATATCTCGTTCGAACGAGATATCGAACGAAACTACCTCTCGTTAGAAGAGACTGGTCAACTCGTTAGAAGCTCGTTCGAACGAGCTCGTTCGAACGACCTGGGGATTGCTTCTAACGACTGAGCAGTTTCGGCCCAGATTTTTCCCCAATTCGTTTTTATCCATTCTTACTCCTCAAATCTCTTCTAAAATTCGTTCCAACAATGTATTAAGTTCTCTAACCATCCTCAAACATACTAAGGAGATATACTAACATCTTTTAAGGGTTTAATACCTTCTAAACATCAATAAATCACAAGTTTCTACATTATTCCTTAATTTTCTTCAAGAACACAAACCCTAGATTTTTCTCTTCATAATTTCCCAGATTTTAATCCGTTTATACATCACATAGATATGAAATCTCTGAATTAAATCTTCAAACAATGTTTCTACATGCAAACCTATCCCAAAATTAAATAATAACTTCCAATTTCATGGGTTTTCTTTTAACTCTTATATAAGATTGATTATCAAGGTTTCTAACATGGAAGAAGCATTCACTGCTTAAGGAATGTAATTTAAATCACTTGACTTGGTTTGCTTTCTGATTTTGGTGTAGGTTTGATGAAGTTTTCTGCAGAATTTCCACTCTCCAAGCTCCTTCTCCAATGGTGGCTTAAGGTGGCTAGGGTTTGATTTGGGGAACTTAGAAAACCTAAATGATAACCTACGTAGCCTTCTAGGTTAATATGGGTTGGTTATGGGCTTAGTGGGTCAAATCCACATCAGATTTAATTAACCAATTTTCGTCACTTTTAATTCCTCAAAATGTAAAATTACCAAAATACCCTTTAAGTTGCCGGAATGGCCTAAAAATACCCCGGGACCCAATATATACCCCCGGCTAGTGTTTTCTGACTATCTCGACCCTTCCGGACGCGTTGGCGCACTCAAAATGACCATACGGATTATAGATTTTAAATTCACTTTTATAATCAAAATATTATATCGTGACGCGGCGGTCCCACGCGTCTCAACAAAATTTCTAAAATGCCGTATATAAATCTCACTACAACTTTTATAATACCAAATACATATATCAAAACATGTATGCACATAATCAACTACCAAATAGCATCTCGATAGTATTTATAACCCAGATTAATTTCCAATTAATACGCATTTAATTAATTAATCCCAAAAATAAATATAGCCAAAAGTACGGTGTATTACACAGGACACCGTCGACAAGTGCCTAAAAAATAATAAGCAAAAAAAGAAAAGATTTAGTTCCAACATATTTGTTTGTTTGATTTTCAAAAATGGTATCTTCAAAAGAATTGAGTGAAATATATGTAATACTCATTTAGCTTTTGAGTGTGTTATAGTTAAAGATCAACGGGTTTTCACAACGAATCCTAGTTCTGCTTATCATCTCAGGACACTATTGATTTGTATAATCATCAATATTTTATATTTATGTGCATTGTGCTTGTTTGGTTATTAAGTTCCCTTTATCTGTCATTTAAAGCTAAATCAAATATAACTCCTTGCACATTTTTGAGTGTCGTGATTGCATTTTATTTCTTTTGTTTCAAATTCACTTCCATTCATTCCATCCCACTTGTTTGGACACACGTATATTATGCTAGTGTGTAAAGCTTATATATTTTTTTATCAGTTTTATTGTCTGTTTATACATATATATATATATGCCCGTGTGTCATTGGTATATTTTTCATTACTATATATATATATGGTATTGTTTACTTTACTTGGCATTTTCATTTATTTCATGTTTTACGTATGCATTATCTTTGGATAAAATTGGCATGTTTTATGATCATATTGGAATCTCATGTTACTTGTTTGCATTGATATCTCACGTTTCATTATGTATTAAAGTTGGTATCATATTTCCATCAATATTGGTATTGATTGATCATTGTTTGGATTATTTGTTCTTGTGTTTTCATGTTTTATTTTGTTCCACCTAACACCAACGCATGATATTATTCATTCTTTCTTAATTTTTCTCGTTACCAAGTGTTCTCACATTCAAGGGTAGAAATAGTTTATTGGGGAGAAATAGTTTTATGCGTCCTTGCTTTGTTTATTCCTAATAAAAGATGGGGGGGGGGGGGGAATGGTATCTTTCACTTTAGATTTAAGAGGAGATGTTTATCTCAGAGGGAGACGTCTTACCTAGGTAAGAATTCTCAGACATAAGGGGTAGTTTATTCTTATGAAGATTTATATTTTTGTATATTTAAGTTACATTTTAAGATGTGTTTATGTGTACCGATTTATAATATGCGAAATTTTTTTAAAGGGAGCAAAGTTCCTCCGAGTATGTGTCTTTTGAGTGTCTTTACTTTTCCCTTTTGGGATTGGGATTCAGTATATTTGAGAGCTTTATGACCCATATGTGCTTCTTTTTTATAATTTGTCCAGGAATTGATAAAGGGAGAGGTTTGTAAGGACACATTTTCAATTAAGTCAATTTGTATGTATTGGCTTATTATGAAAAAACATTTTGACTCATAGATTAAGATTTATATGTTAAACTTTCAATCTTGTCACGTATTTGATTGAAGACGTAGTAGTAAAGCTTCTGAGATTACATATTGTGTCGTGTTTGGTACCACGTTTTGTCTTTATGTTTCCAAAGATCTCTTTTGTATGAATGCTTATGAATTTTGATCCTCGAAAATTTTATTTTAAGCATTTGTTTCTCATAAAATTTTTGTAGTTACTTTTGAAAGATTTTAAAAGATTTTTTTTTCATGTTTTAAAGACGTTCGAATGACTTTACGGGTTTTCTTCTATTCAGTTTAGCAGTGCATTCAAATGAACTTCAAATGACATCTTTTTTTCTTATAAAACTAATATAATTTGAAGGTCGTTCAAAGATAGTTCAAATGAGATTGGCTATTTGTTAAAATGAGTTTTTCTTTGGTTTGAATGAGTTTGTAATTTCATTCCCACGAGTTCTGGTTCTCGTTTGAATGAACTTTTTTGAAAAATGTACCTCCTCAAAAAACTTATGTTCTATATAAAGGGGTTTATGAATTTGTATTTAGAAGTACTTTTCATAAAAATATTTTTCCAATACATATAGAAATTCTCCCAAATCCAAGTTCCACTGAAACTGTTTCAAATCCAAGTTTCGTCAATCTATATGCATTGAGATCTTTTGTTTTTCTCATCATACTTTGTGTGACAACCCGAATATAATTATGGTAAATTATGTTTAAATCAAGATTAGCTTATGTGATATGGATAATATTTTATTAGTATATATAGTGATAAGTCATTATAGTTAGTCTATTCCTACCTTTATAACACATGAAATATTAAATTAGTTACAAACACCAAATTTTGAAATTTTCGATAAGAATGTTCATGTTGGAGACTAGTTTTGATCCTTATAATATAACAATTGATTTGAGGTATAAACTAGATAGTTGCAGATATATTATTTAGTTTTGCAACACAACAAACGGTGCATCAAACGTACATCTGAGTGGGAAGATATCGTCTTTTTAAGAACAAGGGCTAAAGTAGTCATTCTGCCTTAAATGATATTTTGTCTTATAGATGCCACATGTTATATTTTGATTGGACCAAGGAGGGTGCCGTTATGATGGCTTATAACCATTGAATTTAGCTCTTCCTTTATCATATTTCATCCCTGGAAGAGTTTTAACCTAAGAACATAGAATTTTGATGTTTAGGAAGAAGGTGTGAGGAAGAATTGAAGAAAAATTCATAGAAAATTACGTAAAAGCCCCTAAGGTAATTCCATCCGTAAATCTCGTTTATTATTTTCTATTAGTGATCTAAATGATAGAAATAATAATTGGTTTATTGAAATTCTATGTCTTGATGTGTACTTATGGATAGATGCATGTTTAAGCAAACTTGAGTGTGTAAACCCTTGAAATTGCTTCGTTTAGAAACCTTGTGTATACAAACTAACATATCTTTTTCTATACTTACTGAAATTGATTGATTACTATTGAAGTTAACGTATACTCATATATGTATATCATATCCAAAAATCAAGTAAAAATACTAAGAAATGAATCGTAGGTGATGGTTTGAATTCCGGGTATGAAATGTGCCCCAAAAGAGTAAATATCCATACCATATGTTTGAGGTTTTGCTTGACATATCAAATGAACTCTAAAAATTATGATATTTTAATCTTGTATTATTCAATATGTTTTCTGAAATTGGGTGAAATTTCATATAATGTTATAATGTATAAATATTATGAAAATTCTTAGAAGATAACTGAACGATAGAGGAGCCTATAGGGCGGATTTTCTATATAGTAAAGAAATGGGCATATCTTGCTCTAGGAAACATAGAATGATGTGTGTTCTTTTGCGTTGGAAACCTAATATGATAAGGATTGTATTACCAAGAAGAATTAAAGTACGTTTGTGCTATAATTTGAATGTGTTAGATATCATAACCTAAATCTGGATGGGACTTCATTTATGATGAATGATTTGAATAGAATCATATGATGCTTATGAATTTAGTTATGTTCAAGTTATTCTTTGAATTGTTAATATTCTTATGATGATACTAATATTGTAAGAATAACAAGAAGAAAAAAAGAATCGTTTGAACAAGAGCCAAATAAAGGAAAAGGGAAAGCTTGTTAAATTTCTAAGGTGAGTGTACTTCTGATTGTTTCACATATAGATATGAAAATGATATGATAATTATGGATATAACTCTAAGAGAAGGATTGTTTTGATATTAAATTATCTAGGATTGGTTTGAATACTTCATTATTCAGTATTTGTTTGGGTCTTGTGATCTAGGAATGGAATTGGACAAAGATCCAATGATTTGTTGGAACTTAAGTTCCATGATTTGTTATTACCAATGGGCATGATTGTTTGGATTTTATATCCACATATTTGATATAGAACTGTTAATTCATTGTAGGGAAGGAGTATCTCACTAAGTTTAATGCTTATGGTTTATATTTTAACATTTTCAGGTTTGTACGCTGCCAGCTAGGATACCATATAATGTGAAATTTTGAGAACTGCACTGGTAGAGAGAGATGGTGTTTACATAGGGGGTTTTGTCATTATCACACTGAAGATTTTGATACACTCACACATTGTATAGATTGCGTTAGCACGGGTAGATTTGAGGTTTGTTATATTCAATCATAGTTACTCATGGTATTGTATAACCGCTAATTCTATCTTTGATGTTGATTAATATATGGTACAAAAATTGTATTATATTCATTAAGCATGTAGATATTGATAAGTGGGTTATATTTCAAATGAACTTAAGATCATGATTTAATTATTATGAAAATAAATGATTAGAATGGATTTGGGTTCGGGGTGTGACAATTAGGGGTATAAGAGCATCTATCTTATTAATTCTGAACGTGTGTGACAGTTATATGGCAGTTATTGAGTTGATTTTTATAATTATGAACTATTTAGGTACTAACCAATAGTTTAGTATTGGAAACTTTTTTTATTGGCTGTTAGAATTTTATTTTATTACTGATAATTAAAGATGGAATGTAAGAATTTACAATATAGATAAGAGGGAGCAGCTTCTCATGCAGACAATACTGAAATATAACAGAGTGTTGCTAGAAGGGTTAAAGAGCATGAGCAGCCTATAGAGATGTAAATAATAGCACGAACAATACTGAGGATGGCTGAACAACAGGAAAGAAATATGGCATTAATGGCACAACAACAGACTAAATATCTAGAATCAAAGACTGTAGCTAGAATTGAGAAAGAGGAAAGGAAGGAAATTAAAGATTCCATGAATAAGAAGTTCATGAAGTTGAATCCTCCAAAATATTCAGGGTTAGTGGAACCTAAAGAAGTTGAGATGTGGGTCAGAGATCTTGAGACCATCTTTGTAGTGATGAAAGTTCCAGATAACCAGAAAGTGAATTTTTTTCTGTTTAGGCTGAAAGGGGAAGCGAAATATTAGTAGGAAGCCAACAACCATTTGGTGCCTATGATGGAAGGTACTGATGTTATTACTTGGGCTGAATTTATTAAAACTTTGTATGTTAAGTATTTACCTAAAGTTTATAGGAGGGAGAAAGTGAGGGAATTTATAAACTTGACCCAAGGGAAAATGTTGGTAAGAGAGTATGAGGATAAATTTATAGCTTTGTATAGATTTGGTAATAAATATGCGGTGGATGAAGAAGAGAAATGTAGTAAGTTTCCAGAAGGACTGATTCAACCCATTAAAAATAGAGTGCCTACTTATGATTTAGAAGATTATGCTTTTCTGGTGAATAAAGCCAAGATAGTAGAAAGGCAAATGAACTAAGGAGTGGTGATTAGAGAGAGTTTTAAGAAAAGTAGATTTGACGCATCTTAGTCTAAAGGGAGGTGAGGGTGGAAATGTTAAGATGGAACCTCATAAATTTCAGAGAGGTGGTGGAGATAGTGGTAGAGGTCAGGGGAGATTGGGCAGAGATACTAAAGGTGGAGAATCTTCTAGTCTTGTTAGGAGGTCAGGAAGAGGTGAGGCACTAGCAAGAGTTATTACAAGTTTCTTTTGTAAAGAGGAAGCGATTTATAAATTCGAGTGTCTTAAGCATAAAGGAGTGGAATGTTACCATTTTCATCAAGTGGGGCATGTTAAGAAGAATTGTTCGCAGTTGGCAGAGACTCTAGCAACACCTAGTGAAGCAGCAAGTAGAGTGTTACCTCCAGGCAGTGGAGAAAAAAGCATGGATAGAGGACAAGGTAGTGGTTCCAGGCCAGGTGGATGAGTCTTTACGATGAAATAGGATCATATTACCCTAGATGTGGTGACATGAATATTTTCTGTTACTGATAGAAGTTCTTATGTTTTGATTGATCTTGGTTCCACACATTCTTTTGTGTCATATGCTTTTGCTATATACCTGAATAGATCGAGTACTCGTTTAGATGTGGGGTTTGGTATTTATATTCTTATGGGTGATATGGTAGTAGCTGAATATGTTTTTCGTGATTGTGTTTTGACTGTGGGGGTTAAAGATAAAGTTATTGATCTACTTCCTGATTTTGATATAATTTTGGGAATGGATTGGTTGTCTAAATATCATGCATCTATGGATTATTTCGGTAAGGAAGTTGTTTTTAATATGCCAAGTGAGCCTGAATTTAAATTTGCAAGGGAAAGGAAAATTGTTCCCAGTTGTATTATTTATGCTATTCAGACGAGGAAATTATTGAGTAAGGTTTGTGAGGGTTTATTGCATATGTTCTTCACACTTGGAAGTGGGATTTATAATCAGTCGATGTTCCTATTGTACGGAATTTTCTAGAAGTATTTCCTAGTGAGTTGTCGGGTTACCCTCGGAGAGAGAAGTTGAATTTAGTATAAAATTGGCATCGGGGACAACCCGTATTTCTATGGCACCGTATAGAATGGAACCTGCTGAGTTGTAATAGCTCAATATTCGGTTGAAGGATTAACTTGATGGGGGTTCATACAGCCTATTGTATCTCCATGGGGTGCACCAGTTTCATTTGTGAAGAAGAAAGATGGTACCATGCATTTGTGTATTGATTATAGGCAACTGAATAAATCTACAATTAAAAACAAGTACCCTTTACCTCATATAGATGATTTGTTTGATAAGTTACATGGTGCTAAAGTGTTTTCAAAAATAGGCTTGGGATCAGTTTATCATCAGTTGAGGGTTAAGGAGAGTGATATTTCTAAAACTACTTTTCGTACTCGGTATGGTCATTTTGAATTTCTACTGATGCCTTTTGGGGTGACTAATGCTCCAGATGTATTCCTGGATCTTATTAATCGGGTATTACATCCTTTTGTTGATTCATTTGTGATAGTTTTTATTAATGATATTCTGATTTACTCACATGATATGGTTGAACATAAAAAGCATCTCCAAAGTATTTTGAATGCGTTGAAAGATAAGAAGTTGTATACCAAGTTTAGCAAGTGTGAATTTTGGCTATCACAAGTTATATTTTTAGGCCATTTTATTTCTGGAGATGGTATATGTGTTGATCCCAAGAAAGTAGAAGCTATTGTAAAATGGTAGAGACCCAATAATATGACTGAGGTAAGGAGTTTTTTGGGTTTAGCTGGGAATTATAGGAGGGTTATAAAGGGATTTTATTCGATTGCCTTGCCAATGACTAAATTAACCCTAAAATATGTTAAGTTTAAATGGAATTCTGATTGCGAAAATTGTTTTGATCAATTGAAAAAGAGGTTGGTTACTACACCTGTTCTTACTATTCCGCATAGTGGAGATGGTTTTGTTATTTATATCGATGTTTCACATCAGGGGTTGGGTTGTGTTTTTATGCAGCATGGTAAGGTTATTGATTATGCTTCTAGACAATTGCATACACATGAACGTAATTATCCTACACATGATTTAGAACTTGCTGCTATTGTGTTTGCTGTGAAATTTTGGCCTCTCATTATTTGTATGGTGAAGTGTGTGAAATTTTTACTGACCATCAGAGTCTTAAGTATTTATTTACTCAAAAAGATTGAATTTAAGGCAGAGGCGGTGGATGGAGTTAATTAAAGATTATGATTGTACAATTCACTACCACCCAGGGAAGGCAAATGTAGTTGCAGATGCTCTGAGTAGAAAGGCTTGAGGTTGGTTATCTTCTATTCGGTGTGCTAGAGTGGCCCACATCATGGAGTTGAGATTAATGGGAGAAGAATTGCAGCTAGCAGATGGGGACATGTTCTTTGCTCATGTAAGTGTGAGGCCTTTATTAGCTAACCATATTCGTGATTTGCAAAGTCAGGATCCTTTTCTTAAGAAGAAACAGCAAGATGTCCGAGATAGTAAGTCTGAAGATTTTTGTATTGTGAATGATGGTAATTTCTTAAATAAGCAGTGATTATGTGTGCCTAATATGGGTGGGTTGAAAGATGAAATTTTAGATGAGGCTCATAATTCCATTTAAACTATGCATCCTGGTAGTACTAAAATGTATAGGGATTTGAAGGAGCATTATTGGTGGAATAATATGAAGAAGGAAAAAGTTAATTTTATTATTAGGTGCCTTATATCTCAGTAAGTGAAAGCAGAGCATCAGAAACCCATTGGTCTGCTTTATCCATTGCCAATACCAGAATGGAAATGGGTTCATGTAACGATGGATTTTATGGTTGGGATTCCTTGATCTCAAAAGGGGTCAGATTCAATTTGGGTAGTGGTGGATAGATTGACCAAGTTCGCTCATTTTCTAGCAGTCAAGACTACGTATATAGTTGATAGGTATGCTAGATTGTATGCTAATGATATTATTCGATTACATGGAGCACGTGTATCTATTGTTTCAGATAGGGACCCTACTTTTACATCCATATTTTGGGATAGTTAACTAGTATGTATGGGTACTAACTTAAAGTTTAGTACATCTTTTCATCCTTAGACGTATGGGTAGTCTGAAAGAACTATACAGATTTTGGAGGATATGGGTAGAGCTTGTGTGCTTGATTTCAAAGGTAATTGGGATGAGTATTTTCCTTTGATAGAATTTGCATATAACAATAGTTTTCAATCTATTATTGGTATGGAACCATATGAAGAATTGTATGGTAGATGGTGTTGTACAATCGTATGTTGGGGTGATGTTGGTGATAGGAAGATAGAGGGTACTGAGTTGATTGCAGTCGCCACTGAAAAGGTAAAGATTATTCAAAATAGAATGAGAACGGCTCAAAGAAGACATAAAAGTTATGTGGATAAACGGAGAAAAGATTTCAAATTCTAGAAAGGGGATTATGTGTTTCTTCAAATATCACCATGGAAAAGGGTTATGAGATTTGGAAAGAAAGGGAAGTTGAGTCCACGCTACATTGGACCTTACAAACTCCTCGAGAAAATCTGGATGGTTACCTAAACGTTTGCATTACCACCAGAGTTAGCTCGATTACATGATGTTTTCCATATTTTTATGTTAAGAAAGTATGTAGCGAACCCTTCACATGTATTGGTGGAACAACCTATTGAGTTGAAGGAGGACTTGAGCTATGTGGAAGAACCACTTGCTATCGTAGATAGGAAGGAATAAATATTTAGATCCAAAGTGATCCCACTTGTGAAGGTTGTGTGGAGAAGGCATTCCATGAAAGAATATACATGGGAGAGTGAGGATAGCATGAAGATGCAATATCCGTATTTGTTTGATTCGGACAACAAAGGTACGTCAATTTCGGGGGCAAAATTTCCAAACGGGGGAGAATTGTGACAATCGGAATATAATTATGGTAAATTATGTTTAAATCATGATTAAATTATGAGATATGGATAATATGTTATTAGTATATATAATTTTAAGTCATTATATTTAGTCTAATCCTACCTTCAAAAAGCATGAAATGTTCAATTAGTTACAAACACCAAATTTTGAACTTTTCGATAAGAATGTTCATGTTGGAGACTAGTTTTGACCCTTATAATATAATAATTGAATTGATGTATAAACTCGATAGTTGTAGTTATATGATTTAGGTTTGTAACACAACAAACGGTGCATCAAATGGACATTCGAGTGAGAAGATATCATCTTTTTACAAACAGGGGGTAAAGTACTCATTTAGCCTTAAATGATATTTTATCTTATAGACGCCAAATGTTATAGTTTGATTGGACCAAGGGGGGTGACCTTATGCCGACTCATAACCCTTGAATTAAGCTCTTAATTCAAAATATTTCATCCATGGAATAGTTTTAACCTAAGGAAAGAGAATTTTGATGTTTAGGAAGAAGGTGTGAGAAGAAATTGAAGAAAAAATCATAAAAAATTACGTAAAAGCCCCTAAGGTAATTCCATCCATAAATCTTGTTTATTTTTTTGTATTACCGATTTAAATGATAGAAACCATAATTTGTTTACTGAAATTCCATTTCTTGATGTGTACTTATGGATAGATGCATGTTTAAGCAAACTTGAGTGTGTAAACCCTTGAAATAGCTTCGTTTAGAAACCTTATGTATTCAAACTACCATATCTTTTTGTATCCTTACTGGAATTTATTTATTCCAATTGGAGATTAAAATATACTCGTATATGTATATCATATCCAAAAATCAAGTAAAAATACCAAGAAATGTATCTTAGGTGATGGTTTGAAGTCCGAGTATGAAATGTTCCCCAAAAGAGTAAATATCGATACCATATGTTTGAGGTTTTTCTTTACATAGCAAAAAAACTCTCAAAATTATGAAATTTTAATCTGTTATTATTCAATATGTTTTCTTCAGTTGGGTGAAATATCACAGAATGTTATTATGTATAAAAATTATGAAAATTCTTGGAAGATAGTTGAACGATAGAGGAGCCTATAGGGCGGATTTGCTATGTAGTAAAGAAACGAGCATATCTTGCTCTAGGAAACATAGAATTTTGTGTCGTCATTTGCATTGGAAACCTAATATGATACGAATGGGATTACCAAGTAGAATTAAAATAGGTTTAGGCTCTAATTTGAATATGTTAGATATCACAACCTGAATCTAGATGAGACTTCATTTATGATGAATGATTTGAATAGAATCATATAATGCTTATGAATCGAGTTATGTTCAAGTTATTCTTTGAATTGTTAATATTGTTACGCTGATAATAATATTGTAAGAATGATAGAAAGAGAAGAAGAACAGACTGAACAAGAGCAAGATAAAGGAAATGGGAAAGCTTGTTAAATTTCCAAGGTGAGTGTACTTCTGATTGTTTCACATATAGATAGGAAAATGATATGATGATTATGAATATAGCTCTAAGATAAGGATTGTTGGGATATGAAATTATCTAGGATTGGTTTGAATACTTCGATATTCAGGATTTTTTGGATATTCAAATATCCAGGATTTGTTTGTGTCTTACGATCCAGGATTGGAATTGGACAATTCCAGGATTTCTTATTGCCAATGGGCAAGATTGTTTGGATTTTATATCCATAGATTTGATATAGAACTATTAATTCATTGCAGGGAAGTAGTATCTCACTAATCTTAATGCTTATGGTTTATATTTTAACATTTTTGGGTTTGTAGGTTGCCAGTTAGGATATCGTATAATGGGAAATTTTCAGAATTGCACTGGTAGAGAGAGTTGAGGTTTACATAGGGGATTTTTTCATTGTCACACTGAAGATTTTGATAAACTCACACATTAAATATATTGCATTATCATGGGTTGATTTGGTGTTTGTAATATTTAATCATAGTTACTCATGGTATTGTATAACCACTAATTATGACTCTGATGTTGATTAAGCTATGGTACAAAAATTGTATTATATTCATTAAGCATATAAATATTGATAAGTGGATTATATTTCAAATGGACTGATAAATCATGATTTAATTGTTATGAAAATAAATGATTACAATGGATTTGGGTTCGGGGTGTGACAGTTTGTTTCTCTCTTCATCTTGATAGGGAAAAGTTCCATGCGGTGGATTATGTACTTGGTTATGTATATACACATGTGGACTCTGTGGTGTGGTATTGCGGTGAATAAGCGATGTATTTCATGTTCATGTCCAGAAATAGTAGTTGGTTCTGGATCAGTGGATACTGAGGTGTGTGCGGACTCGCACTTTGTGACATAATGTGTGGATGATTCTTGCGTTATTACTATAGAGGAGCAGTTGAAGATTAGAGACACATCTAGGCTTGTGAGGGCATCGAGTTGTTAAGTAAGTCGTTTGTTAGCCAGTGTAAATTCATATCATAGTTAATTTGCGTGGTTGGGCCATCTGAGATTTTTCCCATTATGGGTTTTCCTCATACATCAGTGTGTTATGGTTTGATATATGTATTTTATCTCTATCACCTTGATGCATGTTTTAGGTTAGATATAATTTGGTTAATCATATTATTTAAAAAAAATCTGGCTTAAAATTGATTCAAAGTTTTACTTGGGTTAATTTTTTAAGTTAATATTTAATTTGGAAAAAATAAAATTTGAATTTTGTTGTTGAAACCTCACTCTCCCACGACTTCAAGTTTTGTTAACTTTTTACTATCAAAGGGTGAACAATCCAATGGTCTACGTGAAAAAATATTTCACTAAGTCTTATAATCTTTAAGTTTTTCCTTATTAAATTAAGACAACGATTCCAAAAGATGTAGAAAGAGTAAAATAAGCATAAGATAAGATGTAGGAGGGAAAAACTCCACTAACAGGAAAAACCTCAGGCCAATAAGAATAGAAAATGCACTTCGGTAGAGTTTTAGAATGAGAATAAATAGACTTTTAATCCTCGCGATGCTATAACTAAATAGACACTATTTCACACCATATTTTTCGTAGAGAGAATCAATAGTTGGATTGCGCTTCACAATAACGCATGGTTTTGGTCTGCAACCAATGCTTTCAAATCCACTGGACATATGCTTTTTCTTCAATGTAAAGGCCACGTTTTTTATTTTGAGATGGAAATTTCAAGCAACGAAAATGATACACATTGGATCTTTGAGGGAATCCTATAGAAATTTGTTTTGTAATGTTTGGAAAGATACGGTGCTTTAAATCTGAAAATGAGTTTTTCAAGGCCAGGGGAGAGAAAATATTTACTCACCAACGAAGATTAGATTTTGAACACATGGTGAGTAAATATACATCTATTAAAAATAATGAATTGAAAGAGCTCAAAGAATTTAAGTGGAAAAACATGCTCTCAAGTAGGCGAAGTGTTATAATAAGAAAAAGGGCCATTTAAGGTTTCACCCCCATTTAATTCCATAAAATGAGTCAAACCCCCGGGAATTGATTTTTTAAGGCTTGACCCCCAAACTTTCCGTCCAGTTAGCCGTTAACCTCCATGTTTATTACCGATTATCCCCTTACTTTAATAAGTAACCCAATCGATGGACTTCATAGCTTTAACATAGTCGTTAACCATTTCTAAGTTACCCTCACAGTTGTGTTAAGTTATCTTTAACATGTGGGTTTTATTTGATAGGCGTGTAGGATAACAAAGCTCTGATTTTTTGGGATTTGGTAAAAGTTGTGGGTAATTTGGGTTTACGGGTCATGGCTTTAAACCGATTGGTGTGGGTTTAAGCTTTAGTGGGTATGGTTTGCTGGATCAGGTAAGGTCCATTTTTTTTTTGCCGTAACTTATGGGTTCGTGACTGTCGGAATTCAAGCTGAGGTACTTTGTCTTGGATGGTATAATCAAAGAATTACAATTACAATTGTAGCATTAATGAGACTTAAACCTCTAATACTATTGTATTGTAGGTGCAATATAGATTTAGTTTTCCAGAAATATCAATTTTACCCTTAACTAAAAAGAGTCCCTATTATAGTTTTAGGGCAATCAACTTTTCTTTTATAAAAATGGTCCTTATTATGGTTTTGGGAATAGTAACTTTTTTTTTTATAAATATGCTCATTGTTATGGTTTTAGTGACAATCAACTTTTCTTTTATCAAAATGATCGATATATATTTTTATTTAATAAAAAGAAATAGATTACACATTTTTAGTACATGTAATAATGTTGATTTTAGTTTTAGTAAAATACCAGTTATTCCCTGTGTTAGAAACTATAACATAATATTTGTCTTCAACCAACTTTGCGTCTTCGATTGTCGTATTTTTATGCATTCGATCACCAAAGGGATGTCGATCGTATATTCTTTGATCAAGAGATAGTAAATATAAATTTGAAATAAAAAAAAATACGGAAAAAATTACTGATTTTTTTAATTTCTCAAACACCACAAAATTTGTTTCATCATTTGTCATCACACCGTCTCGTCAATCCCCAACTTATGACGTGCAAATTCAAATTTGCAACTATTTAGCAACAAAATTAAGTTAACATGGTCAAATTCATCAACATTTTTTAGATCTTGAAATTGCAAAATTAAATTTGAAGCATAAAATCATTTGAATCTCCAAAATAAAAATCATGTCAACACTTACTATCTCCTTACTAAGAAACCTCACATTCACAATAACGTTAGTTTTTGCATAGAACAACATGCTAACATTTTTCACATGAATGATATAGTACCAACTAAGCTAAGAGATCACATATAGGAATGAACACAAATTTTAATAACCCCCATTTTTTCACGTAAAGGTTGGCCAGGTACAATACACCGAAGATGTGGTGGTTTCTTTGTCAATTAATACCATTCTTACCATCAACATAATAACCATCAAATATTATATGCCCATAATTGAGTTTGAATAAACAATTTAATAATAATAAAATCCAATCCAACACCAAGCGTACGATAAGTCTGACATAAATGTAAATATCTCAAACTGACATAAAGTAAATAAATTTCAGGCTTATGCCCATACAGTAATCCCAAATAAAATAAGTAACTGGAGATGAAAAGCATATAAGCTAGAATCAATAAATCTGAAATGCTCGAGGAGAAAAAAGAGAATGCAAAGCTTTTATGCCAACGATCCCACTATCCTTATCTAGGAGCACCTGGCGGAGAAAACATTTAAATTTAGGTCAATGCCGTAGTTGTTCAAGAATTAACTTAATCAATATAAAGCGCAATAAATACAATCGATGCAAATTAAATATCCCCCATCGTCCCTCACATGCGATTAACATCTTACCCCTCATCTAAGTATAATATTACCCACACCCAAACAAGTCCTAATATAATGTACGATAACTGTACCAATTTGATATTAAATGAATTAGCTATAATCAATTTCTAACATGAAGCCAACTATATTCAATTATCAATGCCCAAGGTATCCCAATCTTATATATATCATGGAGGTGACATAAACATATATTATGTACAACATAGTAAGGGTCTGTAAGTTATGTATACATTCTTAGACAAATTAATGAATCTCATTTAATCCGTCCAATTTATATATATGTGTGTGTGTGCACTCTTTTATATATGCGGCATGTAGAGGCATCTACCATTGGCATCCCGTCCATTCTCTATCGAAAATTTCGAAGGAATCACTATCCAAGTCAGACGTCATAAAACACAAATAAGTTGGGCAGTCCCTGCGCAGTACACCAGTTCACGGCCCATACCCAGCGGTGATAAAGGATCGTAGCATCAAAATCTACCTCTCCTAGACGGTGTTGCTACATAGTACCTAAAATGACCTACACAATGCCTATCCCACCTCTGTCGACGTGTGTTATGGTCCCCAACACGCAAAACCTCAAGCTGATAGGGCTGTCCAATACCAATGGTATGTCCACACATATACATATAAATACATATTATTACCATATAATATGCGTAGATAACAACTCTATAATTACCTAAAGTATTCATCCACTAATAATTGACAATCTAGTTAATTATTAATTACTTCCTCCTTAAAGTAATCGTTTACCATCAAGTTAAATATAACTTCCAATAAATATATATATATGCCACATTTTCATTTTTAATAAATTTCTCGTTGACCCAAACACCGTGCCACTAACTCGTATGGAATTCAAAAAATACCCCCGAACTAATCCAGTTCCCAGCTCATAGATAACATAACAGAATCGATTTGCCCCCAAACCGAATCGATTCGCTCCTAGGCTGAATCGATTCAAAATGGGGCAGTAGCCCAGATTCACTAGTTTTGTTTATTACGAAATTTCTTAATTTTTCTCCAAGATCCATTCTAATCGTGATTTCCCTTTTATAAACATGTGAATGGGTCCTTACTAATTATTTCCATATCATGGAACAATTAATTCCATATAACAATACCAAATTTTATCACCAAATCCTAGATTTTATATGAATATATCAAGAATCTTAGTCCAGATTTCTTGGACAATAATAATTATGTGCAAAACAAATTATGGGGCATATAACATGGTATTAAAGTTACAATTTGTAGATCTTAAACATGTGTCAAAATCCTCTACACGTGATTCCAATATTCTCCAAATTTACCCCAAAATTCTTAAGGCATCTATCATCAAATTTCAAGAATTTGATTCCTAGAAATTTGCATTAACACCCTATGATCCAATTAATCCTCTAAATGAATAAGATAGATTCCGAACATTAAATCATCAAATTTGAACCTAAAACCCCAAAATCATATGGGGTCTATTACAATGAATCGAGAAGAAAATCAAAAGTAAAATTGAACAAGAAACTTCTTGCTTAGATACGCAGTTTGTGAAACCCCCTTTGAATTCCTCTTCAATTTCTTGTTGTGGCTTCTTCCCCTCTCTCTTTCTCTCATAGTGGTGTAGTCTAGGGGTTTTAGATGATATCTCCCGAGTGTTTATTAACTTCCTAAAATATGTGATTAACTCTTAAATCCCGAGTTGGGTTAAATTCTCAAATTTTGGACCCCCAAATTGGCCTGAACCTATAACCAAACTAGCCCAAAAGTCTCCCAATGTATATCCCTATACCCCAAAACCATTTCCAAAGGTTTATAACACTTAAACGAGCGCACATAGTTCCTGGAATACGTACCAATTATTTTATCACAACATTACATTTTTATAATCGCGTCACAAATCCTTTATGGATTTCTACAACACATGCAATTGTTGTAATTATTAACTTTACAAAAATGCATAATTACGAGATAGCAATAATTACATGTTTATAATTAGTAAACTAAATTCACCGATTTAATTCAATACCCATGATTTTTTATTTTATTCCAAGAAAATATAGTTTTATTATTTATTCTAGAAAAATATGGAGTATTACATTCTTCCCCCTAAAAACGGGATTTCGTCCTCAGAATCTAGAAAATTATGTATCTAGCTAGAAGAGCTAAGGATATTTCATGCCCATGTCATCCTCCCTCTCCCAAGTCAAAGTCGGAACTCCAAACGGTCCAGATTGGCTACATATCTCTCCTCATAAGTAGCATTTGGATGGATCTATATCTCATCAATACTAATATGTCAGTACGGTATCTCGTCTTGAAGGAAACTCCTCAATGAAGATGTATGGAAAATGTGATGCATCTGCTGCAACTGGTCCGATAATCCCAACCGATATGCCACGAACCCAATCCTCTCAAGAATAAGGAATGGTCCCATGTATCGAGGGAGCATCTTCCCTTTCTTACTAAACCTCATCACCCCTGGATATGAGACACTTTAATTAACACCTGATCTCCAACACCAAAGTCTAAGTGTCTCCGACCCGCATCCACGTAGCTCTTTTGCCTATCCTCGGTAAACTGTATCCTAGCCCAAACCATCTCTACCTTCTATGAGGTGTTCTAAATTAAATTTGGTCCAAGTAGATTGTTCTCCCCCACCTACAACAAGCATGAGGGTGACTAACAGGTCCCCCGTAAAGAGCCTCAAATGATGCCATCCCAATCATTAATTAGTATCTGTTGTATGCAAACTCCACCAAAGAAAAATATTGCTCCCAACTTTCCTTGAAATCTGAAATCCACAGTGGTAGCATGTCATCCAACATTAAATTCACCCTTCTCGTCTACCCATTGATTTGAGGATGATATGAGGTACTCAATCTCAACTCTTACCCCAAAGTCTGCTGAAAGATCCTCCAAAAGTTGGACATAAACTTCATGTCCATATCTGACATAATGTTGAGAGGTACACCATGCAACATTACAATCTCTGCAAGGAAAATTTTAGAATACTTCTCGAAACTAAAATATATCGGGACAGGTAAAAAGTGAAGCGCCTTCATCAATCAGTCAAAGATCACCCAAATGGAATCATTCCGCCTCTCTGATGTAGGTAGCCCAATAATTAAATCCAATAATATTCCCTCCCACTTGCACATAGGGATATCTAAACATTCATGGTCTACATTCAAGAGATGACATGTAACAGACTTAGACACAATATTTTTTATGTACCTCTTCATCCCGTCCCACCAATAATGACGTTGCATGTAGGTGGTAGATCTTATTCGCTCTAGGATTTACCATAAAGTGTGAACCATGAGACGTAGACATAACAACTCAACTCAATTCCTCGTCATCAGGGACAACTAACCTACCTTAGAATCTCAAACCATTATCTAACCCAATTGAATAATTATTTGCACCCTCAACTAAAAATTATCTAACTCGCTCCTGAAAAAGTTGATCTCCCACATGTGCCTTCACCACCCGAATAATGATCTTGGCTGTGATGGTGAGGACTGCCATAAATGCAAAGATCAAGTCGTCATCCCCATAAAGCTATTTCCACTTAACTTTCCACACTGTCGATATCTCGAGCATCGGCCCGCGGTTCAAATATTTTTTTACTACATTCGCCTTCGACAGGTGGTATTGAATATCGAACTGGTAGTCTATCATAAACTCTAGCCACTACCTCTGCCTCATGTTTAACTCCCGCTGCGTGAACATATATTTTAGGCTCTTATGGTCTGTGAATAGCTGGAATTTCTCCCTCGGGAGATACTGCCTCCCCACTAGTAGTGAAAAAAACCACAGTTGCTAACTCCAAGTCATAGGTGGGCTAATGTCCCTCGTTAGGCTTCATCTTTCATGAAGCATAAGATATTGTCCTCTCCTACTGCATCAAAATACCTCCAAGTCTCCTCAAGGACTCATCTGTGAAGACCTTATAGTCTATCCCTATCCGAGGTAATGCCAATACAGGTGTTTTAGTCAATCTATTCTTCAGCTCATCAAATGCATACTGGCCCACATCATCCTAAAAAATAGACACTCCCTTCTGCCTCAAATTCATTAGGGTCCCTTCTATCTTGCATACTCCCTGAATGAATCGACGGTAGTACCAAGCCAATCTATAAAAGAACCATACCTAGGTGTGTATTTTGGGTTATCCCCACTCCATCGCTACAGAAACCTTTCTCGGTTCCACTAATATCCCCTTATCACATACTATGTAGCCCAATAACAGTACATCTCTCAACTAAAAACCACATTTCTCAAGCTTAGCATAAAACTGGCAGTCCCGTAGCATCTGTAAGACTACCCTTAAATGTTATGCATGTTCCTACAGTCAGATAATAAATATAGATGTCGTCGATATACACTGTGATGAACCGATCCAAATAATATCTAAACACCTGATTCATTAAATCCACGAATCTTGCTAGTGCAATGGTTAGCCCAAATGGCATCACCAAAAACTCATGATAACCATATCACGTAAGAAATGTCATATTCGAGATGTCCTCCTCCTGGGATCTCAACTGATTGTAACTCGATCCCAAGTCAATCTTACAGAAATACGGGCATGCTTCAGTAGGTCAAAAAAATCATCAACACGGGGCAACGAATATTTATTCCCTAGTTAATACAAATTCGCAATTATCCGTCCTTCTTATTGACAAAAAAAACTAGAGCACCTTATGGAGAAGTAATCCATCTAATGAATCACTATCCCAATAGCTGCTCAATTTGACAATAAATCTCCCTCATTTTCAGAGGAGACATCTGATACTGTGTACATAGAATGGGTCTCATTCCAGGAATCAAGTCAATCAAGAAGTCTATCTCCCAATTAGGTAGAAACCTAGGGATCTCCCTAAACACATCTGAGAACTCGCTAACAATTGGGATGGAATCTAGCGTCACAACAACCTCTGAAGAAGTATCCTCCTCAATATAGTATAAAGGCATGCTCGACCCACCCCCAGGGTGCGGCATCGTAACCAAGTACACCTCCTACCTCGAAATGGTTAAGACGATGGACCTCCTGTAACAATCAACACATGCTCTTCATGTAGCTAGCTAGTTAATCCCCAAAATAACATCATATTCGTGTATTTCAAGCACCAATAAGAAGGATGAAAAGTGAATCACCCTATCTCAATACTGATACCCCGACATACTGAACTTATGGGTGCCCCTCTACCCACCAATGAATCTACGTATAGTATGATATTAGAAGAAAAGTCTACCATCTTAGTCTCCCGTGGAAAACCTATGCTAACAAAAGAGGGAGGTGCCCGGTGTCAAATAAACTACGACCTATGTGTCTAAAAATAGGGAACATTCCCTCAACTACATGTGCTAGAGTTCGCCCCTCTACAGGCGCAATGTGATAAACTCATTCGTACTGTAGTGGAAGATGTCCCTGAGGTGGGGCAACGGGTGATGGAGCGGATTGTGTAGCAACTTCCAGAGATGAAAACGGTGGGTACTCTCCTAGTGGAACCTGATGACTCCTCTAACTTCCCTGCTCTTGAGCTATCTTGAAACTCTAAGGACACTGCCTCGACGTATGATATCGCTCTCCGTGAGTTAAATAATTACCGTGAAATGGGCGTCACTGTACGACCACATGCTGTGGTGGTGCTGGTGGGTGTTGCTGAGCATGTGGCGATGGAAAATGATAGAGCATAGATGCCATGGATGTGGAAACTGTCTGTGTAATAATAGTAGTGATATATGTAGGAGTAATAAAGTAAGGGGATAGTTGGGCCTGTGGCATATATTGTTGCTCCGGCTGAGTCTCCTCCTTAGCAGTAGGTGAGATTATGCGCCTCAGCCTACCTCTCCGTCCGTTTACCATCTGAAAGAAAATAATGTTTGAATTAGTACAATCAAAAGAATAAATGAACCCTAAACATAGGCTCTACATATCAAAGGATGAAACACAAAAAGTAATGAACGTAGCACATTTCCGGAGGACACTAAAATTCGACTGCTCTGATACAAATTTGAACAACCCCCATTTTCTCAGATAATGGTTGGCCAAGCATGATACGCCGAAGATGGGGGTTGTTTGTCAATTAATAACATTCTTAGAATCAACATAACAAAAATCAAATAACTTTTTCCCATAATTGAGTTTGAATTAACAATTCAATAATAATAAAATCCAATCCAACACCAAGCGTATGATAAGTGTGACATAAATGTAAATAGCTCAAGCTGGCATAATGTAAATAAATCTCAAGTTTATACCCATACAGTAATCCCAAATAAAATATGTAACCGGAGATGAAAAGAACCGAAGCTAGAATTAATAGATCTAAAATACCCGAGGGGAAAAGGAGAATGCAAAGTCGATATGTCAACAATCCCGCTATCCCTGTCTACGAGCACCTGGATTGGAGAAAACATTCAAATTTGGGTTAGAGACCTAGATGTGCAAGAATTAACTTAATCAATTTAAAGTGCAACAAATACAATCGATGCAAAGTAAATATCCACCATCATTAATGATATGCGAATAATATCTCACCCCTCATCTAAGTGAGATATTACCCGCATCCATACAAGTCCCAATATAATGTACGATAACCATACCAATTTGATATTAAATGAATTAGCTATAATCAAAAATCTAAAATGAAGCCGACTATATTCAATTATCGATGCCCAAGGTACCCTAATCTTATATATATCATGGAAGTGACATAAATGTCTATTTTGCATGACAAAGTAAGGGTCTGTAAGTTATGTCTATATTCTCAGACAAATTAATGACTCTCATTTAATTCAGGCAATTATATATATATATATATATATATATATATATATATATATATATATATATATATATATATATATATATATACTCTCATATATGCAATGTGCAGATGCATCTACCAGTGGTGTCTCGTTCGTGCTCTATTGTCAAGTCTAAAGGAATCTCTACACAAGTCAGACATCACAAAAAACACAAAAGTGGGACAGTCCCTACATAGTACACCATTTCACGGCCCATACCCGGTGGTGACAATGGATCCCAGCATGAACACCAACCTCACATAGATTGTGCTGCTATGTAGTACCTAAAATGACCCACACAACGTCTAGCCTTCCTATATCGAGGTGTGCTATGGTCCCAATTGTGCGAAACCCCCAGCCAATAGGACCATCTAGGAACATTGGTATGTCCACACGGATACACATAAATACATATTATTATTCCTATATAATGTATGTAGGTAACTACTTTATAATTTCCTAAAGTATTACACATGAAGCCCAAAAATATTCAACCATTAATAATTGACCATCTGGTTAATTATTAATTTCATCATCTTTAAAAGATTAGTTAACCATTTAGTTAAATATAATTTGCAATAAATATGTATATGTCACATTTTCATTTTTAATAATTTCCTCGTTGACCCAAACACCGTCCCACCAACTTGTATGAACTTCTAAAAATACCAAGAAACTAACTTTGGTTTCATGTCACTCACCCCAGGACCTAATTGATTATGTTCATGGTCGAATCGAATCAATTCCAAACTGAATGGATTCCCACCAAGGCCGAATCGATTCTGAATGGGGTAGTATCCCATATCCGCCAGTTTTGTTTATTAAAAAAATTCTTTATTCTTCTCCAAGATTCATTCTAATCGTGATTTCATTTATAAATATATGAATGGGGCCTTAGTACTTAGTTACACGTCATAGAACAATTAATTCCATATAACAACACTAATTTCTATCACCAAATCCTAGATTTCATATGAATATATCCAGAACCTTAGTCCAAATTTCTTCCACAATAGCAACGATATCTAAAACAAATTATGGGGAATATAACATGGTATTAAAGTCACAATTTTAAGATATTAAACATGTGTCAAAATACTCTACATTTGATTCCATGATTCTCCAAATTTACCCCAAGAACCCTACGGTATTTGTCATCAAATTTCAAGAATTCGATACCTATATTTCTGGGTTAACATCCTATGATCTAATTAATCATCTACATTCATAAGATATATTCTTAACATTAAATCATCAAATTTCAACGTAAAACCTAAAAATGATATGGTGTCTATTAAAATGAATCGAGAAGAAAATCACAGGTAAAATTGAGTAAGAAAATTCTTTCATGGATATGCGGTTACTGAAACCCCCTTTGAATTCCTCTTCAACTCCTGGTTGTGGTTTCCTCCTCCTCTCTCTCTTAGTAGTGTAAGCTAGGATTCTTCGATGATATTCCCAGGTGTAAAGACATAATTTATGTTGTTCGATTTTAAATTAGGGTATGTCGTATAACGTTACAACTGTTGAAGATTTATTCAAGTTCAATCGTGCATCGAGATAGATCTGAATATCATTATTATTCAACAGAAAAGCCTCTAGAAGATTAATTTTGGTAATTTTATGTTTTAGTTCCTTAACGGTTCATTTAAAGTGTTGGAATAATTTTTCTAAGTGTCAAAAAAAAATTCTAAACTATTTTAATCAGTTGAGGCGTTGTGTTTCATCAAAAGGAATTTTTTTGAAGTGTTGAGGAGAAAAAAATTTGACGCTTCAGTCATTTGAGCAACATTACCATGTCATTCAAACGACATTGTCATGTCATACGAAGTCATTCGAGCGACATCCTTATTTCGTTTGAGTGAGTTGCCGACTCATTTTTTTTAATATAGCATGTTAAACGAGTCATGGTTTCTTTTTAAGACCTGATGTTTTTCATTATATAAAATTTTCAAACAGCATAACACTTTTTTCTTCTTTCATTTAGGGTTCAAACCTCTTATTTTTCAGTTCACAAAAATCCCAATAGTTTAGTGAATGTTTTTGGAACCCAAGATACATCTTTGGTGAAGTTTTCTCTTTGTGGAGTTATATCTTACAGTTGACTATGAAAGAGGTCATTGGTATTACTCGTGCGTGTTCCTTACCGATTTCAAGTTGCATTTTTGTGTGGGTTGTTACAGTTATTCCATTACTAACTCTAGGTTGGGTGTCTATGTGAGTATTTGCGTGATATTCATTGCAGATTTCATTGTGCATGTAAGTTGCAATTTATTTTACATAGTGAAATAAAAATATTTTCCCTTTTAGGCCTTTTCCTAAAATTTCTTTGTCAGCAATTAGTTATTTATGATGGCTTTATTTCACCCACATAGTTTCATGTTTTAGGACTTAATGAAATTTTTGTTTAAATTGACAATTGATTATATAAGTTTACAATTGGAATTTGTGAATCCATTTTATACAATACTACACTGCATTCACAAATTAATAGTAGAGCTTGTTTTGCTATGTTATTGCGTTTGATAAATTTTTCGTAAAATTTTATGATATTGATTTTTTGAAAAATCTATTTTTGAAAAATTGCAATGTTTCCGAACAAAAACTTATATAATCGATTGCCAGTTTTTGACGGGTCTAATTACATCACTAGAAAGACTGTATGAAATCGCATTCAAAATAATCGATGAGAGTGTTTGGGTTGTTTGTGAAAGAGGGTGGAATCCTCCCACCGTCACCATAGAAAATGTCAATAATCTTAAAGACGTGACTGAGTGGACTGGGGATGAATAACGGTGGAGTAATTTTTATTCCCGTGGGGTAAGTGCAATTTCTGGAACCATCATTCCTGAGGTGTTTCGACGAATTATGATGTGCACCATTTCTAAAGAGGTGTGGGATATTTTATAACTCACCCATGAAGGAACTAATGTAGTCAATGAGTCTAAACTTCAAAATTTAACTACTAAATTTGAAACACTAACCATGCTTGAATCTGAGTGTTTTGATGATTTTTATTCACGTTCTTATTATATTGTCAACACTAGTTTCAATTATCGTGAACACATTCCGGATGCACAAGTGGTTAAAAATATTTTGAGATCACTTCCAAAACATTTTATCCCAAAAGCCACTATTTTTAATTCCTTAGATAATTTGAGCAATTTGAAATTAGAAGAGTTGGCAGGAGATCTCCAGACATATGACTTTGACATGTTTTCTGACACTGTCAAGCCTAAGGATAAAGGGATAACACTTAGAGAACAGACTAGAAAGGGAGAGGAAGTATCCAAGAGAGAGAATAAAAAGAAAGAGAAAGTTTATGAGTCCGAGTTTGAATTTGATAGGGCCTTGGTTGCTAAATGTTTTAAAAAGTTTCTCAAATTTTCAAAATAAAATTCTTCCAATGAAAGATTTTTTGAGAAAAATAAAAATAAAGAAGAGTCCAAATAGAGCGGTGAGAAAGAGAAGTAAGAAGAAGAGGGATGTTTTGAGTGCGAAGGTAAGGTCTGTAAGGCTTTTGAGTGTCCCACTAGGCTAAAGATAAGGGAAAGAAAGTTTCCATACCAGCCACTCTTAGAAATAATGAGGAAGAGGTGAAGGATTCTGGGGATGAATCTTCACATTGGATGTTTGTTTCCTTTTTAGCTAGTCTCTTGAGCACACCAAGTTTATCCCAAAACGGTGAGGATATTTTTGCACATGAGACCTGAGAGGAGTATGATAGCTTGAGTGTTTCTGGTGAGTGTGAGAGCGAGTGCACTAGCCAGGGTGAGAGTGAGATCCAAATTGTGTTTAGATATTTGTACGTCGAGACCTTAAAGATTAAAAAGGTAAATAAAGACCTAACTCTTAGGGTGATTGATTTGGTGAGAGAGATTGAGAGTTTGAGGGGATTTCAGGGGTCGATGAGTCAACTCGAGAAGGTGAAGATTTCTTGAAGTGAGAAGTTGATCGTCGTCGATCAGGAAAAAAGTTTACTTATAACCCGCGTGTCACAATTAAATAGAGATCTTGAACGTGGCCATGAAGTAAAAATCACTTTAGATAATACATCTAATAATGTAGGAAAGATGTTCCTCGGTCTCGCTTTGGGCACAGTATGTCTACTTCTCGTGTTGCACCAGAGCCAGTTCCTGAGTTTTTGATTGATCCATATGGCTCTCAACTTAACCCACCTAAGCATCCTGTACCTAAGAGGATAGTGAACCGTAGACATTTTGAGACAGGTGTTATTAGGCCCGTGTTCGTTTTCACTCATTGCAAGAAGAGAGGACACCTCAGGGAATTTTTCTTTAAGTTAGGTGGTGTATCGCATAAAGTTTTTCCACGTGTTCACACACATGCACCTACACATGATGCTCTGGATGATTACGTGAGAGAGTTTGCACATACTAGGGAGCACGTAAAATATTTAGTCAAAACTTCACATGACTTGATAAATGTTTTTCATAGGATGTCACCACCTTTTGAAAACTCCACTGAACCTAACAGTTGAGGTTTAGACATGTTTACTAGCATAGGATGATTTTAATTATGATATTTTATGCCTCTTGCTTGTGTGTACCATTTTTGTATTTACGTTTTCCATTTTTGATATATTTTTCAAAAAACCAAAAAGATTTTGTTTATGAAAATTTTTGGAAAAATACAAAAAGATTTTCTATTTTTTGAGAATAAATTAAAAAGCTAAAAAGATTTTATTTTGATTTTTTTTTTGAAAAAAGACAAAAAAGTTTTTTGTATTTTGTTTACACCATTTATGATTGGACATTTAGGATGCCCGAGTCACTGTTTCATTCCATATCCATGTGACTATTTGATAATGATTTGATATGCATCATCATTTCATTTTTGTGCTTTATAATGTTTTGAGTCATTAAGATGTACTTTTAGATTACTTTATACATGTTTGACTCTTACTCTCCTTTAATACACACTTGCAGGGATTTGTTTGATTATTATACTTGCCTATCAGATGTTGATCGAAGTGTTTCCATCTCCATCATGTCTTTAAAACGAACCAAATGCAATAAAAATCGACAATGAAAGTGGTGCATATAAGAAACGTTGCCATGAGAAATTTGTTTAATATGAAAAAATGATGAGCGTTCACGGAAAGGGATGCGAGTGAATAATAATCACATCGTGAAAGCCACCGTTTGAAAAGAGCCCAAAAACTTTAAAGGTAATAAAAATATAAATATGCCAAAAAGGGGCCAATAGGTTTTAAATCACCTCAAAAGAAAAGTAAATGAATTATTATTTATGAGGGTGTTCGGATCAAAAAGTAATCAACGGGTTTGCACATCTTGACAAAGTCTTAAAAAAAATTATATAGTTTTAGACATTATTAGTGTGGAGATCATTTTAGATTTGATGTGTCGATTAGATCAAGTGGATGTCATATGAATTCAAAATTTTAACACCTAAGGACATTTTGAGATCATTCGTTAGAAGTATCTGTATTCATCGTGAACATATGTTATGTTTCATTGCATTAATTTTCCTATCGAATAGGATCACACCCATTCATTCTGTTTCCATTATCTCGTTATCTTAGTTTAAATTCACGGTGTGTGATTTTTGAAAAATTATATTTAGATTTTGGTTTGAAAAAATTAAAAATAAAAAATAGTTGGTGAATGCTTTTAAGTATATCCTTAATGGACGTATTTGATTTCATTTGCTAATCGTGACACTCCCGGTTTTGTTTATTCTTTTCCTTGCCTATTTTGGACAATTAAAAAGAGGGAGAATGAATTATGATTTTATGGGGAGTTTTTAATTGTGGGCGAGGATTTAGATTTGATATTTGTTTTGATTTATGTTCATCTCATTTCAAACGTGATACGTAATGTATTTGTTTATTCTCTCATGTGAGTAGGTATAAAATTGAAGATCATTATTTTACACACCCTGATGGTGACAAAGAAAGGTATTTGAAGATTCAAAGTTAAATATTTTTTAATAAAGTTTAAGACTTGCATTTTTAGAACCTTTTTAGTTTTGGGATTAATGGGTGGGTATTAGATTTGTATAGCCATTTTAATTTCATAATTTAGATATTTTCAGTTTTTAGCGGCATAAACATAGTTAGAGATTTGTAAGGACATAATTTACAGTATTCGATTTTATATTAGTGTATGTCGTATACCGCTACAACCGTCGAAGA
This sequence comes from Sambucus nigra, assembly GCA_949130495.1. Taxonomy (NCBI): domain Eukaryota; kingdom Viridiplantae; phylum Streptophyta; class Magnoliopsida; order Dipsacales; family Adoxaceae; genus Sambucus; species Sambucus nigra. The sequence goes on from OX422219.1 coordinate 516,440,575, forward strand.
TTTATTCAATTTCAATCATGCATCGAGATGGATCCGAATATCAACGTTCTTCAACATAAAAGACTCTACGAGATGAATTTTTGTAAGGTTGTGTTTTAGTTCCTTAACGGTTCATTTAAAGTGTTGGGATATTTTCTAAATGTTGACATTTTTTTCTGATATGTTTTTAATTAGTTGAGGATAATCTTTCTAAACTATTTTTAATCATTTGAGGCATTGTGTTTCATCAAAAGGAATTTTTTCTAAGTTTTGAGGTGAACAAAATTTGACGCTCTGGTCGTTCGGGTGACATTGCCACATCATTCAAACAACATTGGCATGCCGTGGGAATCCGTTTGAGCAACATTTACTCTCATTCGAGCAAAAACCTTATTTGATTTGAGCGAGTTTCTGACTCAATTTTTTTTATACATAGTGTGTTAAATGAGTCCTTGTTTCTTAAGAAAACCTGGCATTTTTCACTCTATAAAAACTGCAAACAGCAGAACACTTTCGTCTTCTTCAATTTAGGGCTCAAACCTTTTGTTTTTCGATTCATAAGAGTCCCAATAGTTTAGTTAATTTTTCTGGAACCCAAGACACATCTTTGGTGAAGTTTTCTCTTTGCGGAGTACTATCTCCATGGCTGACTATAACTCAGGTCATTGGGAGTACTCGTGGGTGTTCCCTCTTGATTTCAAGTTGTTGTTCGTGTGGGTTGTTGCGGTTGTTCCATTACTGACTCTGGGTTGTGTGTCAATATGAGTATCTATGTGATATTCATTGCAGATTTCAGTGTGTATCTAAGTTTCGATTTATTTTACGTAGTGAAATAAAAAGGTTTACCCTCTGGGTTTTTTTTCCTGAAATCTATGTGTCGGCAATTGTTTATTTATGATGGTTTGATTTTACCCACATAGTTACATGTTTTAAGGCTTATTTGAAATTTGGCTTAAATTGACAATTGATTATATAAGTTTACAATTGGAATTTTCGAATCCATTTTAATCAATATCACACTGCATTCACACCAGGGAGTTTATTAACTTCCTAATATAAGTGACAAACTCTTAAATCCCGAGTTGGGTTAAATTTCCAAATTTTGGACCCCCATATGGGCCCGAACCCATAGCTAGACTAGCCCCACAGTCACTTAACTAATTTACCTATACACTAGGACCATTTCCAAAGGTTTAGAATACCTAAATGATCCCATATACTTTAGGAAGGTCCCAATTATTTTATCACAACATTACATTTTTATAATCGCGTCACGCGTCTTTTATGATTTTTCTACTACACATGCAATTGTTATAATTATTAACATAATAAAAATCAAACTTACATATTTACGACATAGAAATAATTAAATGTTTGTAATTAGTAAATTAAATTAACCGATTTGTTTCAATTCCCACGAATTTTTATTTTATTTCCAAAAACACAGTTTTATTATCTATTCTAGAAAAATACGAGGTATTACACAAATGAAATAAATTGAAACAAAAAAAATATTAGAAGGATGGAATGCAAACTTCTCTCGTTCGCCATTTTTTTAGGCATGAAACTTTTGACGTATTTTGTTAATGGATGACAGATGAAGGAGGTGATCTGATGAACATATTCATACGATTTTTTACTAGGGAGAATGTTTGCTATATACTTGTTAAAGGAGATGTTGTTTGACTTATTAAGTAATTTCCTTGGAAGGGAAGTGAATGAGAGAATTATCTAATAGATTTGGAACATATTTGGTTATTTATTTGAGTGAGGATGAGTCTTTGGTTTAGTTATGTTAAATTACCAAATCTTTGAAGCTTCGTCATACGTAATAGATCTCAAACTTCTCATTCTGAACTTTATTAGTGTTTCGTTCTTTGAAACGAAAAGAGGAGGGGCTGGAGAGGAGGTCTCTGCCAGAAAGAATCAGTGTTGGAGGTTATTTAAATCGAGAGGCGGTATTGGAGGTTGTCGTCACAATAGGAAGTGTTGTAAGTTATTGTCTCTTTATTTTTTAAATTGAAGTGAGAGATTGGGTAATCGAAGCTATATATTGGGAGGGTTATTGAAAATGAGGGGTATTTTGGGGAGTGAAATATTTGAAGGAGTAATTTTATAAAAATAATGTTGATTGTCATATTTGTATAATTGGATTATTTATGTCATTTTTTTTGCAAAAAACAAAAAAAATTAAGGCATAAAACTTCCATTCTGGTTTTAGGACAATCAACTTTTTTTTTACAAAAACGGAACTTATTTCTTTTGTCCTAAATATTTTTTCTTAAAATAGCATTTTCATAAGTTTTTTATATTTATATATAAATCTAGTTCATATTCTTTTTTTGGTTTAAATTGTTGTGTTTTATTAAAAAAATATACTAGCGTCAAAATGCAAAATTAAATTTGCATCGTCATTTTGTAGTGGTTTTAATGTACATATCCAATATTTTTCATTTTAACAAGAAAATGATTTTGCGGATTCCTTAATTTTTTAGTATTACAATGTGGAATAAATTTCTTGTATTAACACTACAAATTTAATTTTATAGTGAAAAAAGTGAATATTATTTAGCAAACTAGAGATGGAGCAATGATAACAAGGCCATAAAGAGTGGTTAAATGGCACTACATCTAAAACATCATAAAGAAAATAAAAATATAAATTTGGAGGTTGTAAAATTAAATGTCACTCTGACGAATTATAAGTTGTGATGAAAGTTTTGACTACATTAGGTTTCGTGGCATTCTGAGCCCAGTATTTTCAAATAAAACAAGGCTTAGCATTTTTATGAATAAAACACCTCACACTTAGAAAAAAATGGGATAAATTTAAAATATATATATATATATATATCAATTCATCCCCGAAGTTTGGGGTGATTTTTTATTTTGAACCCAATATTTTAATAGTTAAAATGTTAACCCTGGAGTTTAATAATTGATTCAATTATGCTCTATGTTTCATTGTTGTTAAGAATTGTAACAGGGGTGCTGACTTTATTTTATTTGTACTTAATTAAAGTTTTTTACATTATAAAAAAATAAATTTTATCACTTACTTTGTAAAAAAAATAAAAAATTGGCCCCCAATTTTTTTATTAGAATTAATTGATTTATTTAATAAAAAAATACTAAATCTATTTTCTTTTCATGTATTAGACTACGAATGTCATTGAATCTCCCGCCATCAGAACTCCGCCACAATTACTCTGTCGCCAAAGTGCAAAATTAATTTTGCATAGTCAATTTTTTTCTATCGAATTTTTGATGTTTCCGACGTAATACCATTACACCACTCTTTATCATTGTACTCTCAACACTTGATCGTTATTAGTTTGCAAAATTATATTTTCATTTTTTACTTGAAGATTAAATTTGTACTATTAGTACAAGAAACTTATTTCATATTATAATACTAAAATTTTGTGCACGCAACGTAATTAGCCTTTTATACAAAAAAATATATATCAAAACATTCATACATATACGTACACATACATGCCCATAATACACAAACGCCCAACGAGAATAGACACATAATACCCACCTACATATCTATATAATAAAGGAGGAGGGACTTTTGGTCTTTCCCAACTGATGGCTGAGACACATTAGACTCAAGTTTGTATCTAATGGTCCTACATAATGCCACATATCATTAAAAATCATGGAGAACTCACTTAATGATTATGACTATATGGACTACCTCGAGCCTCCCACCCGTCCCATTTTCATCCATACCTCTTACACACCTATTAGGTCAGCTACTCTCAAAAGATCTCTAAACCAACTCTATCTCCCTCTCACTCTCCCGAGGCACGCCACCACCATTGAACATATTCTTTCATCTTCTCTCACTACTCTTGCATCTAGTTCCCATCTATTCCATCTTAGTATAGTATAAGGTAGTAGCAAGTTATGGGATTTATGGCTTTTGCAGATACTAGAGAAGTTGAGTTTTACACACACATCATAAGGTTAAATCTCCCTCTATTATTTTTTTTCTTTTTCTTTATGGTTCTAATCATGAACTTTTCTTCTTTCATATACTGCTTTTTATCACTTATGTTGGAATTTATGGTGCTAATTGGACATTTGAGTTTGGGGACTTGAGTCTTTTTTTTCTGATCTAATTTCTGCAGATGTGAAAACTTGAACGATGACCCTATGATGCCAACTTCCATTGTTAATGGTGTTTCTTCTCCGATGATGACCTACAGCCGTCGTCGTATGTTTGTTTATTCATTTAGTATCAAATCAATTTACTTAAGAAAGAAAAAATAAGGTCTTGTTCAGACTTTATACCAAACTTTATTTAGATATACCACTTTTGTTGGATTATTTCCCATGTTTTTCAACAACCATTATGGCTAATATACCATTCCACCCATGGAGATCTGAATATATTCTCTAAACACAAAAAATTGTCTTCAATTTTGTTTTGGGTATTAAATCATTTTTTGTTTGTGGTTACGAAACTAAAATGGGGATTTGATTCTTTTGATTTGACATGATTTTTAAAAGATTACTTTCATAATTTAAAACTTTCAAGCACAATTACTTTACTTCCCTTTGTTACATATATTTTTGTCTTTTGTTAGGTGAGAGTACCTTCATGGACATATTGAATACTATTCAAGGTAGTAGAACTTCGTAAGATGAATTCAACATTACATTGAATTCTTAAGATTCTTTAGACTATACGATTTTTAGAAGATTCCTTTCATAATTTAAAACTTACAAGAATAGTAACTTTACTTCCCTATGTTACATATATTTTCGTATTTCTTAGGTGAGTGTACAAGCATGGACATATTGAATACTATTCAAGGTAGTAGAACATCGTAAGCTGAATGAAACATTACATTGCATTCTTATGTATCTATAGACAGTATTGACAGTTTAGAACATAAACCAATGAAAGCGCATATCTTCTTAAAAGTTGACAACATTTTATCCCCAATGAGAAAATTTAGGTGCAATTTTAGTCCAAAATAAACAAGTATCTCTACAACCAAGGCTTAGGAGATTGAATTTGGAATTGCCTAAAGTACTCTCTAGCTTTTACGACCCTTATCTTTTCATGAAGAGGCCAAAAAAGTATGATTTGGAAACGATATGTCAATGTGAAACTTTATTTGGTTATCTGTCTTCCTTGTACTTTTTGCAAGTAGGGTGGTGATCTTGAAAGCATGTGGGGTTTTTATGTTAAGAGATGGGTTATGTGTGGAACGGGAAGATAAGATGTTTAAAGTTGTTGGTCGGTTAAAAAAGAAGTTTGAGGTGGTTGATGAGGTTTGTTTTGGAGAGATTTTTTTGCTCGATAGGGCTAAGGGGTATGGGATCGGTTCTTTGGTGTTCGTGAAAGGGTGGAATTGGAGTTGGATAAGATGAATGTTGGGGTTTTCATTGAGAGTGCGTTTGTTTTGGATTGTGCACTTATATCATTTTTTTTGTTGTTTTAATGATAATGAATTTAATAACTAGATATTGATGAGCGTGGTTATAGAAAGTATAATTAATTATTACTTAAGGTTGCTTTTGGATTACGTGATTCTGTAAGTGGCGATTTTAAGCGTTATGTAATTTTTTTTAGTGTTGGGATATATTATTTGTATTAAATAAACTTTCCTCTAACATATTGTTCTACTTCTACAGGTAGGATAAAGAGATAATTCCAAGTAATATATTTCCTTATTCTGTTATGTCTAGTTTTCTTCAACTACATGTTTTACAAAAAAGGCTTTCAGAGAGTGTTAGTTTACTATTCTCAACGAACATAAAATGATGTATACGACTATGTAAATTTTTTGTTTTAAATGAAACATTGCTAAAAAGGGTTATAATTGGGTGAAAAAAATATGAAATTGTATTTTTTTTCAACAAGAGAAGATCTGTTAAACATGATTATACTTGAAACCAACAGTAAAACTAAATATGTAAAAAGTCGAGAAGATATAAAAATAAACATATTAAACATGATTATAGTTGAAAGAACCATTAAAAACATGACAAGTTATAGGGATTTTCACAAAATAATTTTAAACGTGTAATTTTATAGATAATAAAATTAAATTTAAATACTCGTGGAAAGATTTTATTATTCTTTAAGGAAAAATTGATTTTGAATTAGAGTAAATGATACTGGACAATAAATTTTTAATGGTGTCAAATTAACGGGTTTTAAATTAATGTGTCATTCTCAATCACATATATTTTATTCTTGGTATGTAATTATTTCGAAGATAGCATACAAGTCGTGTGATGCACGAGCGATGTACAATAAAAAAAATATCCACATTCGACCATGTTTAGTTTTCTTGAAATACATCTTTGAGACTATTCTCTAAACCAACCAAATGTTGCATACTACTATGTAATTTTATGGTGGCTTATTTAATTTTTATGGGATTTATTTCATGAAATGTGACTTTAATAATACAAGTGATATAGATTCTTTAAACCAACTTTTAGGTTGAATATGTAGTGTTACAAAAACATGTGACTAGAATTTGTAGTGTCACAAAAGTGTCCAATGAATAATACCATACATGAGAGTGTGAGTGTTTCATAATGACAAATAATCTAGTGGAACGTGAGAGTGGTATAACGAAAAATATCCGGGATCAAGTTTATCACCATGCCATCGGCACGGGTACACCCTAGTCCATATATATACATGATTTGTGTATATATACATGAATTATTATATATATATATACACAATTATGTGTATAGATATACATCGATCCATGTATATATACAAACAATGTTTATATATATATATATATATATATATATATATATATATATATATATATATATATATATATATATATATATATATAGAGAGAGAGAGAGAGAGAGAGAGAGAGAGAGAGCTAGAGAAATCCGTCATTGATAGAAAGAGTCTCTGTGTGTGTGTGTGTGTGTAGGCGACTAGAGGGGGGACGCCGATGGTGGAAGTGGGCGGTGTAGAAAGGGCAAGAGGTGGTAGGGATGTGACAGAGCTAAATATTTGGGTTCTTTTTTGTAATAACCTCCATTTTCTCACTTAAAGGTTAGATAGACAAGATATTCCGAAGATGGGGATTGTTTGTCACTTAATACCATTCACACCATCAAACCATATAAAAATATTTATTTATAACCCATAATTGAATTTAAAATGCAATTTAAATTAATATCGAAGATGATGATCAAATACAACACTCACAAATGTAAATGAAACCCAATATATTAATAAATGTCTTAAAGCCACATGAAATATATAGTCTTCGGGTTTTTTCCCATACAGTAATCCAAAGAGATAAATAGGCTGAAGTTGAGTAAGAACCTAATCAAGAATCAACAAATCTAAAATTCGATACGTAAAAGGAGACTACAATGTTGATCTATAAAAAATCATGATATCCCTATGTAGGAGCACCTAGGGTGAGAAAACATTTATAATTTAGGTTAGCGTCGAAATATTAACTTACTGAATTTAAAGGGAAATAATACTGTCAATTCAAAGTAAGTATCCCCATCATCACTCACATACGTTAAGTATCTCATCCTTCATCAAAGTGAGATATTTCCCATATAACCAAACAAGTCTCGAGAAAATAAATGATAACCATGCACATTTATTAAATGATGTATTTAGCATAACCAACATACCGAAACGTAATCATCTACATTTATAGTACCACTTTCCAAAGTATCCTAGTCATATAACTCCTAAAAGTGACATAAACATCTACTATGTGTACTACATAGTATTGGGTCTATAATTTATTATTTACACTAATAAACAAATGCATTACTCTCATTTAATTTTTATAATCACTTATAGGTCCTTCCATATATGAGACAGTCAAAGGCATCTACTAGTAGTGTCTCGTTCATGCTCTATCGACACATATAAAGGAATCTGTTATCTAATCAGACGTCACAAAACACACATAAGTGGGGCAGTCCTTATGTATTCCACTAATTCATGGCCCATATCTAGTGGTGACAAAGGATTCTAGAATCTACACCTACCTCTCGTAAGGGGAACTACTACATAGTACCTTTAAAAACAAACTACAAAACATCTAAGCCACCTCTATGGATGTGTGCTATAGTCCTGAATGTGCATAACCCTAACCGATAAGACCGTCCAAGAACATACGTTTGTCCACACAATAAATAGAAGGACATATTTTTCTCATATAATATGTATGAGTCATTACTCTATAATTTTTGAAGATATCTCAAACGATTACCAATAAATAATCATCCATTAATAATTGACCATCTAGTTAACTATTAACTCCTTCCTCTTTATAAGAATATTTAACCATCTAGTTAAATATAGTTCCTCATTTAATATTTGTGCCAGAAAATCATTTTCAAACAACTCATCGTTTATCCAAACACCGTCCCACCAAATCGTATGGTTATCTAAAAATCCCCCGGATCCATCCCCGGTCCAACCTTATCCTGCCCCAAGGGGCTTAATCGATTCACCTCAAGAGGCTGAATCAATTCGATTATGGGCAGAAGCCTAGATATGCTATGTTTTATCAACACAAAATTCTTTAATTCAACCCCGAAGTTCATTCTATAGGTTTATACAATTATACAAACATACAAACAGGAACCCAGGCCTTAGTCTTCCATCTTAGGAGAGTTAATTACATACGTTAACATCAATTTTATTCCTAATAATCCAGAATTTTTGTTAATGGAACATATCTAATGATCCATCATTTCCATCTCCAATTCATGTTAATTTTTAATCATGTGTAACATAACATATCGACCATAGTTCTCTAAATTTCCAGATGTTAACATGTGTTCTAATCCTCAACATGTACATCAAGATTTCTAATTTATTAAGAGTCATGAGGCATGAGTTCTATCATCCAAATCGAGTTCAAAAATCATCCTAAAGTTTTGGGTTTAAGCTATTAATTCAAATTAGTTTCTTCTACATACATGAGATAAATCCTATCATTTAATCACCAATTTCATACTAAAACCTAGAAATTATAGAGGGTTTACTATGATGAATCAAGAAATACATTTGACATTTAAATTAACAAGTAAATTCTTGCCTGAATATAGTTATTTGATATTTTCCTATTGAATAATTTACCTCTACTGTTATTTTCTCTATTGAGGTGTGGTTGTTAGCTTTAGGTTTAAATTAAGTGTGGGGAGTTATTACTCTTTCTCTTAAACTTATTTTAACTCCAAATCCCGAGTTAAGCCTAATTCCCCATTTTTAAACCCCAAAATTGGGCCAAACCCATAATTAAACTAGCCCAATAACCTCCCAATTTATATACTTATACCCTGGTACCATTTTTAAGGGTCTAAAATACCTAAACGAGCCCATAAGGCCTCCCGAAATAAGTCCCAATAATTTTTACAGAAAAGGTATATTTTAAATTGTGTCGCACAGCATATATCATTTATTCATTGCACATGCAACTATTTTCTAGCAAAGTTATTTATCATGCAAGATCAATCTCACGTAATTACGAAATAATGAGAAATTAATTTATTCACCGCCAATTAATTAAATTCACTGATTTAATTTAATTCTTACAAATCTTATTTTATTCCAAAAAAATAGTTTTATTTTATTCTAAAAATATGGGGTATTACATTCTTCCACCCCACCCCTCCAATAATGGGATTCCATTATCGAAATCTAGAAAATACGTACCTAGCTAGAAGAGTTTCAGATACCTCGTATGAATATCATGATCCCTCTCCCAAGTCGACTCATCATCCCTATGATACCCCCACTGTAAACAGAACAACCTTGGATCGAAGTCGATGCTCCCAATGGTCCAGAATGGCTAAGGGTCTTTCCTCGTAAGTAGCATCTGTTCAGAGCTCTATCTCATCAATATTGATGTGCTGGTATGTTATATCATCTCTAAAGAACCTCTACAATGTATATATATCGAAGACGTCATGCATCCGCGACAAGTGGTCATATAATCCCAATCGATACTCTACAACCAAATCTTCTCCTTTATTCTCGAACCTCATCACTCCCTTCATGAAAGACACTTAAATTAACACATGATCCCCAACATTAAAATCTAACTGTGTTTGACCCACATCGACATAGCTCTTTTTCCTATCATGGGATATCCGTATCGTGGCTCGAATCATATTTACCTTCTCTAAGGTGTCTTGAATCAATTTTGGCCAAAATAATTTCCCCCCCCCCCCCCACACCTTCAACCAGCATGAGAGTGAACGACAAGGTCTCTCATAAATCTCCTCAAACGGTGCCATCCGAATCGTAAACTTGTAGTTGTTATTGTAACCAAACTCCACCAAGGGAAAATACTTCTCCTAGATCACCTTAAAGTCTAATGTGCACATCTGTATCATGTAATATAACATCAGGTTCACTCTATCCATCTTTCCATAACTCTGAGTATGATATGCGGTCCTCAACCTCAACCCTTCCCCCTAAGGCTTGCAGAAAGCACCTCCAAATGGGATACACAAGTCCTATCCCTATCTGATACAATGTTGCACGGTACCCAATGTAATTTCATAATCTCTATAAGAAAAAGTCTAGTGTACTTCTCTAAAGTGTAATTTGTTCGAATTGGTTAGAAGCGAGCCACCTTAGTTAACCTATCAATAATCACCCAAATGGAATCGTGCCCCCTGTGATGTAGTTAGTCCACTAATGAAATTCATGGAGATACTCTCCCATTTCCACATCAGGATCTCTAAAAGTTGTAACGTACCCGCATGAGGGGTACGACCCACCTTCACCAACTAACATATAGGACATTTGGACACAAAGATATATATGTCCCTCTTCATACTGGCCCACCAATACTAACATCACATGTCGTGGTACATCTTATCCCCTTCGTTATGTACCATAGAGCAAGAACCATAATCCTTAGACATAACTGCTCGCCTCAACTCCATATCATCTGGGATAACTAGCCTGCTCTTAAATCTCAATACCCCATTTGACCCAGTAGAATAATACTCTTCCCTAACGGCTAGAAACTTCCTAACCATCTCCTGGCAAAGTTTTTCTCCTGCACGTGCCTTCACGATCTGAATAATGATCTCAGGTGTGATGGTGAGAATCTCCATAAATGCACAGGTCAACTCGTCATCCCCATGAATTTATTTCCACTTCGCCTTCCACACTACTGCCAAATCCAATATAGATTTATGGCTTAAAGCATCTACCACGACATTCACCTTCCCAGGTTAATACTAAATGTCGAACTGGTAATCGTTCATAAACTATAGACATCTTATATGCCTCATGTTAAAGTCCCGCTGCGTTAACAAGTACTGTAGGCTCTTATAGCTTCTGAATAGCTGTAACTTCTCCCCCATGAGGTAATGCCTCCACACTTGCAGTGCAAAAGCCACAGCTACTAACTCCAAGTCGTGGGTGGGTTAATGTCCGTTGTGAGGCTTTAACTTTCGTGAAACATACGCTATCGGCCTATCTTCCTACATTAATACCCCTACAAGTCCCCTCAAGAATGGATTCATAAAAACCTCATAGTCTATTCCTGCCTGAGGAAATGCCAGAACTAGTGTTGTTGTCAGCCAATCCTTCAACTCATCAAACGCTTGCTGGCACGCATCATCCCAAACAAGCGACACGTCTTTCCTCATTAAGTTCGTTAGGGGCCTGGCTATCTTTGAGAACCCTTGAATGAATCGATGGTAGTACCTAGCTAATCCTAAAAGGTTATGTACCTCGTAGCATGTAGTAGGTTATCCCCACTCCATCCCTATAGAACCTTACACGGGTCCACTGATATTCCCCTTTCAGACATAATGTGGGTCATAAACTCCACCTCACGCAACCAAAATCCATATTTCTAAAACATAGCATACGATTGTTGACTTCGTAGTGTCTATAAGACTACCCATAAATACAGTGTGTTCTCCTCTACAGTCCTAGAATAAATTAGTATATCATTAATAAACACTATAAGGAACTGCTCTAAATATTCCCTGAATAATTGATACATCAAGTCCATAAATATCGCCGATGCGTTGTTCATCCTAAAAGGCAGAACTAAAAACTCATATGACCTGTATTTCGTATGAAACATCATTTTCGAGATATCCTGCTCTAAGACCCTTAAATAATGATAACCCAATATCAGATCGGTCTTAAAAAATATGTATCACCCCTCATGTGGTTAAACAAATCATCAATGCATGGGAACATATATTTATTCCCCATGGTGAGTTTGTTCAACTCTTTGTAGTCTATACAAAGTCATAAGTATCTGTCTTTCTTCTTGACGAATAAATCTAGAGCACCTCATGGTGAAGTACTCCTCCAAATGAACTCATGTCCCAATAACTACTTAATCTAGTCTCGAATATCCCTCATCTCTAGATGAGACATCTGGTATGGTGTACGAACTATAGGTATCAAATCAATCATGAATTCTATTTCTCGACTAGGTAGAAACCTTAGGATGTCCTCAAATACATCATAAAATGCAATAATTACCGGGATGGAATCTAAAGAGACTATGACCTTTGAAGAAGTCTCCTCCATAATATATTATAAGAGAATGCTCGACCCACCCTAGGGATACGGCATCGCAACAAGGTACATCTCCTCCCCTAGAATGGCGAAGATGATTGACCTACTTTTACAGCCAACATAGGCCCTGAACATAGCTAGCCAATCCATACCTATTATTATAATGTACTCATGCATATGTAGTACCAATAAGTCTTCCACAAATGTGAGTGGCCCAATCTTAACTCATATCCCCCAAAATACTGAATGCATATGTGTCCCTCTACCCACGGGTGAATCTATGTGTAGTATTATATCAGAAGAAAAATCTATCATCTAGTCTCACATGAAAAAAGAGTGCTAACGAATGAACGAGATGCCCTCGTGTAAAACAAAATATGACCTATATGCTCAAAGATAGGGAACATATCCTCAATAACTAGAACTATCAATGGTCCCTCTACCAGTTCAATATGGTACGCACGACGGTACAATAATTATTGCGATTGCCTCTGAGTTATTTCGGTGAGTGCTGGTGTGGCTAATGTTATAACCTAGATCTGGTAACAATTGGTGGTTCCCTTATAGCACTAGATATCCTCTCTGACCACCATGCCAATGAGGTGTCAGATTAGCCCGAGGACGCGACCTAGACGTATGTCCCCTCTCCCCACAAGTATAAATATTCCCATTAAATGGTTATCTCTCTACCTATCAACTCTAATGGCCTCTACTCTACTGACCCTGGCTCCTATGCTTATAAACCTACTGGCCCTGTCCCTAATTCCCATGTCCCTACCTATTTTGATCATCAGAACCGTGGAATTTCTTATGTTGATATGTATATAGAAGACCCCTAAACTGATGGCCCCCCTAACTCCTACCTCCACTTGTCTTAACCTACGAGTTCGATGTCTCAGTTCCATCTATCTTCTCACTTTTATTCATCTATAAGGCCATGTGATCCTGGTAGTGGATAAGGGATTCACTCACCATTTGATTATACGTAGTGAATGTCAGGTTTCCCAAAAGTTCCTTCTCGATATGCTAGGTTGATCCTGCTATAAACCAATCCCTCATCCTCTGCTCTGTGTTCACCTCATCCATTGAAAAGAAAGAAAGAGTGGGGAAATAATCCTCATACTTCACCATTGTGCGGCCCTCTTGTCTATAATTCATACACCGACTCCTCATCTTTGATTGCATCACCTAAGGGAATGAATTTCCCTCGAAAATCTCCATGAACTCGTCTATAGTCAAACTGTCTCTCCTTGCAGATGAAGTAACTCACTCCCACCATTGGAGGACTAACCCCACAAGTAAAAAAGAAGACAACATTTTCTTCTGTACTGGAGTACATTCCACCATCCATAATTATCATGAAATATCCTTTTTCCACCTGCTTGCCACTAAAATGTCTGGACTACCTATAAAATACGAAGGTTAACCCTTTACGAAGGCCTCCCTAGATCTATCCCAAACTAACAGTAGCACCTGGTCTAGTACTCTCACTTGTGGTGGTGGTGTGGTTATTTTTATGCCTGTGGTCGTCGAAAGTGATGGAGTATTGTTATCATCCTGGTGGAGACACGATGGTAGTGATCTTTGCTAGGATAATAATTGGTTGGGTTGGTGGGGCCTGAAGTGGTTGTTTTGGCTTTAGCTGAGCCTCCTCATCTACAGTGTGCATGGCTATACGCCTAGGTATACCCCTCCTTCTGTTTTGCATATGAAAGCAATCAAGGCTCAAATTAGTACAAATTGTAAGAATACAATGAATCATAAGCATAGGCTCTACATATCAAACAACGCAACATAGAATGTAATGGACATAACACGGATCCTAAGGACCCAAGAACCTGGCCATTTTGACACCAATTATAATAACCCCCATTTTCTCACGTAAAGGTTGGCCAGACACGATACACTGAAGATGGAGCTTCTTTATAAATTAATACCATTCTCAGCATCAAACCATATAAAAATATTTATTTGTAATCAATAATTCAATTTAAAATTTAATTTAAATTAATATCCAATATGATGATATATGTAATACCCCGAATTTTTAAGGTATTTAATTATGGGATTATTTAAATTAAATTGGGAAAAATTAATTTGATATTAATCCGAATTTTAAAATAAATATTTACTAGCGTGACGAGAGTTAGTAATTATTGGTAACAATTATGTTGAATATTACTAGATGAGAAAATTTATATATGATATCGAATTTGTTAAAATTTTCACGAGTGAATAATACAATAATTATAGAAATTAAGTCGGGATGCGCGTGTGCCATGTAGGGACTAAATTAATGGAATAAGAAGTAATTTAATTATAAGTCATCTGTATGGTAATTTCGAGTGCGCCAATGTGTCCGAAAGGGTTGCGATAGTTAGAAAAGTGTACTCGAGTGTTTAATTCGGGTCTTGGGACGTTTTCAGACCTAACTGGTAACCCGGAAGGGCATTTTGGTAATTTCCAATTTTATGCATTAATTATGGACGAAAATTGAAGGGTTATATCTATTGGGAGTTAGATTCCTTGAGGGTTATAAGACATTAGAGTTTTAGATAGGCTAAGGAGGAGATGAGAAATAAGGCTTCTAAGGAGGGGAGCCACCAACCCTACACTTTGAATTAACCCTTTAATTAATGGCCCTTGATGAATTCGTAGATGTTTTACATTAAAAATCATGTATGTAGGGTAATATAACTGTTGGTTTGATTGTTTAGGAGTTTGGGACGAAGTAATAGAGGTTTTGAGAATTAATATTAAGGAAACCCATAGGTAAGAAATTACAGAAACGAATTCTCGACGAAGAACTGCTCGATTGATCGATAGACTCAAGAATGTCGATCGATCGACTACATCGATCGATCGACCCCCTGTCATTGATTGATCGACTCCTCCTAGAAATGGTATATTTTCCCCCTTTTTAAATGTTAATCCAACCCCAATGTGTAAGGACCCTTGGGCATAATTTTTATAGTATAATGGGACTTGAGGAGGACCAGTAGGGTATAAGTAGGGGCTGGGGAAGATGATTTTATATGAGATTTAACCGTGGAATTTCGGGGGTATAAATTGAATGGAAAATTGTGCGTACATTGAATTAGGTCTTGCGGGAATTTAAAGGGACTTAGAATAGTAGGGTATTGAATGTACATCTACTGATTTTGTATTTATCAAGACGGTACAATTTGAGGGTCGAGAAGTAATTCAGGATTTGCGATAATTGAGAAAATAAAAAGGATAATTTATTTGTAAGTTGAAATCAGGCATCGATCGCATGTATTATGGGTCGTGGGTATACCTAGCTAAATAATGTGAATATATATATATGTTGTATATTTGTGTGTAATCATACCCGCGCTACTTGCTATCACGAAAGTTTCGCGACGGGACAGTCTCATCTCGATTGGACCTTTATGGGGGATATTGACTAGTACCCTAGAACATAGAATCCTTGGTATAGGCTATTCGAGAATGATAGTCAAACGGCCCTAATAGACATGAGGGTATGTGTTGACCTCTTAGTGAATTGGAACTATGCTTCTCCTCAATTATGTGTGTTTTGTGTTAATATAGGTCGAGAGTAATTCCGAACTTGTATTTCCCTTTTGTACATGTAATTCCGAACTTATATGGGGTTCCCTACTAGTATATATGTATTTTGAGTGTTAAATATTTCTGTACCTGTGATTAATCTACTATGCTTGTAAGTAGATGGAATTGAATAATTAAAATATAATGAGTTAAGTGGTTGAGAAGTTAAGTCTAAATTGAGATAAATATAATTAGTTTAGAAAATTCCCAATAAAAGGGTTATCAGATATAAACTATGGTTGTGTGATCACTTGTATTGGGCCTGGAGAATGAAAATTGGGTTGAACTAGTTAACTGGGTTAGACTTAACTAGATTAATTCGGTAGTACGTTAGGCGTGCACACTAGTAGAGAGGTGAGAATTATCAAGTGAGTGTAGAGGTACTAACATGTATGTAATATCAACTGGTAAGCATTTTGAATACTTGCTAAACTATTTTAAAGTTGTTTTACACTCGGGCTCGGACCCGTTTCGTGTCATATCTTCCTTCTCTTGTGTATATATATACGTATATGTATATGTATTACAGGTGCCCAGCCATAAGGGCGTCAGGCTTAGATCGTTGGATTATCAACGTGCTGCAACTAGAGTGGGAGTTGCAGGTCCTTGCAATAGACGACTTCATCCTTGTCTTCTCATTCTCCCATTTTGCCATTTTTAGTTAGGGCATGTGTCTCCCATTTCCATACTTCTTTTAGTTCAGAGAGAGATTTGTACTCTTTATTATTTCAGTATTCAGCTATGGTTGGGATTGCTTTACTTATTACTTTGTGCTGCGATTTGGGATATTAATATATATTGGTTTACCTAGCTTGGTTACTTCATTTGGATGGTTTGGTTTTTAATATTATCATCTTTGTTCATAAAAATGATTTCATTTATTAAATCATACTAATGGAACTTAATTCATATAATCAAATGTTTTGACAGTTAGCTCAATTATTCATTAGGTGATTAATAAAGAAAATTATTTTACGAAAGTGATACTAAGAATGAACCAATCGAACACTTTTAATTAAATTAATAAAGGAATGATCACCCAATATTTAATTAGGAGGGGTGTCGCAATATAATCTAATACTCATAAATATAAATGAAACCCAACGTAATAAAAAATGTCTCAAACCCACATGAAATAAATAAAATTTGGGCTTATGCCCATACACTAATACAAAAAGATAAACAAACTGAAGTATAGAACCATCATAATCTAGAATAAAAAAATCTAAAATTCCATATGGAAAAGGAGACTGGAATGCTAATTTGTCAGCAGTCCTGCTTTCACTGTCTAGGAGCATCTGGGGGAGAAAAAATTTATAATTTGGGCCAGCGCCCTAGATTTGCAAGAATTAACTTCATGAATTTAAAGTGCAATAATACATTCAATTCAAAGTATGTATACACCATTGTCACTCACATATGTTAAGTATCTCATCCATCATCTAAGTGTTATCTTTCCTGCCTAACCGAATTAGTCCCAAGATAATAAATGATAATCGTGCCAATTTAATATAAGATGTATTTAGTATAACCAACATACTGAACGTAATCATCTACATTCATATTACCACTTCCCAAAGTATCCTAATCATATAACTCATAAAGGTGACATAAACATATATTTTGCACACTCCATATTATTGGGTCTGTAATTTATTCTCTACATTCTTAGAAAAATGAATTAATCTCGTTTAATTTGTATAATCATATATTGGTCATTTCAGATATAAGACACTCAAATTCATCTACCGTTAGTGTCTCCTTCATTCTCTATCACTACGTATGAAGGAATCCATCAAGTGGGATTGTGAGAAAATAAAGTATTATGAGATGGAAATGAACAATGTACAAATAAATGTGTGTATCCATCAAGTGGGATTGTGTTAAATACAAGAATTATCCTGACCAGCTATCCACTGGGGATAAAATACGACATGCGAGGCAAATATCTTCGGGACTAAATATATAGAAATATTTTGCCTATCTGCCAAGATGAATCTCGAATGTGCCTGACATCCCTTCAGGTTACCAAATCATAGAATCCGAGCTTCAGTCGGAGTAATGATAATTTTGCCCAAGCGTTTCTTTGGGTAAAAGGTGCTATAGTGTGCTCGACTATCTGTCGGAGCATTAATAAAATGAATGATGCCTGAATAGTCCGGCGGGGAAAAGTTGTAGAATACCAAGTAGATATAGCGAGCAATTCATGCTCGAGCATTCGTCGAAACGTCGATGAGATTTCCAAGGACTCAAGTTTATTGCCGAGCATCCGTCGGGACTGAATCTTGTATCTGTGGAAGTTAGTAAATTCCCCGACCATCTGTTGAGGTTAAATCAAAATAGAAGTTATTATGAAAATGATATGTTCAACAAAGTATATAAGATATGCATCCACTCGGCCATTTGTCGAGAAAAAAAAATTCATAGTCACGTATGAATGTAATAAAGATCCAATGATTTTTATCATAAAAATCTTACTGAGATAACTATGCCCGAGCATCCGCCGGGGTTGAGCTAAATAACCAATAATCTCGCTCTGGTGAGATTAAATTGTTGTAGCTGGATGACAATACTGGAAATTAAAATGTTCGAATAAATGACATGAGTGCTATATCACTGCGACCCATTTATTTAAGTGAGCAAAATAATTTGTAATAAGGTCGCATAAAAAGTGCCAACTAAAATCGTTGTAATAAAATTTTAGGGAGAACCGAGCAATGCAAACATTAGTAAAAAATATATCTTAAATGTAAGACACAGGGCTGATTTAGAATTTTTGCTAAAATTATTTAAAGTCCAAATAATGAATTATAAATTGATTTGCAAAATTGTTTCCTTGGGAGGCTTCGTAAAGCCACAAATTAGGATAAAAAATAAGAGGAGTTCAATAAAGAGGGGGGCTTGACTAAAGCAGGTGTGAAAACCCACGCGCCTCAAATGGCTTCTACCACTGTCTGAAACACATGAAATGTGCAGGTCGGAGAATAAGCGGAGTGGGATGGAGGAGCTCGCTGATGCTCGATTGGCTACTCAGTGATCGTCTGAGGAGCAGTATCTAATGCTCGCCGACCTGTGATTATGGCCCAGCGTTGTAGCTGAGGCTCGCCGACCATTATTTATAGTCCGGTTCGTAGCCGATGCTCGTCGGCCTGTGATTATGGTCCAGCGTTGTGGCTAATGCTCACCGACCCTTGGTTATGGTCCGGCATCGTAGCTGATGCTCGCCGACCTGTGATAATCAGATGGTGGCTCCAACCTTGATCGTTGCGCAGTGGTTACCATCCACTAGGTGGGGTCCGGTGATATAGTGGTCGTCGATTATGAGGGTTTGTCCATCATGTTCCTCTTCTTCACATAGGAATAGCATCCAGCAAGGGTGGATCAGATTGAAGTTTTCCATGTCATTCATTCAATAGCCAAATTGAAGCTGATCGACGAGGAGGGAGGCAGGTCAGAGAGTAACCATAGTGGAGACTAGTGATTTTAGTGATGCTCAACTGAAAGGATGATCGTGCCCGTCTTCTCTGTCGATCAGTTATTTGGTCATGGTGATCTCCTCTGAGCTCATCATTGTGGCACGCTGTTCTCCAATCTCGCATGGTGGTTCAAATCACCGATTGTGCTCGGCAAGACGTATATCCAGGTATTATCAGGTCATCCTCATCGTAGATGTTGACAAGACAGAAGAAATACGTTACAGATGAAAATCAGCTTCAGAAAAATTTTGCTCTATGCTTTTATCTTTTATTGTCGATGTGTGATAATTGTGGTTGCAAACAGGTCGTCGACCACCGGGAGATGTTCGCCCAGGAAGGTTGCGGGTCGGAGAGTAATCATAGTAGAGACCAGAAAATTTACTGGTGCTCGATCGATGATATGACTATGCTGATCCGAGCGCGATAGTTATACCAAGGGCCAACCCTCTGCTGGTGGAGATTGGCTGAATGACAGCCTCAAAGGATAGGTTGGAGACGACCTCAGCCGTAGAAAATCCACCGCCCTAGTAAATCGTGTATATCTCATCTTGGAACAAATTTCAGGAATGGAGAAGTTAACCTCGAACTGTGCGTGTCACCAGAACCAGTCAATCTTTGTGAAAAATATCTTATTGAAAGAGAATCATCATATATGTTCGTAAAGACGTGGTCAACGTCTCTATGAGAGAAGGCCACTTTTGACGCTTATCTCGTGCCACAAAATATGGGATATCTGTGAGAGAAGGCCGCTTTTGACGCTTTTGTCGTGCCATAAAATATGGGATATGGGAATCATAATATATGATGTAACCCATAAAATAACGTGTATACCCATAAAAACATCAAAAGAATCCATATATTTGGAGAGTTTTCTCACATCTTCGGTATTGAGATCCGTAAAAAACAATCAATGGTTATGTAGATTTTCAGATGAATATACACCAAGTAAAGAATTTATGAACATAAATATACGAAAACCAAACATCACTGAAACGATATTTGTACAAAACAAATAATCATATATGAAACGTATAATTGCTCGTGCACAGATTAAAAAATAAAACTTATCTTTTGATTATGTACGTAGCGTAGGCATCATTGTCCTTGAGCGTAAATCTAGATCTCTTCTAGCAAGAACGGGAAGGCTTTTGTGTCATTTCCCACAGACGGCGCCAATTGTAGGTGCAAAAAATCTCACCCGTAGGAGGGTGTCAATTCATCACAATGCAAGTATGAAAATAAATACGAAAGAAACAAAGATTTACGTGGTTCAACCATGAATGGCCTACGTCCACTGGGCTGCTGGTGTGTTTCATTAGAAGATCAGAGAGTTTTACATGAGAGTGTTTCTCTAACTTCTAAGACCTCTTTCACAATGGGGGGGTGTCCCCATTATATAGAGTTAGGGGGTTACATTAGGGTTACAAATATGGATGGGTAACAAATATGGATGAGCCCTATCTTCGTGGAGTTTCATTCCCCTCAGATACTGCTCCTCGGTCTTCTCGTTTATTAAGGACTTTAGTCGTCCCTATATTGCTGGCACGTCGCCATCTTCACCGGGGTGCTCCGCACACGTCATGCTATTCCGTAGGCATATATTTTTCCCCCACCATACCTTAAGGACATAGGGTTGTGAATGACTTATTTGTGATTTAATAAGTCAGCTGACCAGGGGATCATAGGTATGTGCATGACCCATGGGTATGTGAACTATGTTCGCCTCCAATATGTGTGATTTTGCTTATTGAAACGGTTCCTGAGAGATTCGAAACTCGTAGTCCTTATGTATGTGATGTACCGGTATTCGATAGCTGTAAGGACACAAATTTATAATTGAGTCCATGTATAGTGTTGGCTCAATTCCGGACAAAAACATTTATTCATAGGATAGAATGTAATTATAATACTCACAAGCCTATGAAGTGTTTGTTGAAGACGTAGCGGCAAAGAGTATAATGCTTCATCAAATATGCCGATTTGCGTGCCTCGTTTCTACGTCATCAACCATAGTTCCATGCTCCCAATGTATGAATGCAATATTATATATATAGGAGCTTGGAACAAGTTTATTGGGTGTTAGGTTTTTCAAAAACTGCATTTTGTTTTATGAAATAATTAATTAAAACTTTAAATAAATGTTTATAAAGTTTTCTGGGCTTAAACAAGAATATTCAAACTTTCTGGTTTTTCGTTCGATAGAGTCGTTCGAACGAGATGGTCGTTCGAACGAAAATGTCGTTCGAACGAACCTGCCAACGAGGTTCCAGTATAGGCCTATGACATGTCGTTCGATATGTCGTTCGAACGAACCTTCTGTTCGAACGAGATATCCAACGAGATTCTAACGAGTTCAATCTGGAACGTCGTTAGAATTCTCATTCGAATGAGATTCCGTTCGAACGAAATGTCGTTCGAACGAGATGCCAGGCGGGAACAGTTGTTGGCAGTTTTTTGGCAGTTTTTCACCCACTTCCCCACTTAGTTTTTAACCAACTTTTTCAGACTTTATCCTGTGCGGGAAGGACATTTTCCAACTTAACTTTTCCATAATTATTTCCATTCTATCTCATCTCTTAGAGAGGGTTTTGAGAGCAAAATTGGTTTAAGAAAATGTTCATATTTTGAGTGTAATTTTGTCAAAGAGAAAATCATTCACCACTCTAGTTTACACCCAAATTAGTGTTTATCCAAGTTCTTATATACATATCAATTGCTTGGATTTTGGCACCGGTTTTCTCTACACCGAATTGAAGAGAAGTTTATTTTATTTTACCCGTTTGGAGAAAGGCTTCATGTTCGGGTGACGGTGACCATAGAAAGTCCTATCGGTGGATTTCGAGACCGCGGTGGTTTTCCAAGGTTATTCTCTAGGAAGAGGTTTCTACAAGAAGAAGCATCGGAGATTGAGAGGGATCGAGTCGTGCATTGTAAGTCTATCTATCTTGTAATTGTAATTCCGTATCTAGTGGATTTGTGGCTAGGGCCGTCCGAGGTTGTTTCCCGTATTGAGTTTTTCCTCGTACATCACGGCGTAGTGTGATTGGTTTATTTTATCTTGCATAATTTATTTAGAACGCACGCGTAGGATAATTGATGATAAAATTCGGTTTAAATTATCACACTTTATTTAATTTGGGACTAAATTAAATATTGGGTAAAGTTTATTTAATTTAAGTCATTTGCTAAAATTTGGTTTCGCCTAATTTGCTAATATTGATAAATATGACTCAGGTAAATTCTAGGACTTGGATTAATTAATTGGTTTAAGTGAATATTTTAATTGATTAATTTTACTTCACTTGGTGTAATTTTAATTTGTTTAAGGAATTAAAATTTGTTGTTGTGTTAAAGTTGAACCATCCCAACGCTTCCGCGTCATCTCGAGTTTATATAAAAGGAAATTACAATATTTTTAATTGTGTTTAAAATTAATAAAATCCGGGGTCCAGATTTTACAAATTGGTATCAGTGCTTTGATTCAGAAAAGCTCGCACTTTCAATTGGTATCAGAGCCATAGCGATAAATTATTTCGTTAACGATCCTTTAAATAATTTTTGGCTAAAATGGATTTTTCCCCATTTTCAAAATTTCCTATTTTCGATGGTTCAAACTACGCGTATTGGAAAGCGCGTATGAGATCGGCACTAAAATATATCGACGAGAGAGTTTGGATGTATGTTGTTAACGGGTGGCCCCCACCAACTTATTTAGTCGAAAATGAACGTGTTCCCAAACCCGCCGATAGATGGACTGAAAATGAGTTTAAACTTGCTAATTTCAATTCCCTTGGTTTAAATGCCTTGTTTAGCGCTGTCACATCGGATGAATTCCGACGTATTATGACGTGTGAAACCGCTAAATAAGCTTGGGATATTTTACAATTAACTCATGAAGGAACTAGTGTCGTTAAAGCTTCGAAACTCCAAAACCTCACCACTCAATTTGAAACAATCAAAATGAATAAAAAAAGAAACTTTTGATGTATTTTACGCTAGACTTTATGATATTGTTAATTATCATTTAACTTGGGAGAGAAAATACCTGACGACCGTGTAGTAAAGAAAATTTTAAGGTCCCTACCCGATAGATTTATTCCAAAGGTGACCATTTTAAATTCTTTACCCACTTTAGCTTCTACGAAATTAGAAGAGCTTGTAGGTGATTTACAAACCTATGAACTAGATATGTTTCCCTCTAAAACTGAAAAGAAAATCGAAACGGGCGTTTCTTTAAAAGGGCAAAAAGAGGTCAAACAAGTAGTAGAGAGCGAGAGTGATAGTGACTTGGAAGACATGGCTTTGTTTGATCGTAAATTTAGAAAATTTCTTAAAATTAACAAAGATAAATTTAAAAATGATTTTAAGAAATTTGAATCTTCTAAGCATGACAAAGGTGAGAAGATTTCTAAAGCCGAGAAGATTCCTAAAGCTGAGAAGATCCCTAAACCTAATAATGAAAATTTAGATAGGGACGAGTCCAATAAATGTTTTGGTTGTGAAGGTTATGGCCATAGGGCTTTTGAGTGCCCCACTAAACTAAGGAAAGAGGGTAAGCGACCCATTTCATATAATGCGACCCTTAGTGATAGTGATAAGGAAGAAAGGCCCGATTCCCCCACTAAGAAAAAATTTGTGGCTTTTATGGCTAGTCATGTGGGTGATAGTGAGAACTCATCGATTGATGAAACTCTAACACATGACACTTCCAAGGTCATTGTTTATGATTCTCTTGTTTATGATGATAGTGAGAGTGGAGAAGAAAGAGAGAGTGAAAATGAAGAAGAGGTTAATGTGAGTGAACTTCAAAATGCTTTTCAAGAACTTTATAAAGAATCTATTAAATTAAAAAGAGCTAATTTGAAGTTAGAAGCTAGTTTAAGAGAGAGTCTCGAGGTCTTTGATGAAAATGCCTTAATAGAAGACCTCAGGACACGTGAGAGGACTCTTCAAGAGAAGCTTGAATATATAGAAGGCGAGAGAGATAGCCTTAGGGGTTTAATGGAATCCTTGAAAAAGGAGCTTCTTGCTTTTGAAGAGCAAAATGTTTTACTAGAATCTAACATTTTAGAATTGGAATATAAATTAAAAGATTCTAGTAATATCAAATTTGATTTGGAGTGTCGTTCGGAAAAATTAGATAAAATCTTAGGAACGGTCCAAATTAAAAATGACACTTGTGGTTTAGGCTTCAATAATTGTAATGAATCTACTCATAAAGCCAAGACCAATGTTTTTGGAGAATCTACTAGGAATGCATTTAAAGATCACTCCTTAGGTAAATCTTTTCGAAATGTTTTTGCTTGTACACATTATGCTCGAAAAGGTCATCTTAGGAAATTTTGTTTTGATCTTAAACGAATTCCTAGAAAATCCCATAGTAAAGCAACCACGGTAGTTAACGTTCCAACACCCCAAGATACTCATTCTTCATTAATTTGGGTTAGGAAATCCGACTTGGTTGCCTTACAAAATAGGGTTTTTGATTCTCATTTACTTTCACATGCTTCCTCCCTTGCTAAATCTAAAGGATGAAGGTGTTAGTGTTTGCATACTTTAGCGTTTGTATTTCATGCTATATTCACATGCTAAATGTATGCTTGTTTTAATCATGTTCTAGTCTATGCTCCATGTTTATCACATGCTAGAATTATTATTTTTGTTTATCTTTTGTATTATATTTCCTTCATTTTGTGTGCATTAAATGAAAAATACAAAAAGATTTTTGTTTATCATTTGTGTTTTATCTGTTTCATTTGAGATTAATGAAAAATACAAATGATTTTTGTTTATCCTTTTGAGTATATATATTTATTTTTGATGAAAAATGTTAAAAAACTCAAAAAGATTTTTTTTGTGTGTATTTTAGTTTGACACACTTTATGTGGCATATATTTGTGTTTGAATCCAATATTTTACGCTCCCACGTGGCTAGAACTTTTTGCTTAGATTTTCAATCCTTAAAATGTTCTTTACCATGTTTTATATGGAGCAGTTGGATTTTGTATTGTTTAAACGGATTCTATTTTTATATGCCTCTTTTCACACATGCACGAGCTCTTTTGAAATCTTAATGTCACATGTTATATTTAAGCTTTTTGAGGTGTTATCCTACCAATCTAGTCATCTACATATCTATGACCTAGGAGGACTAGTGCATGTCAAAATCCGTTGCACGTGAGCTTTGTGAGATAAAAAATTATATATCTAAATGTGCACGGGGAAGGGCTCCGAAAGGATGAATTAAATCCTTTGCGATAGTAAGCCACCGTTTATTGGATCTAAAAGAAATACGTGATCCAAAGGCCTAAAAACAGAATATTTGGAATTAAAAAGAAAACAATTGCCAAGGCCTATGTTTGTTTGATATATTCATTCAAAAGGAAAAGAATATATATGCTTATTGAGGGAGAATTAGATGGTATATCAACGGTTTGCACAATGTCCGTTTATCCTAGTTTTCTTTAATGTCATGACTCTATTTGGTTTGTAGAATCATCATCATGCTAGGCTTGTATGAATTGTGTATGTTTGTTCATTGAGTTCAATCTTCATATTGTCACATGAGGTTATATTTAAATGTGATGAAGTTTTCAATCAATTGAGAACTCCGTGAACATGTTTTAATTGATTGGGTCTAAATTTAATCGTTCCTAGTTCACACCCCAACACTTCCGTTTCCATATGACACATTTTTGCCGTACGAGTGTGCAAACTTATTGTATTTTTGTGTCATGTGTGTGTTTATATCTATATATATGTGTGTGTGCATTTTTGATATATTAATAGTACATATATATATATATATAATATTTTGTTTTGCCTTTCCCTTTCTTTTGTTGCCCATATGCTTTCCTGTCTTATCTCTTTAAGCTTCAACATGCTTTTATGCTTATTAGTTCTTTATCCTTTGCCTATTCCTGAACAAAAAGGGGGAGAAATGATAGGGGGAGAAATGGTATCTAATCCTATTATTATCGTATCTTAGTTGGGGGGAGATTTATCTTAGAGGGAGACGTCTTTCTAAGTAGGTCATGTGTTTGATAAAGGGGAGAATTAATTTAGGGGGAGTAATTAATTAAAATTGCATTTAATACTTTGATATTCCCTATGCATTTGATGAGTTTGCTTAAGTGTGCAGGAATTATTCTAAAGCGACATCTTTCAATGGAAAAGCGTTTGATCCTTGGGTTGAGTCAAGTTTGGGTGGGTTATGTTTTGAGTCTAGTGAGCCTGACGACCCTTTAGGATTTTTGTTTGGTTTTTGTCCCGGAATAGCCAAAGGGATTCGATAGCTGTAAGGACACAAATTTCCAATTGAGTCCATGTATAGTGTTGGCTCAATTCCGGACAAAAACATTTATTCATAGGATAAAATGTATTTGTAATACTCTCAAGCCTATGAAGTGTTTGTTGAAGACGTAGCGGCAAAGAGTATAAAGATTCATCAAATATGCCGGTTTGCGTGCCTCGTTTCTACGTCATCAATCATAGTTCCATGATCCCAAGGTATGAATGCCATATTATATATATAGGAGCTTGGAACAAGTTTATTGGGTGTTAGGTTTTATAAAAACTGCGTTTTGTTTTAAGAAAGAATTAATTAAAACTTTAAATAAATGTTTATAAAGTTTTCTGGGCTTAAACAAGAATATTCAAACTTTCTGGTTTTTTGTTCGATAGATTCGTTCGAACGAGATTGTCGTTCGAACGAAAATGTCATTCGAACGAACCTGCCAACGAGGTTCCAGTATAGGCCTATAACATGTCGTTCGATATGTCGTTCGAACGAACCTTCTGTTCGAACGAGATATCCAACGAGATTCTAACGAGTTCACTCTGGAACGTCGTTAGAATTCTCGTTCGAACGAGATTTCGTTCGAACGAAATGTCGTTCGAACGAGATGCCAGGCGGGAACAGTTTTTGGCAGTTTTTTGGCAGGTTTTTCACCCACTTCCCCACTTAGTTTTTAACCAACTTTTTCAGACTTTATCATGTGCGGGAAGGACATTTTCCAACTTAACTTTTCCATAATTATTTCCATTCTATCTCATCTCTTAGAGATGGTTTTGAGAGCAAAATTGGTTTAGGAAAATGTTCATATTTTGAGTGTAATTTTGTCAAAGAGAAAATCATTCACCACTCTAGTTTACACCCAAATTAGTGTTTATCCAAGTTCTTATATACATATCAATTGCTTGGAGTTTGGCACCGGTTTTCTCTACACCGAATTGAAGAGAAGTTTATTTTATTTTACCCATTTGGAGAAAGGCTTCATGTTCGGGTGACGGTGACCATAGAAAGTCCTATCGGTGGATTACGAGACCGCGGTGGTTTTCCAAGGTTATTCGCTAGGAAGAGGTTTCTACAAGAAGAAGCATCGGGGCTTGAGAGGAATCGAGTCGTGCGTTGTAAGTCTGTATGTCTTGTAATTGTAATTCCGTATCTAGTGGATATGTGGCTAGGGCCGTCCGAGGTTGTTTCCCGTCTTGAGTTTTTCCTCGTACATCGCGGCGTAGTGTGATTGGTTTATTTTATCTTGCATAATTTATTTAGAACGCACGCGTAGGATAATTGAAGATAAAATTCAGTTTAAATTATCACACTTCATTTAATTTGGGACTAAATTAAATATTGGGTAAAGTTTATTTAATTCAAGTCATTTGTTAAAATTTGGTTTCGCCTAATTTGCTAATATTGATAAATATGACTTAGGTAAATTCTAGGACTTGGATTAATTAATTGGTTTAAGTGAATATTTTAATTGATTAATTTTACTTCACTTGGTGTAATTTTAATTTGTTTAAGGAATTAAAATTTGTTGTTGTGTTAAAGTTGAACCATCCCAACGCTTCCGCATCATCTCGAGTTTATATAAAAGGAAATTACAATATTTTTAATTGTGTTTAAAATTAATAAAATCTGGGGTCCAGATTTTACAAATTGGCATCAGAGCTTTGATTTTGAAAAGCTCGCACTTTCAATAGCAGAGTATGTGTTCACCGCATCTTAGCCTAGGGGTGACCTAATTGTATATTTATGTTGAGATTAATATACTTGTAATTATAACAGTTTCTTTGTTAAAGTGAATGTGAATACTTAAGACAGTTTGAGAAGGATTAAAAATGAGAATTTCTTATAATAATTATTATAAGTTAATCTGGGAAATAAAAAGGTGAGATACACGTAGGTTATGTTAGAATGTCTTGAATAAAACCCTATATTAGAATGCGAGGACAAGAAGTGGTAGAGACTAGTTAGTTAACAGCATAACTAGGACGAGTTATGAATATACGTTAGGCGTGCACACTAGCTGAGAGCTGAGAAACTCATGTGAGAGCACGTAACTAACATGTATTTAATATTCAGTATTTAATGCAATAAACACTTGATATATTTTAAACTGATTTCACATCGGGGTCTGACCCGTTTGCTTTCAAATCTATTTTTCTTGAAAAACCTTTTAGGTGCCCAGCCACAGGGATGCCAAGCATAGGAGTTCCATTTCAGTGACGTGATGTAGCTGCTGTGGAAGTTACAGGACCTCCATAGTAGACGCCTCCACATTCTACATTGATTCTACTTCCGATTTATTCATCTGTAAGGGCATGTCGCCCTTTTCTTTTAGAGACAGATTTATCATACTTTCCGTTTCTTTTCAATTTTGGAGTATATTAACTAATTACAGACCTTGTATTTGGCTTTATTTAGTATTTGGATTATTCAGATGAGTGTTACTCCAGAATCATTTATTATTCCATTTATATTCTATTGTGACTGTGATGTGATTGTGGTATCATTAGTGAATAATTTAATTGGTTGCATGTTAATCTAATTTAAATAAATTGTGACAACTCACTTTTTAAATATTTGGTGGCTAGTAATTGTTTAAAAATGTTTTCGACGGTGATTCTATGAACTGAACCAACTTGACATTTTGCATTAATTTGAATAAAGGAGTAGTTACCCGGTATTTAATTAGTCGGGGTGTCACGGATAGTATTTAGCGTGAAATTACTTATTCATATTAGTGGATTCCTTACATATGTACATATAACCCTTATTCACTTAGTTGCGTATTTATATATGTATATATAATCTTGTATCTAAGAGAACACAATATGGGATATAATACTTAAATTGAAAGAAGTAGTATCGGATAACTACATACATATTTAAATTGAAGTAAATAATAAAGTAAATGAATAAATGAGACTAGGAGGCATTATATGGGCCTTAATAATTAATTGGGGAGTATTTGTAGTATAGCGACATAATAATGGGTCATATAATAAATTGCTAAAACGTTATAAATAAGCCAAGAAGGCTATATTTACATGGATGGATATTTCTGGGGTAAAAGTAGTTATAGAGTAACTGCCTAAACATATTGGATGATAGTATCTACTATATTATTTTGTGTGTACATACCTAGAATCGTGGAGCATCTTGTCAATTGGGCTGCGCACGTTTGGGACCAAAGCACACATCGGCATATGTGGGATAGGCATAGTGTTAGGTCATATTATAGGTACTATGGAGCAGCGTCATTTATAAGAGGTAGGTTTTGATGATGGCATTCTTTATCACCACCCGGCACGGGTCGTGAACTGATGTACTACGTAGGCACCAACCCACTTGCTTGTGTTTTGTTATTACTCTCTTTAGGATGTGGGACTCCTTCGGGTATTACCGATAAAGAACGAATAAGATGCCAAAGATAGAGGCCTTCGTGTGTCATACATATATATGTATACATTTGTATTCATCTACGTACACATTATGGTGTGCCTTATATGAGAATATGATCTGATAGTCTATAGATGTAGAAAATACTTGATGATAACAAAGTCAGATTAAAATATTGTTCTAAAATATTAGTAACGAAAGTACGTTCTAATGGTCTAATGTAGCCGACAATTATTAATGAGTGTGTCTATGAATGTAGACGATAATTACGGAGGATGAAATTTATAGTCTAAATGTGTAGATGATAATTAGTATGAAATTATTGTTCAATTATTCATTCTTGTTTCCCGCCTAAGACTTAAATCAATCCATTTTGCAGAAATGGACTATATATTTCTACTAACAAACATTTCCTTGCATTTGGAATCTTGCCTTTCCTTTCACGCTATTCCTCCTTCATTGATTGTGTAGGCTTGAGCTTTTACTTATATTCCTTTACTTTCTTACTAATTTACTACAACTTAATAGAATGCCACTAAGGCAGGTTCCATAAGACATTTAATTGTAAGTCGAAGAAGAGAAAGCCCTACTTATTTGTTTTGTCTAAATAAAATAGTTTGATGAGGTAGACTAAAGTGAAGGAACATTATTTTACATAATAATACGCATTGGAAATTTATATGCAACTTAGTTGGAAACATTATGGAGTTAATCTGTGGGCTGGGATGTTAAGAGTAAATATTAATTTTTAGTAGGTGCATAGATAAATATGTTTATTGTTACATGTTAGATTGGATATTGGAGTTCATAACTGGTATTTGTTTGAGGATACATGTAGGAGTGCATCTAGATAAGAGGTGATATACTTGATCCGTGTGAGCATCAAGGGAGAGATGTGAAGTATGAGTTAGTTACATTTTTCATATTTATTAGTGAAGAATCCTTGCAACATTAGGTCTTTCACACAAAATTATAAATCCCCCCCCCCCCCTCGAGTTTCTCATAGACAGGGACAACAAGATTAACGATGGATTAGACTTGGAGTTGCGTTAGACGTAGAGGATTCCACTCCATTGATTCTAATATATGTTGTACTTTTTACATTTGGTGCACAAGCCCAATGGTGTATTAATATCAATTTAAATTTGAATTTACTTTGTGGGCATTATTTGATGATTCAATTTGTATTCATGCATTAAATCAGTTTGTTTAGACATTGTTATTTAATTTTTAAATTTGGTGGATAATAAAAGAAACATCTGTATTTGTTTAGTGCTGAGAATGTTATAAATTGTTGACAAGCCCCATCTTCAGCGTATTGTGTCTGGTCAACCTTTATGTGAGAAAATGGGGGTTCTTATAGTTGGTAGACGATCAAGGTTCTAGTGTCCTTAAGATATGTGTTTGAGCTCATTATGTTTTTGCGTTGTGTGCTTTGATGAAGATCCATATGATTAGAAATCATTATATTCTTTGTGAGTCATTACTACCCGTTTGGGAAAAGGGTAAATTTTGGAGAGAGAGTCATAGAGACCTTAGTGTGGGTCACTTGCTAGAATTCCGATATGTTTATCAAATGGTGCCTACAAATTAAAAGGAAGAAGTTTTTAGAAATATTAACATATGATAGTGAACAATAGTATACAATAAGAGGTTAGTTTGTTTAGACTAGTAGGACAGGTGGTATGGCAGTAAAGGTTCGTCACTATGTTAGAAGAGCAATACAAATTAGTTAGTGATTAGTTTTGGGTAAAGCTATAGGGGAATTTTTTACACACATTTTTTTAAATATAAGAAATGAAGAACAAGGTGGAGAGATTTAACTTTTTCGACAAGATAAGATAGGGGTAACATGTGTTAAGAGACCCGGTAGTTTGAGGGGTTCTAA
The DNA here is from genome assembly GCA_949130495.1 of Sambucus nigra. NCBI lineage: Eukaryota > Viridiplantae > Streptophyta > Magnoliopsida > Dipsacales > Adoxaceae > Sambucus > Sambucus nigra. Next base: position 516,472,749 of record OX422219.1, read on the forward strand.
ATGGATAGTGTGTGTATAAGAAATAAGAGTTAGATGGACTTCATATTTGGGATAGTGTTTTACATTGGTTCATTGTGGGCAAGAAGGAGCAATCTAAGTTTGGTATAGATGTATAAAAATGTTTACTGGGAGGCTTATGCTTATTTTAGGTCTCTTTGTTAAGCTATGTCATAGTAAGCTAGTTATCCAGTAATGAAACCTTCTTATTTTTGTTAAGCGTATGCAAAGGGAAAATAATTTATGTTTTAGAAATATTTGGTTCCCTTGGGAATATTAGGACTAGTGGTAGTCCCGGTTACATGACGAGGTGTACGATCATAACTAATGTTTTTATAATGATGTCATTAGAAATGGGCAGTGATAGACTTTACTATATGAGTTGGTGTGTGGATTAATATAAAATGATTAAACATATTAATAGACTTAAGTCCTGGACTGATAGATCTCAATAACCGTCAGAGCTCTGTTGTAGGGTATCGGGGTATTCCCTATTTGGATTTCACTTGTGAGATGTCCCACACCCAAAATCAGCAAATGTCGGGTATTGGGAGATGTTGGATTCTAAGACAATTCGGTTATTGTTATTAGTATTATCACACTGGTATTTTATCGGGATTTAATGTACCCTTATGTTTATGAGACTTCAGTTGACAATGGCCATATGTTGGAATTTACAAGATTACCGCACACATTTATTTTTATTTTCCCTTTTAGTCTTGGACTGATGGATCACAATAACTGACTAAGATGTGCAGTAGTGTATTGGGAAGGTTCCTTAATTGGATTTCACTTGCGAGAAATTTCACGCACAAAATTGGCAAAAGCCGGGAGTTGAGGAAAGTCGTATACTAAGATGGTTATTTTCATTTTACACGTACATATGTTCTAGTACACTTGATGTATGGATACGCTTGATATGAATGGTACATAGTGGATGCATATGTGTCATCCATCTTTATTAATGGTATGTGTGTGTACATATAATGTGGAATATATGGATGCCCCAATAGTGTTATAACAAGCGGGGATAAGCCTTTGATTCATCTCATGAGATATGAGTATGGAATACTTTGGTATAAACCTGACATAATGGCACAAATTAAAACGTGGCTTCTTACCATAGTGAATTCCGAGGATGAAATTCGATTATTAGGGGGTTAGAATTAAATAACCTACATTTTTATGATTATTAAATTGAAATTATAGTAATTTAACTTAAATTGTGGGGATTATTATTCGTATGGAATAATTGTATTCATTGTTAATTTTTCGTGATTAATAAACGATAAATTAAATATAATATCTCATAAAAGTGATACAAGTATTATGATTTTTATTGCAAGACAATATGTTACGAATGATGAAGATAGTCGCGAATAAATTTATATCTTGTTGATTTTTTAAGTCGTATTAAGGATATACATATATGATAATGATGGAACATACAAATAAATGTATAAACTATTGATAGACATTTTAATGTGAGTAGAAGACATAATTTTGCGTTTTAAGTGTTTAAAATTGGATCTATGGGTTGGGTAGGACTTTAGGTAGAGTTTTAGGTCAAATCGGACATGGATAGAGACCTTTTTAGGGACCTTATTCTTAGCCCATTGGGGAACTCCAAATTTAACCCAATTAAAATGATATTTAAAAGAGGTTAGATCTGCCCTAGGGTTCCATAATCACCCCACACCAGTTTTGGAGGACACACACCTGGGAGAGAGGAAGAACCACCTTAGGAGGAAGAAAAGAGAGGTTCCTCTATTATTTTTCAGGCAAGGATTCTCTTTCCATTCTTATTCAAAATGTTCAATTCTTGTATTAATGTTGAATCCATGTTTAGAATAGGCTTTATACTTATGTAATATAACCATGCATAGGGTTCATGAGTTTTGACAGACTTTGATGATATTGACGCATTATAATCTTAGACCTTTGTTTCCTCTATGAAAAATCTAAATGTACAATGTTTAATTTCAAAATCCATTTTATAACTAATGTATATGACTCTATTACAATATGGACTTATGTTTTTGAGGTTAAAGATGAGATGAGACTTGCATACACTAATGTTCTTGAAAATATTTGATTTAATTGTTGATGTTTGAGGATGATTTATATGAGAATTCTTGTTTAAAATGTTTCCATTACATGTTAGATCTCATTACCATATCATAAAGTAGTTTCTTCAATCAGTAGAACAGAGTTTGATGCATTTAGAATTGATTTGAAAAATCCCACCTTAAAAGAATACCTATTCTCGGCTTACTAGGAAAACCAAATCAATTCGGCCTCCTTACCAAATCGATTCGGTACACCGTGTTATAGATGTTTTCATTACGATTTCTTGGCACCGACTTAGTATTTTTTTCTTAATTAGTTATAATTTTTTTACGAAAGGGAGTACGAGACCATTTTTGTTCAAGTGAAGGATAAAGACCTATTCCAAGATATTAATGATATTGTTATGAACTTATATACGCAGTTAAACTGCGATGGGTTCGTGATACGGCGATGACTTAAAGTGTAAGTTAACAATATGAACAAGATGATATACATGGTATTTTTTAGTAAAGCTATATGGAATAAAAAATATTAAATGGCGGGTATGTGCCAAAATGACTGGGGAATATTGGAAGGGGCACATAGGTGATAAGACCCTAAAAGATGTGGTCGTAATTATATGATTTAGACGAGGTAAGTTTAAATAAAGTAATTTCTTATTAAAGAAACGAAGAATGCTTGAGAATATAATTAATGGTTACCTACTTCAAATTATTACTGTATAAATATACTAAGCAGAAATGCACCCTAAGCCTAGTGGGCTAAGTTTAAATGGTTAGTACCAGTTATGATAGAAGTTAGGGTGAAACTACTTATTCATATTAGTGGATTCTTTATATATGTGCATATAACCCTTATCTAATTATTTGTGTCTTTATATATGTTCATATAAGCCTGTACCTACGAGAACAAAATATGGGAAGTATTACTTAAATTGAAAGAAGTATTATGTGATAACAACACACGTAGATACGATGAAGTAAATAATAAAGTAAATGAATAAGTGAGCACATGAGGAATTATATGGGACGTAATAATTAATTGGGGAATAATCATACAATAGCAACTTAATAATGGGTTATATAATAACTCAGTATAATGTTATGATTAAGCTAAGAAAGATATATTTATATGGATAGGTAGTTCTTGGGTAAAAGTAGTTATGGAGTAACTGTTTATACATATTGGATGAAAGTATGTATTATATTATTTTTTGTGGACATACATGGATTCGTGGACGGTCCTATCGATTGAGGAGCGTTCATTCGGGACAAGAGCACACGTCAGCATAGGTGGTCAAGGTATAGTGTTACATCATATTATAGGTATTATGTAGAAACTCCACTTATGAGAGGTAGGTGTTGATGATGGGATCCTTTGTCAACATTGGGTACATGCCGTGAACTGGTGTACTACGTAGGTACCACCCTACTTGCTTGTGTTTTGTTATTACCCACTTTAGGATGAGGGACTCATTTGGTTATTACAGATAGAACACAAACAGGATGTCAAAGATAGATGTCTTCGTGTGTCATACATATATATGCAGACATATGTATTCATCTATATACACATTGTGGTGTACCTTATATGAGAATGCGCTCTTAGAGTCTATAGATGTAGACAATACTTAATGACAACAAAGTCGGATTAAAATAGTGATGTGAAATATTTATAACGAAAATAGGTTCTAATGGTCTAATGCGATAGACAATTATTAATAAGAATAATAATTGGGGAGTCAAAGAACGTAGACGGTAATTATAGAGAATGAAATTTATAGTCTAAATCTGTAGATGATAATTAGTATGAACCTTTCAATCAATTATTCAGTCTTGTTTCCCGCCCAAGACTTAAATCAATTCATTTTTGTAGGAATGTGCTATTTGCTAGTTAATAAGTGATTCCCTCCGTTCCGAGTCAAGGGGATTGTGGCTAGCCTGCCTTTCCATTCACGCTAGTACTCCTTCATTAACCGTGCAAGCTTGATCTTTTACTTTTACTTCTTTACTTTCATACTGATTTACTGCACCTTAATAGAATGCCTATGAGGCAAGGTGAATGAGACATTTATTTTAAGTCGAAGAAAAGAAAGCCCTACTTATTTGTTTTGTCTACGTCAAATAGTCTGACGAGGTTGACTAAAGTAAAGGAACATTATGTTACATAAAAATATGCACTGAAAATTTATATGGAACTTAGTGGGCATCATTATGGAGTTAATTCGGGGGCTGGGATATTAAGAGTAAATAGTCACTTTTAGTCGATGCATAGCTAGATATCTTTATTGTTACAAGTCAGATTGGATATTGGTGTTCATAACTAGTATTTGTTTAAGGAGATGTGTAGGATTTCTTCTTAATGAGAGGTTAGATACTTGATACACGTGAATGTCGATGGAGAGACGTGAAGTATGCGTTAGCTACATTTTGCATATTTATTGGTGAGGAATCCTTGCAAATTTAGGGCTCCGTCCCAAAATTATAAATGTCCCCCCCCCTCCCCCCCCCCCCCCAACAGGTTTTCTCATAAACAAGGACAACACAACCGACGACAGGTCAGTCTTGCAGTTTCATAACACATAGCGGATTCCATTCCATTGATTCTTGTATAAGTTGTACTTATTCATTTGGTTATTTTATATTATTTTGAGATTTTTATTAACATTAGCCCAATGGTGTATTTTTATATCAGTTTATATTTTTATTTACTTTGTAAGCATTGTATAATGATTCATCTTGTATTCATGCATGAAATCAGTTTATTTTGACATTGTTATTCGATTGTGAAATTTGGTGAATAATAAAAACAACGTCTACATATTTTTAGTGGTGAGAGTGGTATAAATTGTTGATAAGCCCCATCTTCGGTGTATCGTGTTTGGCCAAGCTTTACGTGAGAAACTGGGAGTTGTTACAATACCCCAAATTTTCATTAATGTCCATATTCCATCTCAAATTCATCTATATTTTTAATCATGTGTTAGCATAACATATGGATCATAGTTGTTCAAATTTTCAGATCTTAACATGAGTTCTTATCCTTTATATGTACATAAAGACTTCCAACCTATTCAAGAGTCCAAAGGCATGAGTTCTATCATCCAAATTAAGTTAAAAAATAATCCTAAATTTTTTTGTTTAATCTACTAATTTCATATTAGTTTCTTCCACATACATGAGATCAAACTCTACCATTTAATCAAGAATTTCATACTAATACAAAAAAATTATAGGGGTTTTAATACGATGAATCAAGAAATACATTGGACTTTTAAATTAAGCAAGAAATTGGGTTCCTAAATATAGTGATTTGATGATTTTTTCTTGAATCTTTTGCCTCCTCTCCTCTTTGGCCTTTGTTCCTTTCTCTATTGAGGTGTGGTTTTTAGGTTTAGGTTTAGATTAAGTGAGGTAAGTTATTACTCTTGATCTTAAGCTTATATTAACCCGAATTCTCGAGTTAAGCCTTGTTCCCCACTTTTGGACCCCCAAATCTGCCCAAACCCATAATTAAATTAGCCCAATAACCTCCCAACTTATATATTAATACATTGGGACCACTTCTAAGAGTAGAAAAACCTAAACGAGCCCATAAGGCCTTTTGGAACGTGTCCTAATCATTTTTCTACCAAAATTATTTTCTACCAAAATTATTTATCATGCAAGGTCAATCCCACATAATTTTTGAAATAATGATAAATTAATTTATTCACAGCCAAAAAATTAAATTCACCAATTTAATTTAATTCCTACAAATCTTAGTTTACTCCAAAAAAATTGTTTCCTTTCATTTTAAAAATACAAGGTCTTTCATTTTTTCTTTCTATTTATTATTTATATTATTTCATTTTTAGTTTATTAATTTTTATTTTATTCTAAAGAAAATATTATTTAAGAGGTGTTATGTGTCAAACTCTTGTTAGGCCACATAATGTTTTTTCCACATAAGACATTGAGCCAACACATCGGTAATAATTTTTAAGGCAAATGTAATGGTGGATCCAATTGAATCGATTTTCAAAATTCAAGGTTAACATTGCCACTTTTAAAATATCGGGTCCGAAATTTAAAATCACCCATAACTTCATAGTTAATTTTACATTTTTTTTCAAAAAATGATAAATTATTTTTTAAATAAAATTTTTAATTGAGGACAAATAAATAGGGACTACTTTTATATATATAAAATTTGATTACTATAAAAATATTATATTTTAAGATGGTAAAATGATTTTTTTTTTTGTATTGAATGATTTTAGGGACTAATTTTATAGCAGGATTATTCTGGGTCCTCAAGATAGAATGAAAACGTTAATAAGTCCTTTCTTTAAAAAAAATAAACAACTTTAATTAAGAACAATTAAAACAGGGACTACTTTTATACAAGAAAAGTTGATTGTCCTAAAAATAATTGTGATAAAAAAAAAAAACAATTGTAATTGAAGATGGTAGAAAGGCATTTTTTATACTGAATAATTTGAGGGGCTAATTCTATAACAAATTTGTATTGTCTCTTATAAGCATAATGACGATGTTAATAAGCAATTTTTCTACATTGTCCCTTTTTATTAGTCATTTGCAATATGTTATACATCAAAGAATTTGTTGGTGGCATGCGTATATGTCATAGCTAAAGTGGGTAAAATTAAATACAAAAAATTTTGAGGGTCATATGTTTTATTTTATTTCCTTGAGTAATTAAGAAGATCGTGGAACATGTAATACCCCGTATTTTCTAGAATAAATAAAATTTGGGAATAAAATAAAAATTAATGGAAATCGAATCAAATCGTTGAATTTAATTTATTAATTGTGAACATGTAATGTGTTTTTATGTCGCAATCGTGTGTGGTTGATTTTGTTATGGTAATAATTGTAATAATTACACGTGCAGTGGAAAATTTATAAATGATGTGTGACGCAATTATAAAAATGTAATGTTTGGATAAAATAATTGGGACATATTCAGGGAAGCATACAGGCTAGTTTAAGTGTTTTAAACCATTAGAAATGGTCTTGGGGTATAGGTATATAAGTTGAGAGACTTTTGGGCTAGTATGGTTATGGGTTCGAGCCTATTTAGGGGTCCTAAATTTGGGAATTTAACCGACCTCGGGATTAAAAAGTTAATCACCTATATTAAGAAGTTAATAAACTCCCCACCCTAACCTAAACCATTGAGAGAGAAAAGGCAAGAAGCCACAACAAGGAATTTGAAGAGGGATATTTAAAGGGGGATTCATCAACCGCATATCCAGGCAAGAATTTTCTTGCTCAACATAACGTTTAATTTACTTCTTAATTCATCCTAGTAAACCCCATATGATTTCTGGGTTTTGGTTTGAAATTTAATGATTTATTGTTAGAAATTGACCTTATGCATGTAGATGATTAATTGGAACATTGGGTGTTAACCCAACAATCTAAGAATCGAAATCTTGAATTTAATGATAGATGCCTTAGGGTTCTTGGGATAAATTTGGAGAATCTTAAAATCACGTGTATTGGTCTTTGATGAATGTTTATGATCTACAAATTTAAGAATTTAATTCCATGTTATATGACCCATAATCTGATTTAGATAACGTACATATTATTGTAGAAATCTTGGCTAAGGGTCTTAATTTAATTATGTAAAATCTAGGAATTTGGGGAAAACAATTGATGTTAATATATGAAATTCATTAAGCTAAGAGGAGTAACTAAGAAGTAGGAACCTATTCATATGATGATGTAAAGGATTTAACCATCAAAACGGAATTTGGGAAAGAACTAAGAAATCTCGCAATAAGAAAACTATCATATCTGGGATAATGTGACATTTTGAATCGATTCGGCCTTGATCTGAATCGATTTGGCTGGGCGAATTGATTAGGCCAGGGTACTGAATCCATTTGGTCCTGGAGGTAGCGCGAGTTGGGACAAATGTTAATTCTGGAGTATTTTTAGAAGTCCATAGGAGTTGGTAGGACGGTGTTTGGGTTAAAAAATGAATTTATTAAAAATGTAAATGTGCTTTATTGGGAACTCATATTTAACTAGACGGTGAAATAATCTTTTAAGGAGATGGTCAATTATTAATGAATAAATATTTGTGGACATCTTGTGGAATAGTTTAGGTAATTATAAAGTAGTTATCCACGAATATTATATGGGAATAATAATATGTATTTCTATGTATCTGTGTGTACATACCAAAGTTTGTGGACTATCCTACCGGCTTGGGGTTTCGATAAACTCGTCCGTACTATAGTGGCGGTTGTCCCTAAAGTGGGGCAATGGGTACTAGAGCGGCTAGGGCAGAAACTCCCTGAGCTGGTAACGATGGGTGTTATCCCTGTGGTGCCTAATGTCCCCTCTGACGTCCCTACTACTGGGATATTTATTTACCCCAAGGTCACCTCCTCGACGTACAACCCATCTCTCCATAAGTGAAATAATGCCAGTGAAACGGGCATTGCTCTGTATGCCGACCCTACTGGCCTTGATCGTGCTATCTTTAGCCCTAATAACCTCTATGATGCTGGCCCTAGTATAACTACCCCTGGCCCTGCTGGACCTATCTATTTTGATCATCGAAACCCCTAAAATTCTTATACTGATCTGCGGATAAAGTACCTCTGAACTATAGGGACCTGGATCCGCTACCCCCACTCGTTTTTCCCCACAAGCTCGGTGACTCGACTCCTTGTCGATTCTCACCCTTACTCTTTTGGAAGGTCCTGTGATCCTGATAGTGGAAAAGTGCGGCGTTCACAAACTTATTATATGTGTTAAAAGACATGATTCCCCCATAGATCCTTCCTAATGTGCCACGTTGACCCCACAATGAATCTGTTCTTCTTTCATTGATCGGTGTTCATATCTTCCTTTGCAAAGTAAGAAAGTGGAGTAAACTCCTCCTCATACTCATCAATCATCAGGCTATCCCTCTCTGCAACTCACATAACTATCACCGACCACTGGAGCGTAACCCCCACTAACAAAAATGAAGCTAAAATCTACTTTTTCACTCGCGTGCACTCTATCATTCGTAAGTGTCTTTGTATGTCTTCCTTCCACCTGCTTAAAAATAGTATATCTAGAACGCCCGATAATTTTGGAGGTTGGACCTTTACAAAGGCCTCCCTTGCCCTATCCCAAATCTATCTCGATGCCTGGGCTGGTATGATCATCTGTTGTGGTAGTGGTGGTAGATGTTTTTGAGCCTATGGAAATGAAAAATGTTGTAGCATGGCCACCATGGCTATGGAAACCGCATGGGTCGCAATAGTGGCTATATTTATTGGAGTAATCAATTGTGGGTCTAGTGGGTCCCGTGGTTGCGGTTGTGGATCCGATCGAGCCTCCTTTTTAGTAGCAGGTGCGACTGTACGCCTCAGCCTACCTCTCCATCTATTTTCTATCTAAAATTAAACAAGGTTCGAATCAGTAAAATTGCAAGAATACAATGAACCCTAAGCATAGGCTCTACATATCAAAGGATGCAACGCATAATGTAATGAATGCGACACAAATCCTAAGGACATTAGAACGTGGGGTCTCTGATACCAATTGTAATAACCCACATTTTCTCACATAACGGATGGCCAGGCACGATACGTCGAACATGTGGCTTCATTATTAATTAATATCATTCTCAATATGAACATAATATATACCACATATAGCCCATAAATGAGTTTAAATAAACACCTTAATAATGATCAAATCCAAACATTTAACAAGCGTATAATAAATCCAACATAAAGGTAAATATCTCCAACCAACATAAATTAAATAAATCTCGTGCTTATACCCGTATAATGTACCAAATGAAATAAGTAACTGTAGATGAAAAGAACCTACCCTAGAGTCAATAAATCTAAATTATCTAATGAGAAAAAAGGAGACTTAAAGTTGCACCAGGGGGAAAAAACATTTAAATTTGGGTCAAAGACCTATAGTTGCAAGAATTAACTTATTCAATTTAAAGTGCAATAAATATAGTCAATTAAGAGTAAATATCCCCCATCATCACTCAAAAGGGATTAACATCTCACATCTCTGCTAAGTGCAATATTACCCGTATTCCGAAAGGTCCCCAGATAACATTTGACAACTTTACCAATTTAACATTAAATGAATTAGCTAAACTCATTTGCTAACACGAAGCCAACTATATTCCATTTTCAAGACCAAGATATCCAACTCTTATATATCTCATGAATGTAACACAACATCTATTATGCACAATATAGTAAAGGTCTGTAAGTTATGCATACATCCTTAAACAAATTAATTGATTCATCTCATTTAATCCATATAATTTATATAGATGTCCATTCATATATCCGACACTCAAAGGCATCTACCAGTGGTGTCTCATTCGTGCTCTATCGACAGATCCAAAGGACTTTCTATCTAAGTCAGACATCATAAAACACACATAAGTGGAGTGATTCGTACACAGTACTCCAGTTCACGGCCCATAACCAGTGGTGACAAAGGATCCCAGGATCAACATCTACCTCTCGTAGATGGCACTGCTATATAGTACCTAAAATGACCTACACAACATCTAGCCCACATGACCTGACATGTGCTATGGTCCCGATCGCGCGACATTCCGTCTGTAGAGGGCTAGTGCCAAGTCATAAAGTTAAGGGTATGTTACCTATTTTTGGACATGTAGGTCGCATTTTATTTAACACGGGGGCATCTCACTCTTTTGTTAGCACAGGTTTTGCATGAGAGACTAGGATGGTAGACTTTGTTTTCGATATCGTACTATACTTAAAGTCACCGGTGGGTAGAGGTTCACCCATATGTTCGGTATGCTAGGGTATAGGGATTGAAATAGGGTGACTCACTTTTATAGATGACTTATTGGTACTTGATATGCACGAGTACGATGTCATTTTTGGGTTGGACTAGCTGGCTACATACAGAGCATGTGTAGATTGTTATGGAAGGTCGATCGTCTTCGCTATTTTAGGGCAGGAGATGTACCTGTTTGTGATGTTGCACCCTGGGGGTAGGTCAAGCAAGAATTTATAATATATCGAGGAGGATACTTATATAAAGGTTATGGTGATGATTGATTCCATCCCAGTAGTTAATAATTTTTTGGATGTGTTTAGGGATATCCTAGGGTTGCCACCTAATTGAGAGATAGACTTCATGATTAACTTGATTTCAATCACAAGACCCATTGAATGTACACCATATCGGATGGCTCCTCTATAGATGAGGGAGCTTTGGGATCAGATTGACTAGTTATTGGGACAGGGGTTCTTTAGGAGTACTTTTCCATGGGATGCTCCAGTTTTGTTTGTTAATAATAAGGATGGATCATTGTGAATTTGTATCGCCTACACGATGTTGAACAAGGACACCATATGGAATAAATATCAATTTCCCCTCATTGATGATTTTTTTACCAGCTAAAGGGTGTTGTGTATTTCTCTAAGATTTACTTGATATCGGGTTATCATCAATTGAGAGTCCAGGAGCATAATATCTCAAAGATGAAATTTCTAAAGAGATATGGGTTGTATGAGTTTTTGGTTATGCCTTTCGAGCTAACCAGCACACTGGAGGTATCTATGGATTTAATGAATTGGGTATTAGAGATTATTTGGATCAGTTCGTTGTAGTGTTTATTGATAACATCATGATTTATTCTCGGAGTGTAGAGGAACATGCACAACATTTACGGGTAGTCTTATAGACACTACGAGACCACCAGTTTTATGCTAAGTTAGAGAAATAATTCTTTTGCTTGAGAGAGGTATAATTAATGGGCCACAATGTGCCTAAGAGTGGGATATTAGTGGACCCAGGAAAGGTTTTTGCAGTGATGGAGTGGAGACAGCTCACTACACCAACCGAGATACACAACTTTTTGGATTATACAGGTACTATCTTTGATTCATTCAAGGGTTATCCAAGATAGTCAGTACCCTAACGAATCTTATAAGGAATGGAGTGTTAATTGTATGGGATGATTTATGCCAATAGGTGTTTAATGAGTTGAAGACTAAGTCAAGTACATCACCGATTCTGGCAGTACATCGGGGAGGGGTAGATTATAAGGTCTTCCCAGATGCATCCTGGAGGGGAATTGAATGGTTTTTGATGAAGGATGAGAGGATGATATCTTATGATTAACAAAAGCTTAAGCCTCAAGATGCACATTACCACACCCATGACTTTGAGTTATCAACCATAGTTTTTGCGTTGCGCGTTTGGGGGCATTATCTCCTAGGGAAAGTTCCATCTATTTACAGACCATAAAAAACTTCATTATTTGTTCACACAATAGGATTTCAATAGGCAGAGTAGGTGGCTAGAGTTGGTGAATGACTACCAGTTCGACATTCAGTACCATTTGGGGAAGGCAAATTTCATGGTGGATGCTTTGAGCTATAAGCCAATGTTGGAGTTAGCAATAGTTTGGAAGGAAAAGTGGAAATCACTTCATGGGGATAACGACATTACCCATGCATTTATGGAAGTCCTCACCATGAAACTCGAGATCATTATCTGGGTGGTAAAGGCATAGGCAAGAGATCAGCTTTGCCATGAGCGAGTTAGATAACTATTAGCTGAGGGAGTAGATCATTATTCCATTGGGTTGGATGGTAGATTGATATTCGAGGGGAGAATAGTTATCCTATATGATAAGTATTTTCTACTAGAAGTTATGTCTGAGGCTCACAGCTCACACTTTACGATGCATCCTGGAGGGGAAACGATGTACCACGACATGCGACATCGGTATTAGTGGGCAAGATGAAGAGGGACATAGTAGATTTTATGTCCAAGTTTACTATGTTTCAGCTGGTGAAGGTGAACCACCATCATCCTATAGGTGTTTTACAGCCTTTAGAGATCTCGGTGTGGAAGTGCGAGAGCATCTCCATGGACTTTATTAATGGGCTTCCTACATCATAGAGGGGGAACGATTCCATTTGGTGATCATCGACAAATTGACGAAGGTGGCTCAAATTTTTTCACTCCAAACTCATTGTAGCTCAGAGTATTATGCCAGACGTTTCATTATAGAGATTGTAAAATTGCATGGGGTACCGCTGAACATTGTGTTAGATAGGGATATGACGTTTGTGTCCCTTTTTTGAAGAGCTGTCAATAGGATTTGGGGGAAGAGTTGAGATTGAGCACCTCATATCATCCTCAGATCGATGGGTAGATGTAGAGGGTCAATTTTATGTTGGAGGACATGTTACGGGAGTGCATTTTCGATTTTAAGAGGAGCTGGGAGCAGTATTTACCCTTGGTGGAGCAACAACTACCAGTTCACTATTGGGATTGCACCATTTGAGGCGCTTTGTGAGAGAACTTACTGTTCACCCTCATGTTCGTCGGAGTAGGTGGATAACAATTTACTTGTTCCATATTTCATTTAGGACACCTCAGAGAAGGTAGAGATGATTCAGTCCAGGAGAGGAATTGCACATGATAGGCAAAAGAGCTACGTGGATGGGGGTCGAAGACACTTAGACTTTGATATTGGAGATCAGGTGTTGATTAAAGTGTCTCACATGAAGGTAGTGATGAGGTTTTATAAGAAGGAGAAGTTGGCTCCTCGATACATGGGACTATTACCTATTCTTGAGAGGATTGGACCCGTGGCATATCGACTAGGATTATCGGACCACTTGCAGCGGATGCACGACATTTTCCATTTATCTACATTACGAAGATTCCTTCAAGAATATATAGTGTACCATCACATTGATATTGATGAGATAGACTTCTAGATAGACGCTAGACCTATAGCCATTCTGGATTATTGGGAGAGCCTCTAAGGTTGTTCCTTTCCTTCAGGATTAGGGGGGACACCATCGGGAGGACGAGTCGACTTGGGAGAGAGAGGACGACATGTGCATGAAATATCTTGAACTCTTCTATATACATACTTTTCTAGATTCATAGGATGGAATCCCGTTTTTAGAGGGGAATAATGTAATATCTTATATTTTCTAGAATAAATAAAATTTTGGAATAAAATACAAATTTATGGAAATTGAATAAAATTGAATTAAATCGGTGAATTTAATTTATTAATTAGTAATAATTATAATAATTGTATGTGTTGTGGAAAAGTTATAAATGATGTGGGATGCGATTATAAAAATGTAATATTGGGATAAAAGAATTGGGGCATATTTCGAGAAGTATACAGGCTCGTTTAAGTGTATAAACCTTTAAAAATGATCCTGAGGTATAGGTATTTAACTTGGGAGAGTTTTGGGCTAGTCTGGTTATTGGTTTGGGCCTATTTGGGGGTCCAAAATAGGCAAGAAGCCATAGCAAGGAATTTGAAGAGGGATATTCAAATGGGGATTCATCAACAGCATATCCAGGCAATGATTTTCGTACTCAATTTAATGTTCAATTTACTTCTTGATTCATTGTAGTAAACCCCATATGCTTTCTGGGTTTTAGTTTAAATTTGATTAATTAATGTTAGGAGTTAACCTTATGCATGTAGATGATTAATTGGAACATAGGGTGTTAACCCATCAATCTAGGATTCGAATTCTCAAATTTGATAATAGATGCCTTAGGGTTCTTGGAATCAATTTGGAGAATCTTGAAATCACAGGTAGAGGTGTTTGATGAATGACTATAATCTATAAATTTGTAACTTTAATTCCATGTGATATGCCCCATAATCTAATGATAAGAGGAGTAACTAATCAGTAAGAAACTATTCATATGATTATATAAAGGCTTTAGCCATCAGAATTGAATTTTGGAAAGAACTAAGAGATCTCGTAATAAGAAAACTATCGGATCTGGGATACTTTGATATTTCGAATGATTCGGCCTTACTCCGAATCAATTCGTATAGGCGAATCGATTGGCCAGGGAACCGAATCAATTCGGTCTAGGGTTTGCACGAGTTGGGACTAGGGTTAATTTCTCAGTATCTTTAGAAGCCCGTACGAGTTAGTGGGACAGTGTTTGGGTAAAGGATGAATTTATTAAAAATAATAATGGGGCACATATGTTTATTAGGAACTCATATCTAACTAGACAGTTATATAATATCAAAAGGACGAAGGGATTAATAATTAACTATATGGTCAATTATTAATGAATAAATATTAATGGACATCATGTGGTATACTTTGGGTAATTATAGAGTAGTTACCTATAAATATTATATGGGAATTATAAGACGTATTTCTATGTATCTTTGTGGACATACCAATGTTCATGGAAGGTCCAATCAGCTTGGGGTTTCGCGTGATCGGGACCCTAACACACGTTGTCACTGGTGGGCAAGGTGTTGTATAGGTCATTTTATATACTACATAGCAGCGCCATCTACTAGAGGTAGGTGTTGATGTTGGAATCCTTTGCCACCACTGGATATGGGCCATGAACTAGTGTATTGCGTAGGGACTGCCCCACTTATGTGTGTTTTGTAATGTCTGACTTAGATAGAGATTCCTTCAGACCTATCGATAGAGCACGAGCGAGACACCACTGGTAGATGCATTTGAGTGTCGCATATATGAAAGGACATATATATAAATTACTAGGATTAAAGATGAATGAATAAATTCGCTTAAGGATGTAGACATAACTTACATACCCTTACTATGTTTGCATAATAGATGTTATGTTACTTTCGTGAGATATATAAGACTGGGATATCTGTGGCATGAAAATGGAATATAGTTGGCTTCGTGTGAGCAAACAATTATAGTTAATTCATTTAATATTAAACTGGTATAGTTGTCAAATATTATTTTGGGACCTTTTTGAATGCGGGTAATATTGCACTTAGCAGAGGTGTGAGATGTCAATCACATTTGAGTGACGTTAGGGGGATATTTACTCTGGATCGACTATATTTATTTCACTTTAAATTGAATAAGTTAATTCTTGCAACTTTAGGGCTCTGACCCAAATTTTAATGTTTTGTCCCCTAGGTTCTCCTAGATAGGGATAGTGGGACTGTTGACGTATTAGCCTTGTGGTCTCCTTTTTGGTCATCATAAATTTATATTTATTGACTCTAGATTAGGTTCTTTTCATCAATAATTACTTATTTCATTTAATACATTATTTAGGCATAAGCCTGGAATTTATTTACTTTACGTTGGTTTGAGATATTTACATTTATGTTGGATTTATCATACGCTTGGTATTGCATCGAATTTAATCGTTATTGAAGTGTATATTTAAACTCATTTATGGTGTATTAGTGTATCATATATATTATGTTGATACTGAGAATGGTATTAATTGACAAACAAGCCCCATCTTCAGTGTATCGTGCTGGGCCAGCCTTTAAGTGAGAAAATGTGGGTTGTAACAGAACATAATGTTTATTCAAAGTTTTTTCCTCCTTCAGTAATTAAGTATATTTGATTCTTAGTAATGATATCTTGATAAAGCTATACTTTTTGATAATCGGATACTCTACAACGCAAAAAATTGATAGCAAAATGGCTAAAACAAGTATTTTGTTATCATACCACATTTAACATACTTCAAAAATATATTTTCAATTTTATGAATAATGTGTATGAACTTTTAATTAATGATAATCTTCATATTTTGAATATTGTTTTCACTCAAATTTATCAAAAACATTGAATTAATTAGAGAGTTAAACACAAATTATATGTATCCTTTTAAATTACTAAGGTATTAATCATCATCTCACACACTAATTAGTTAATTTCTTTTTTTTCAAAGGAAATGAATTAAGTAAGCCAAACCAAATATATAAGACTCAAAATAATACTCCCTAATCTTGTAGGTGGTAATTTCCTGCAGGTGATGATAATGGCAGTAAATAATGAGATCACACACATAACACAAGATGTACGTGGTTCGGCATCGTGCCAATATCCACGAGGTTCTAGGGTTTGTTCTTTATTGATGAAAAACTCAGGTCGAAAGAGTTGTAGCATTGATCGACGTTATAGTCATACATGCTCTCCTCATGTAAGTCGGTTATCCCTGAGAGTTTGAACTTATCCTCTATCATGATTAGCCATAACAAGTGATTGAGTTTAATCGTACTAGGAGTCTTCACTAATTATAGGAGTGTGTGGCCTGAGCGCACGTGGGTGAGCACGTGCCAGCGTGAATTTTAACGCCACAATTGACCACAGAGCCTAGGGTCTCATTGAGGTCGCTGTGATTTATGCCCTTGACAGACATGATTTTTGCGATCGTTATGGTATAATATCTCAATCAAATCCCTTGAGCATACCAATTATTATAAAAATATGTATAGCGACAAATAAGTGTATCCATCCAACTTCTTAATATCGAAAAGAGCAAAGTGCAGACAAGTATGATTTTTAAAACATTTTTCAAGGGATATTATACTAAATAATGATATGCTGAAATCTGAACTAGAGTGATAAATAAATAAAATGATAAAGTGAGAAAGATATGAGGTGAATAAATTTGAGGCAAATCACGTATGAGATAATTGAAGTGATTAAAATTCACCACTTAGCGTATTTATTTTTATTGATTAGTTTATCTATTTGAAATACCACGAGACATATTTAAATTTACAAACCAACTCTCGTATCAAATGTGAAGTTAAATATAATATTTTTAAAAGATTAATGTTAAAATTTCATAAACTCTAAAAATAGACTAAAACATTTTTTGATAAATCACCCGTTTAAGAAATGTACTAAAAATATTTAAACCATTAAAAATTAAGTTTAGAGTTGAGAAATTCAACCTACAATATCACTTAGAAATTTCTTATCTATAGTTTAATTAATAAATAAATATTATAAGTTGAATTTACTATTTTCTCTCAAAAATAATTCACCATTTCTCTAGGCGTAATTATACATTGTAAAATTTTAATATTAATATTCAAAGGGGCATTGTAAATAAATAAACTAAAAATTAAAATAATTAAGCTAAGTGTTTAATCTTACTCCTTGAATGGAGTATTTGGTAAATCATTTGGAGATTAATACAAACAGAAAATGTTAATGAATCCATTAAAGCTAATACACAGGAATATGAAAGAAATTATGTATATTATCAAGTCCCTTGAACACTAAAAATAATAGTACAATATTTTTGTATTGCCAAAATGGTTCACAAAATATTGTCTCCAACAATCTAAAAACACGCCTTCAGTAATATAAATCACTTACTCTCACTCAATATTTTTGGCTCACTAGAATCACTCACTATTGAAATCTAAAAATATTATACTGCCTAAAAATTACACACTAAGTAGACTCAAATTATACTCCTAAACTCCTTTAAAAATACTACAATACACTTGAGATGAGATTTTTTTGTCCGTCCGAACTTCTTCCACACCCTTTTATTCCTCTTCCTTCCTCCCAGATCAATTATATATCACTATACACATATGTGTGTGTATTGCACAGTACATAAAGTAAGGGCGACAACAATGCGCTCCTATATATTTGCATGTGCGCGTGCACACACGTATATAATATTTTATATTCATGAATGCGTGTGTTTGAAATAACATAGGTGTGGGGGGGAACTTATATAGATGCGAATAAGTGAGAGTGGGTTGGTGTGTTTATTTTCATTTGCTAGGTTTGCGTCTGCAGGCGTGCACGAGAGAGAGGGACAAATAGAAAGGATGTATCCGGGTTTTCTAGGTTCCATGGGTATAAACGATTACCAGTTAGATAGAGAAGGAGATGAGTTGGGTTGTGTCAGGTGAGTTTAGTAATGGGTCTCGGGTATGGGTAGTTTTTGGCTGGGAGAGTTGGGTTGCCGGGTTTGGGTGGTTGATAGTTTTTGACATGGCAGGTGGGTTTGTATGTTGGTCGGGTGAGGGATAGATAAAGAGCTGAGTTGGGATGTGTGGTTCATGTGTATGCTATATAATATGGTGTGTGTGTTGTGATGTGTGTGTATATATATATTATATATATTTACTATTTATATATCCCATGCACGCTAACACTGTATATATATCACACGCGCACACACTATATACATATATATACACAGTGTGTGTGTGTGAGTGGGTTATATAAAATGTAAATATATACAATGTGTTTGTGATATATATATAACCAGGGACGGAACCTTGTGGGGGCTGAAGCCCCCATGTTTTAAAAAAAATATTTTTGTAGGTAAAAAAAATAGGGGTAAAAAGAGATTATTTTAAAACCTAGGGTAAAAGGGATGAATACTAATAGTTTAAATACCCATTTATTAAAACCTATTTTCTCTCCTGTCAAAACACAAACACACGCCTCCCTCCTCGTGAGCTTCCTTTCAAAATCTTCTCCTTCCATTTTTCTTCTCAATATCAATATATGATGTGCATGTCCCTCATTAAAAATTACAAGAGACGATAACATTTGGTAAAATTCTAAGTTATTTAATTTTCTTCATATAATTATTATTCTATCTCATTAACACTATCAATTTGTATAATTTCATTCCTTTTTTAGGGTTTCAATTTTTGTGTCAATAAAAATTTATTTATATATATATGAGAATATAATTAATTGTGTTTCGAACAGCAAGAATGCTTGGGGTATTTTAGAATGGCGGGTATAGTGGGTATAGCCCGTGAGTAAGGTTGGTAGGTTGTCCTTATGAGTGGGGTAACTTACTTAAGATTCTAAGACGCGAATAGGTGCGCGCCATTAGATGAGAGGTGAGTTGGGATTTCACGAGAGTGCGACTCCACCTTAATTATGAAATAAGTGCATTAATATTTATTATGCACGGTTAACACACTTGCTAAACATTTTTACACATTGGGCTCTGACCCGTTTATATTTCTCTCCTGCTATATATATATATATATATTCTAAAGATGTCCTACCGCAGGGATGACGGATTCCCATCTATCCGGAGTTGTGGGAGCCGTAACAGGTGTGGACTTTTGCGGGATTTAGATTGTAGTCGATTCCTACTTCTTTGAGAATCTAGGTAGGATTCATGTTATGTATCGGGTTTATACCCAAGGGATATTTATATATGTTTATATTTCTTCCCATGGATGTTGTATAGTCACTGACCCGATAGCTTATTTGGGTATATTTTCTTATACATACTCATTCATTCTATTATAGCACTTCATTCATCATAGTACTTGTACACATTCCACCTTTGTTAGTAGTTCTATAGTGTTGGTTTCTTGTTCGTGGTATGTTTTTTTTTGGCTTCCGCTTTTAATAGTCTCGGGTAGTTAGCCTTCTATACTTGAGCATTGTCAGTTGATGTTGAGACTGAGCCATCTGAGATTCCTGATTTAAGGTAGTATAGGGCTGGCCACCCGTTATTATTTTAAGGGGGTTTTTACAGATGGTATCAAAGCATCAGGTTCTAGAGTCTTTAGAATCTGTGCGGGTTTTCGGTGTTCTTCCGTTGACGTTCTTGATATAGAACCCTACTATTAGGATTGTGTGTTCCCTATGTTTATCTTCTTCTGCGAGGTGTACTCCTTTGAATGACGTTCTGACATAATTTCTTTCATCTCAGACGTCGCCGAGAATAAGTCGGTTAGGAAGGGGCAAGATGAGAGATGTAACACCCATAACAGATTATGGGTATGCTTTGGTTTGAGGTATTTCTTTTCGTGATTCAGGTACATATAAAAAAAGGAGAATTTCGTGATCGATAAGGTTAGCGCTGATACGGAGAGAATAGGAAGCCCTTAGGAGGTTTTTATTGAGAAATTCTTCAACATTTATTAGGAAAACTGGTGTTGGTGACTTTTACCGAGGTGAGGTGTGTGGAGTGGTCCCAATATCGGGAGTATTGCCTTCTTGGAAGAGGGAGAGAGAAAGTGTGGTCTTTGTACGACATCTTTTGGGATATTAAACCATCTTGTGATGAGCTAATAGAGAGTTGCTCTATTGATTTCGGGAGTGTGAATTGTTAAGGTTATTGTTTTCTACTTAGGTGAGGGCAAGAAATTTTAGTGTGCCAATGAGGGAAGAACTTATCTTGTGGGAAGGTGTTGATGTGATGTAAGGGATTAGTATAACTGAGTAGGTTCAAAGCTTAGTAGATTTATTTTGAGTGGAGAATTTAGCTCATGGTTATGCTAGTTGGAGGACTAGGTATTGGTTAGAGTTTTGAGTTTTTGAAGCCTTGTGTCTAGAGGATAAGGTGTTTGTTTGATGTGTCGTTAAACATGGAAATTGTTTTATAATATATTCTTATATAGGCCTTCAGGAAATATCTAAAATGCAAAAATCTTTTATAAAACTTAACCCTGGTTCAGCTGATCTCAATCCCCGACATAGCTACACAGTAGTGTATTGGGAGGGTTCCTTGTTTGGATTTCTCTTGCGAGACCTCCCCCGCATGAAGGTAGCTAATGTCAGGAATTGAGTAGAGTTCAACCATTGGGAATTTCAAACTTTTATATATTTAATATGTTGGTGTAGATTATATTGATGAGAGTTATGTCACGACTTAAGGCTTGTAGAGCTGCATTATGATTTTACGAGCGAGCTCGGGTACGGGGTGTATGGGCGCCCTGGGTAGCTATTATTATTATTTTAAATGTTTGTACGGTTCGTTATGAGAACTAAAAGAGATTATTATAGTGATTGTAATACCCCGTATTTTTATGCTATATTAATTTGGGGGTTTTATTAAATTTAATGAGAGTGAATTATTTAATAAAAATCCGGAAATTATTTATGTTATAATTATTAACGTGACGAGAGTTAGTAATTATATAAAATTGTCGAATATTACTAATGAGCATAGTAATATATGATATGGGTTATATTATAAGTCACGAGTGAATGAAATAACAATTTTGAGAATTTTAGTCGGGACGCGCCCGTGTCGCGTCGGGACTAATTATTGAGATATAAAAGTGAATATTTTATAAGTTGTTCGTATGGTCGTTTTGAGTGTGCCAACGCGTCCGGAAGGGTTGAGATAGTCAGATAAGTGTACCCGGGGGTTTGGTTCGGGTCTCGGGGTGTTTTTAGACTTAATTAGTGACCCGGGAGGGCATTTTGGTCATTTTACAAAATAGGGTAATTAAACCCACGAATTTTAGCCATCCTTAGCAGCCATTTAAGTCAGCCTTTTAGGGTTAGAACATTCAGAACCCTAGAACGGCCATTGGAGTAGAGAGGAGAGAGCTCTCAAGGTGATTCAAGGCTAAAACACCACCATTTGCACCACCGTCACCACCAACGCGTAGATCGCGAGGAGGAGAACGCAACCACACCAATATCAGCAGGAAACCAGACCTCTGAAATCCCAGGCAAGTGTTTAACTTGCGTATTTTCATTGGTGCAATATTCATATTAGTGTAGGAATGATTAGGAGTGTAATCAATGGAAGAAAACCCCAATTTTTGATAGGAATTTGCATGTAGAAAACATTATAACCATATTCTGGACATAGTATGTGAAGTAGATGATTAACCCACGAATTTTTGATGTTATGTTAGAAGGAAATTCTGGAGAAAACTGATTAGAACAAAAGTTAAGAAAACATTAGGGTTCTTGATGTTTAAATTAGATTTTGGGTTGTTTAACCATGATTAATGATGGATATACGCATGCTGAACGTTAAAAACATCTGGAAATATGTTATTATGTTTGTAGTAGGAGTTTTGGGACGATTAGTGTTGGGAAATATTGATTTGGGTGAAGGATTTTGGTAAAACCCGTAACTTCACTTCTGCAGGATTTCGCAGACCTGCTTGATCGATCGATCGAGCCTAGAGCTTCGATCGATCGAAGCTTCGATCGATCGAGCCCCAGACCTCGATCGATCGACCCTTCCCGGCAGACTCTAATTTCCCCTTGTTTAATTAATTGAATATGATTCATCGTGAAATAGCTTTTGTGCTTTATGAATAAAATGTTTTGGGATATAGGAGAGACCAGTAGGGCATATGATTAAGTGTTGAAAACTTTATTATGAGATGATAATTGTTTTTAGGGACAATTATTTAAAGGACGAGGAAACTACGTAATTCAAGTGAGAGATTACGTCAAATACTTACGATAGTGAGTAGACGTTTACCTACTGATTTTGCTACTTGGATGGATAGAATCCATGAGTGTCACTTAGCTAGTGAGAAAACCCTTCGAGTTAAGGTTAGAGACGAAATCTTATATGTAATCATAATAATGAGAAATTAAGGATAAATGTTGTGACTATGGCTTACGAGAGGAACCTATATTAATATGATGAATGGGTATATTTATATGATTGTGTGTACATATATTATATACATGTGAAAAACGTACCCGCGCTACTTGCTATCCCTGAGGTTACCGCGCTGGGACGATCTTATCCTGTGTTGCTTTATGGGGATATTGATTCGTACCCTAGAAGTTAGAGATCCTAGGTACGGGCTATCAGATTGATAGTCGGACGGTCCTAAGAGACGTGTGGGTATGTACTGACCTCTTGGACATGGAAATCTATGCTTCGCCTCAACGTTGTTTTGTATATGTTAATACAGTTTGAGAGTGATTCCGAACTTGTATTTCCCTTTGTGTGAGCGATACGGGGATTGGATAGCAGAGTATGCCCGCACCATAGTTTAGATGGGGTGCTGTTATATATATATATATTATACGAGTAGTTAATATATACATGAGATTATAAACTTTAAACTGCCTACTGTGATTTGATAAGTAGAACATGGTAGTTGACTCAAATTAAATACTTGCTTAACGTATTTTAAAATCAAACACACTTTCGGGCTCTGACCCGTTTCTTTTCCTCTCTCTCTCTTGTATATATATATGTATATTTTCTGGTGCCCAGCCATAAGGGCGTCTTGCTTAGGATCCCTTAAGAAGAACGAGCTGCAGCTTAGGTGGGAGTTGCAGGTCACTTGAGTAGACGGCTTGTGTTATTGACTCCACTCCTATTATTCTCATTTATTGGGCACGTGTCGCCCTTTTCATCATTTCATTTGTTGTTGGGATTTTGTATTTCATTTATTTCCAGTATTGCCCTATGGGATTTATTCAGGATGGATTTGTGGTTTTAGTTCCATTTGTTGACATTCGATTGACGAATGTATTATGTTATTTGGTTTATTGTGGTGTGATTCTTTATTGTAGAAATGTTGTTTTAATTAAAATAAATCTTTTTCTTTAATTAAAATTTGGAAAGTTTGGTATGGAAAATGTTTTGACACTTAGCTTAATTATTTAGGGTGTTAAATTGGAAAAATTATTTTTTATCGACAGTGATGCTGAGAATGAACCAACTGTTTACCTTGATTTAATTTAATAAAGGAGTGATCGCTCGGTATTTAATTAGGCGGGGTGTCACAGGTGGTATCAGAGCATCAGGTTCTAGTGTCCATAGGATCTGTACGTCTTATTTCGCTTTCAGCTCAACGTTTTTGCTATAGAGCCCTATTTTTAGGATTGTTGTATTCCTGCTTTTACGTTTAAGTCTTCAGCTATTTGAGATATGATGATAACTGTAGACTGATGAATTTTGTTCACGTTTCAGATGCCTCCGAGACGTGCTCCGAGAGATAGGCATGCCCAGGCCAAGCAGCCAGTAGCTCCGGCACCAGGCACAATGAATGCTAATGAAGTAGCCGCCATAGTTGCTCAGGCGGTGAATGCCGCGATAGCAGTGATTCAGCAGGCTCCACCCCAGGTTCAGGCAGTGGCGCCAGTACCAGCACAGCTTCCATCTGCATGGGAGAGAGTTCGGGATGCTTTTCAGAAAGCACTTCCCCCTGAGTTTTCGGGTAGCTCCGATATTGTCACGGTTAGCCAATGGAAGAAAGACATCCAGCGGCATCTTCACATGTATGAGTGCACCGAGGTACAAAAGCAGTTATTGGCTTCTTTTAAGCTGGTGGGAGCCGCGTTGCAGTGGTGGGAGTCCACTACTACTTTGGAGGAGAGGGACACGATCCCTATTCAGATGTTCTGGGATCGGTTTGACCGCAAGTACTTTCCACCTGCAGTGCAGACTGAGATGAGGCGGAAACTACTAAATCTGAAGCAAGATAATCTTACTGTAGCAGAGTATGAGGAGGAGTTCACGAGACTTCTCACCATTGTGCCAGATGAGACACCTACTGAGAGCAAGAAGATTTTGTTGTTTGTCGACGGGTTAGCTTGGAGGATCCGTCAGCACCTTATTGCGAACTTATCCCTCAATGCAGCGTTACTACATTGCCAGGATCACCGCTTCCATCTTGAAGGAAGTAAGAGAGCAGGAGAGTCCAGCCAGCAGGGCAGGACCGGGGGTACCGGTGCCGGTGGGGCACCATCTCATGGACAGACTCGTCAGCACGAGCAGAGTTCCCATCAGGGGGACCCTCCTAAGCGATTCCGTTCGGGTGATCCCAGGCAGGGAAATGGGGGTTATAGGCAGGGCCAGCAGGGCCAGCCTAATCAGCAGGGTCAGCACCGACAGCAGGGTCAGCAACAGGGCCAGCAGGGCCAACAGCGTGAACATCAGGGCCAACAGGGCCAATGGCGTGGAGGTAACGGCCAGCAGGGCAGTGGTCAGCAGGGACAGAGGGGAGGTAATTTCAGAGGCCGATGTTTTGTGTGCGGCAAGCACGGCTATAAGCGTCAGGATTGCCCAGAAGGCGATAGGGCCCCACAGTAGCAGGGAGCCCGTAATGAGCCACAGAGGCCACTTTTCCCACCTTCCCTTCCAGCTCCAGCCCAAGCGCCAGCCCTACCAGCCATCCCAGCAACTCCAGTGCAGCAGGGGCAGTTACAGTATGGACGTGTCTATAACGTCCACCAGGCAGCAACTCCACAGGCACCACCCGCGATTGAGGGTACGTTTCCTATCCATGGTACTATGGGTCGGGTTTTATTTGATACGGGGGCCACGCATTGTTTTATAGCTACGCATTTTGCGAAGGCCTTAGGGTTGTTATCCACAGCAGAGAGCACAGTGACGTGTGTCGACTCACCACTAGGGAGTGAGTCACTTATTTTCTTTTTATGCCGAGGAGTGGGGATAGAGATCGGTAGTCTGGTATTACCTGCAGACATGTTAGTTTTAGACATGCATGATCATGATGTGATTATCGGTATGGATTGGCTCGCAGCTTATAGAGCCATGATTGATTGCTTCGGTGGGAGCATTATTTTTGCCATTCCGGGGCAAGAGATGTTTTTAGTGGCGATGCCTCGCCCAGAGGGAGGTTCGACCGCTCATTTATATTACATTGAGGAGGATACCTCTAAGGAGGTTCTGATTCCTTTGGATTCGATCCCAGTAGTTCGGGAGTATTCCGATGTGTTTCAGGAGATACCAGGCCTACCGCCCAATCGTGAGATAGACTTCGTTATAGATTTATTGCCAGATACGAGACCTATAGCACGCTCACCGTACCGTATGGCTCCGGCAGAGATGCGAGAGCTACGAGATCAGATAGAGAAGCTATTGGGTCAGGGTTTCATTCGTAGGAGTGCCTCACCTTGGGGCGCTCCAATCTTATTTGTTAAGAAGAGAGATGGTTCACTGAGGTTGTGTGTGGACTACCGGGAATTGAACAAGGTTACGATACGGAATAAGTATCCGTTGCCTCGAATCGATGATCTGTTCGACCAGTTGAGGGGAGCGAATTTCTTTTCGAAGATAGATCTGAGGTCGGGGTACCATCAGCTACGTATTAGGGAGCAGGATGTTTCAAAGACTGCATTCTTGACGAGATATGGGTCTTATGAGTTCAGAGTGATGTCGTTTGGCCTCACTAATGCTCTAGCCGTGTTCATGGACTTAATGAATCGAGTGTTCAGAGAGTTCTTGGATCAGTTTGTCATTGTCTTCATAGATGACATCCTGATATATTCCCATTCCGAGGAGGAGCATGCCGAGCACTTGAGGCAGGTTCTTCAGACTCTGCGAGATCATCAGTTGTATGCTAAGTACGAGAAGTGTGGATTCTGGTTGCGAGAGGTACAGTTCTTGGGCCATGTTGTTTCTGAGCAAGGGATAACAGTTGACCCGAGTAAGGTATCAGTAGTGAGGGAGTGGGGACAGCCCACGACACCGACAGAGGTACGTAGTTTCTTGGGGTTAGCCGGATACTACAGGAGATTTATTCGGGGATTCTCCAAAATAGCGGGTCCGTTGATGAATTTGACTCGCAAAGGGATACCGTATGTTTGGGATGATGCTTGTCAGCTAGCTTTCGACGAGCTGAAAGACAAGCTTACTTCAGCACCAGTCCTTGCCTTACCGAAACCGGGTGTGGAGTACCTGGTTTACACTGATGCGTCTTTACGGGGACTTGGAGGAGTACTCCAGCAGGAGGAGAAGGCTATAGCTTTTGCTTCCCGCAAGCTTAAGCCGCATGAGAAGAATTACCCCACCCACGACCTGGAGTTAGCAGCGGTCGTCTTTGCATTGAGAATTTGGAGGCACTATCTATTGGGAGAGAAATTCTGTTTGTTCACAGACCATAAGTCACTGCAGTACCTGTTCACTCAGCGAGAGCTGAATATGCGTCAGCGCAGGTGGTTAGAGTTTGTGAAAGACTACCAGTTTGATATACAGTATCATCCGGGGAAGGGCAACGTAGTTGCTGATGCGTTGAGCCGTAGACCGGTAGAAGATGTAGCAGACATCTGGAAAGCAAAGTGGAAAGAGCTGGGTCACCAAGACGCCGTAACACGTTCTTTCATATCCGTGATGTCAGTCACACCCGAGATTGTTACGAGGGTGATACAGGCACAGACCACAGATCCGTTTTGCCAGGAGCAGATTGTGCGACTTCTAGCCGAGGGTGCTGAGTCCTATTCTGTTAGTTTTGATGGAGGTTTGCGGTTTAATGGGAGATTAGTGGTTCCAGAAGGAGCGGAGTTACGTCATGAAGTGATGACTCATTCTCATGGGTCCCGATTTGCAGTGCATCCGGGAGGCGATAAGATGTACCAGGATATGAGGCGACAATACTGGTGGAGCGGGATGAAGAAGGACATTGCTGAGTTTGTGGCTAAGTGTTCTACCTGCCAGCTGGTTAAGGTGGACCACCAGAAACCGTCAGGATTGCTTCAGCCATTGGAAGTACCCGCGTGGAAGTGGGAGAGTATTTCCATGGACTTCATTACAGGGTTGCCTACATCACAGAGGGGCAACGATTCTATCTGGGTAATTGTAGACCGTCTGACCAAGGTGGCTCATTTCCTACCGGTGCGGACAGATTATACCACGGGTCGGTATGCTCAGTTGTTCATTGCTGAGATTGTTAGATTACACGGGGTGCCCCTGAATATTGTGTCCGATAGAGACAAGATTTTCGTGTCGCGTTTTTGGGAAAGCTTTTAGGAGGCTATGGGTACTGAGTTGAGGTTGAGTTCAGCTTATCACCCACAGACAGATGGATAGACAGAGCGTACTAATCAGATGCTAGAAGATATGCTACGCATGTGTGTTCTCAATTTTGGAGGAGGTTGGGAGCCACACCTTCCACTGGTAGAGTTTGCTTATAATAACTCTTATCAGTTCACGAGTGGTATGGATCCATTTGAGGCTTTATATGGCAGGCCTTGTCGTTCCCGAACTTGTTGGCTTGAGGTGGGGGATGACAAGTTGCTAGGACCAGAGGTGATTCAGGAGACCTCCGCGAGGATTGAGATGATCAGGGGTCGCATTCGAGTAGCCCAGGACAGACAGAAGAGCTATGCCGATGCGAAACGGTTCTTCAGAGAGTTTAATGTGGGGGACCAAGTGTTACTGCGTGTGTCTCCTATGAAAGGAGTGATGAGGTTCGGGAAGAAGGGAAAGTTGGCTTCGAGGTACGTTGGACCATTTCCCATCATAGAGAAGATTGGGCCAGTTGCATACAAATTGGGACTGCCGGAACATTTACATCGCATTCACGATGTATTTCACATCTCGTCGTTGAGACGATACCTTCGAGATGACATGGCCCATACTCACATCGCGATAGAGGAGATCGACTTACAGCCTGATAGCTCCTACGAGGAGACCCCGGTGGCTATGCTAGACTATTACGAGAGGAGATTGAGGTTGAAGATAGTTCCACTTGTGCGGGTCCAGTGGGAACACCATAATGTGGAGGAATCCACTTGGGAGCGTGAGGTCAGATATGCGCGAGAGATACCCAGATTTGTTCTTATCAGGTATGCCTTATTTTCAAAAATTTCGGGACGAAATTCCGTTATTAGGGGGGAAGTATGTAATACCCCGTATTTTTATGCTATATTAATTTGGGGGTTTTATTAAATTTAATGAGAGTGAATTATTTAATAAAAATCCGGAAATTAATTATGTTATAATTATTAACGTGGCGAGAGTTAGTAATTATATAAAATTGTCGAATATTACTAATGAGCATAGTAATATATGATATGGGTTATATTATAAGTCACAAGTGAATGAAATAACAATTTTGAGAATTTTAGTCGGGACGCGCCCGTGTCGCGTCAGGACTAATTATTGAGATATAAAAGTGAATATTTTATGAGTTGTTCGTATGGTCGTTTTGAGTGTGCCAACGCGTCCGGAAGGGTTGAGATAGTCAGAAAAGTGTACTCGGGGGTTTGGTTCGGGTCTCGGGGTGTTTTTAGACTTAATTAGTGACCCGGGAGGGCATTTTGGTCATTTTACAAAATAGGGTAATTAAACCCACGAATTTTAGCCATCCTTAGCAGCCATTTAAGTCAGCCTTTTAGGGTTAGAACATTCAGAACCCTAGAACGGCCATTGGAGTAGAGAGGAGAGAGCTCTCAAGGTGATTCAAGGCTAAAACACCACCATTTGCACCACCGTCACCACCAACGCGTAGATCGCGAGGAGGAGAACGCAACCACACCAATATCACTAGGAAACCAGACCTCTGAAATCCCAGGCAAGTGTTTAACTTGCGTATTTTCGTTGGTGCAATATTCATATTAGTGTAGGAATGATTAGGAGTGTAATCAATGGAAGAAAACCCCAATTTTTGATAGGAATTTGCATGTAGAAAACATTATAACCATATTCTGGACATAGTATGTGAAGTAGATGATTAACCCACGAATTTTTGATGTTATGTTAGAAGGAAATTCTGGAGAAAACTGATTAGAACAAAAGTTAAGAAAACATTAGGGTTCTTGATGTTTAAATTAGATTTTGGGTTGTTTAACCATGATTAATGATGGATATACGCATGCTGAACGTTAAAAACATCTGGAAATATGTTATTATGTTTGTAGTAGGAGTTTTGGGACGATTAGTGTTGGGAAATATTGATTTGGGTGAAGGATTTTGGTAAAACCCGTAACTTCACTTCTGCAGGATTTCGCAGACCTGCTTGATCGATCGATCGAGCCTAGAGCTTCGATCGATCGAAGCTTCGATCGATCGAGCCCCAGACCTCGATCGATCGACCCTTCCTGGCAGACTCTAATTTCCCCTTGTTTAATTAATTGAATATGATTCATCGTGAAATAGGTTTTGGGCTTTATGAATAAAATGTTTTGGGATATAGGAGAGACCAGTAGGGCATATGATTAAGTGTTGAAAACTTTATTATGAGATGATAATTGTATTTTAGGGACAATTATGTAAAGGACGAGGAAACTACGTAATTCAAAGTGAGAGATTACGTCAAATACTTACGATAGTGAGTAGACGTTTGCCTACTGATTTTTCTACTTGGATGGATAGAATCCACGAGTGTCACTTAGCTAGTGAGAAAATCCTTCGAGTTAAGGTTAGAGACGAAATCTTATATGTAATCATAATAATGAGAAATTAAGGATAAATGTTGTGACTATGGGTTACGAGAGGAACCTATATTAATATGATGAATGGGTATATTTATATGATTGTGTGTCAATATATTATATACATGTGAAAAACGTACCCGCGCTACTTGCTATCCCTGAGGTTACCGCGCTGGGACGATCTTATCCTGTGTTGCTTTATGGGGATATTGATTCGTACCCTAGAAGTTAGAGATCCTAGGTACGGGCTATCAGATTGATAGTCGGACGGTCCTAAGAGCCGTGTGGGTATGTACTGACCTCTTGGACTTGGAAATCTATGCTTCGCCTCAACGTTGTTTTGTATATGTTAATACAGTTCGAGAGTGATTCCGAACTTGTATTTCCCTTTGTGTGTGCGATACGGGGATTGGATAGCAGAGTATGCCCGCACCATAGTTTAGATGGGGTGCTGTTATATATATGTATATATATATATATATATATATATATATATATATATATATATATATATATATATATATATATATATATATATATATATATATTATACGAGTAGTTAATATATATATGAGATTATGAACTTTAAACTGCCTACTATGATTTGATAAGTAGAACATGGTAGTTGACTCAAATTAAATACTTGTTTTGTGAAAGTATGAGAAGACACTGGGAAACTTTATAATTTAATGAAGCTAAAACGAGAGTAGTGCTACAAATTGAAAACCCTTTTTAAAACATTGCCATCGTTCGGTTTTGAAAACTTATGAGTAAGTTAAGATAAACTAATTATTCGGGAAGGTTAGTACGATAGGCGTGCACTTTAGAAGATAGGTGAGAATTTCTCAAGAGAGTGTCGAACTAATATGATTTGCATTGGCCTGTATCAATTTAAATACTTGCTTAACGTATTTTAAAATCAAACACACTTCCGGGCTCTGACCCGTTTCTTTTCCTCTCTCTCTCTTGTATATATATATGTATATTTTCAGGTTCCCAGCCACAGGGGCGTCTTGCTTAGGATCCCTTAAGAAGAACAAGCTGCAGCTTAGGTGGGAGTTGCAGGTCACTTGAGTAGACAGCTTCTGTTATTGACTCCACTCCTATTATTCTCATTTATTGGGCACGTGTCGCCCTTTTCATCATTTCATTTGTTGTTGGGATTTTGTATTTCATTTATTTCCAGTATTGTCCTATGGGATTTATTCAGGATGGATTTGTGGTTTTAGTTCCATTTGTTGACATTCGATTGACGAATGTATTATGTTATTTGGTTTATTGTGGTGTGATTCTTTATTGTAGAAATGTTGTTTTAATTAAAATAAATCTTTTTCTTTAATTAAAATTTGGAAAGTTTGGTATGGAAAATGTTTTGACACTTAGCTTAATTATTTAGGGTGTTAAATTGGAAAAATTATTTTTTATCGACAGTGATGCTGAGAATGAACCAACTGTTTACCTTGATTTAATTTAATAAAGGTGTGATCGCCCGGTATTTAATTAGGCGGGGTGTCACAGTGATCTTGAGGGTAAATGTAAGGACTAGATGAGATTGAAGTCCTAGGCATAACCTAAATTTTATTAACGAAATTTTTGTAAGGGGGAAGTATGTAACAACCGGTGACTTTGGGACTGAGAAATTTAATTTTGGGGAGAACTAAAATTTATTTAAATTGGAGAATTTTAAAATTTGGGAATTGAAGTCCAAAAATTGAGGATGTTTTAAAGTATTCCGGATGATGATTTTGAGGGTACCATTGATCCCGAATGGGTCGAGATAGTCAAAAAGACTGTCATTGGGTTTTATTTCGGCTCCAGAATATTTTTAAGTAGTTTGACTCGAATTGGAGTAAATGAGTCATTTAAAGTGTGTATTAACATTTAAAACTGGGTTTATTATTTTATGGGGTTTAAGGGCTTACGATTTCAGCCCTTCTCATTTGTGAGAAGAGATAAATAGAAAGGAAGAAAGAAAGAAGAAGAAAGAAAGAGAGAGAGAAGGGAAAGCTTGGGAATTCCGGCCCAAACGCGATCTCGAGGATGATTCGACCTCTACATTTCTCAGGCAAGTGTTTAATCTTGCTAAATAATTATTTTATGTATTGGATTTCATAATTTGTGGGTAAAAGAATTGAATTTTGGGTTAAATGGCAAAACCTAATTTTGGGTAAAAATCTTACATTTGAGTTTTATAAAGGGATTTGAGGGAGTATTAAGGGTAGGAATGAAGTGGATTATAATTTTTAGGGGTAAAAACATGTTGGGGTTGAAGAATGAGGATTGGAAGATGATAAAATGGATTTTGGGGAAATTAGGTTTTAGTGAGAAAGAACCATTTCGTAGCCTGCTAAACAACCCAAATCGATTCGGTCCTTTATCGAATCGATTCGGAATGTTGCAGAATCCCAGGTCTATATGACCGAATCGATTCGGACCCAAGTCGAATCGATTCGGCCTGGGACAGTCTCTCAGGTCCTTTGGTCCGAATCGATTCGCCCTTGAGACCGAATCGATTCGGGCCAGGCCGAATCGATTCGGAAACAGGGCTGTGTTGAGAAACTTTTCTAAGATGGGTTTTCTTCCTTTTCGATGGGGTTTTTCGATTTGGAACTTATAGATATGATGCGAGAGTTACGTTTTAGAGTTTATTTGAGGGTCTCTCCCATGTTTTGATCACAGGGACTTATCGGATTTGTTCGGGAATATATGTATGCATTGGAGTTATGTATCGAGGTAGTGGGAAACCTCATTGGGGATGGGAGTCCTAATTTGAGGTTAAAGGTGAGATTACATATGACGTACGATTTGGGACTCGGGGTGAGAGAGTGGAAAGGGCATGGCTCAAGATTGTAGGCCGAGGTTTGTGCTGGATCCGTATAGTGATTGGATTTTATTTAAGATATAAATTGGGACCAATGAGAGGTAAAGGTCGCGTATCCTTAGGGATGATAAACAGGGAATAAAAAAAATCATGAACCTTGAAACGTTAAGGGTTCATAGGAATACTTGAACCGTAGTCGAAAATAAAGAGCAATTGGATAGTGCTACCAACTAGAATAGGTTGTGTTGAAATTCTAGTTGGGATAGTTTCTATAAATAAATGTGTGGAGGTAACAATGGGAGTCCCAATATGTGATGGAATCTCAGAATAATTTAAGATTGAGCTTGAGGTTTGTAGACTATTAGTTATGTGCATACCAATAGTCAAAATTAGTACTAGGAATATTGATGTACTTTCGGATATAGATGAGATGTGTAGTGATTGTTCCGTACACTAAACTTTGGGTGATAGCCTTAATGTTAGAGATATATTTATGTTGGAAGATTATTTATATCATAGGAGATATGGATGAATATACTTCAAGTGAGGAAGCACATTCATATATCGAGGTAAGTTAATGTGTTTGGGACAACGGCTAGTATATTATGGATTATGTATACATATAGCCGAGTTTATAAATTTTATACATACGAATGAGTGACGGTATGTATTGTAACACCCCGCTTAAAATAATAACGGGTGGCCAGCCCTATACTACCTTAAATTAGGAGTCTCAGATGGCTCAGTCTCAACATCACCTGTCAGTACTAAATAATATAAGGCTAACTACCCGATATCATCTAAGCGAGATGCTAAAATAAATAAAACATAGAACAAACAACAAACCAACACTATAAGCTACTAACAAAGAAAATAAAGATTCATATGAGAACTATGATGAATGAAATGAATAACTATAAATGAATATGCCAAAAAGAAATAAACCCGAATAAGCTGTCGGGTCACAGACAATACAATAACTGAAATGGAATAAATATAAATATTTTTAAATATCCCTTGGGTATAAACCCGATACACAATATGAATCCTACCTAGATATATGAAGAGATAGGAAGCGACTACAATCTAAATCCCACAACAGTCCGCACCTGTTACGTCTCCCACGACTCTGGATAGAAGGCATCCGGCATCCATGCGGTAGGACACCTGTGATAATATATACATACATATATAGCAAAAGAGAAATATAAATGGGTCATAGCCCAAGTTGTGAAAATATTTAACAAGTGTGTTAACCGTGCATAATAAATATAAATGCACCTATTTCATAATTAAAGTGGAATCGCACGCCCATGAAACCCCAACTAACCTCTCATCTAACGACGTGCACCTATTCGCGTCCTGAAATCTTAGTTAAGTTACCCCACCTATAAGGACAACCTAACGTACCGTATGCTCGACCTCTACCCACAAGACTGCCTTCCTATCTTATCCCAATAATCTACTCTATCTAAACACACTTAATTATTTTTACAGACATATATGCCATACTAGGCTTAATGAATTCCGATTTATAATTTAATTAATTATAATTCTTAATACATTACCCATATACATTTGGGTTAAGTCATATAATTTAATTTCTAAATAACATGCATACAAATTATTAATTACAAAACTTCTCTTCAATCTCGACATTGCACTACGTTTCGTGCGTGGGACGTCTCGCAAAGCGAAATCCAAACAAGGAACCCTCCCGTTACACTACTCCTTGACAATGTCGATCCTAGAGATCCATTATGCCATACATACAATTCTACTATTACAACTACTGAATTTAGACTACCATATTAGAACAACTTAAAATCTCCAATAATATCCTTGGGATGATGTAACCGAAATATTCCTTAAATGCAATACATCAACCCCCAATAATCTGGTACACCATAATCATCCAAGATGTACTCCATAAAGATTCCATATCCTTTCACCTATAGGATATATATATATATATATATACAATCATCCATCCCATAGCTAAGTGTACGTACTACATATAATGTACAATGGCCATGCACATAATATACCCGGCTATATATATCGCCGATAAACTACACCATGCTATCATCTTCCCAGTGCCCGGCTCACGTAGAAATACTGGGCACCACCTGGTGGGGCTAAAAGACACCCACCTCGTGATAAACTCACGCACTCAACGTCCCGAGAAGTGGTCATAGCTCCTAACCGGCAATGAGATGAAACATACCCATCATGTCTCATCCCAAAAATATAAATCACATAATAACAGACTGGACGACTATGACCTGGGGAATATCCACACCCTGCTCCTCGAGCCAGGATGCTCACCCTCTGCGCAGAAACTTCCCAATGATAGCATGAGCGGGGTATGCTTAACCACATAAGTATATATATAATTCACATGCACAATATATATACATCCATATGATTACATCATATTATTAAACCATCAGATACGGTTTAGATATTCCCAACATATATATATCCATATATTCATATTTATACAAATATATATCCACATATCCACATATATATATATATATATACACACACTACCTCTCGTTTGTATGTATAATATTTATAAACTCGGCTTTAAGTATATATAAACCTCAATATACTAGTCGTCACACCTACACATTTAATTTACCTCGATATGTGAATACGATCCCTCACTTGAAGCATATCCATCCACTTTTCCTATGATGAATAGTCTCCAAAAATATATGTTTATATTCAACATTTATGTTATCACCCAAAGTTTAGTGTAGGAAACCATCACTACACATCTCCTCTATATTCAAAAATGCATAATTATCTCTAGCACTATTTAACCATTGACATATACATAACTAATAGTCTATAAACCTCAACTTATCCCAACTTCCTTTCAAGGATTGGAATCCCAATTATTATTTCCACCCAATTATGTACAACTATCCTGACTAGAATTTATACTACTACTTATTCTAGTTGATAGTACGATCCAATCGTTCCCAAATTTGCCTAAGGTTCAATCGTTCTTATGAACCTTTAATCCTGTAGCATTACCAATTATTTCTTAGATTAAACATTTCTAAGGGTACGTAACCCTTCTCTCTCGATAGTCCCCAATTATAACTTAATAGAATCCTATCGCTATTAGGATTCAACGTGAATATCGGCGTATAATTTCCCAACATCCCCTCGCAACTCTCTCCAAGAGTTCTTAACCTCCTATCATATCTATAATTACTTTTGATCTATAATTAGGATTCTCAACTCCAATGAGGCTTCCCACTATCCCCATAAACACACACAACTCCAATGCATACATGTAAACACATACCCTCCTTAAACTATTTAAAGAAGTACCCATAATCATAATAAGTGAGAAATCCCCTTATAAGTCTCCAAAACATATCTCTTACATCATATAATCATGTCCCAAATTAATGAACCCAACCAAAAAGGGTTAGAAATCACTATAGAGAAAATTACTCCAAATTCCCTATTTCCGAATCGATGCGGCCCTATTCTGAATCGATTCGGCCTCCAAGGCGAATCGATTCGGGTACAAAGACCTAGGCTTCGGTCTCAGGTCGAATCGATTCTCCTTGGGTCCGAATCGATTTGGTCAATGGAGAGCTGACAATTTTGCCTAAGCCGAATCGATTCGCTTCGGGTCTGCAGAATTTGAAGGGTTCATCTTCTTCATAGAAACCCACAAATTCTAAACCCTAAAAATTCACTTCTAATCCCTCAACCTTCATCATACAATGATTCTACGCTAATAAACCAACCCAAATCTGATCCGAACCCTTTTCACACCATCAAACCCATATTAAAGCATTAATTTCATGATTAGACCCCAAAATCTAGGTTTTGTTATTAATACCCAAAATCCATTTCTTTATTCCATAAATTATGAAATCAAATACACAAATTACTTATTTAGCAAGATTAAACACTTGCCTTGATTTTGTAGAGGTTGGATTTTCCTCGATGTCGCGTTTGGGCCGGAATCTCCAAGCTTTTCTTCCTCTCTCTCCCTTCCTTTCTTCTTCTTTCCTTCTTCCTTTCTCTCTTTTTTATATTTCTCTCTTTATCTAAATGAGAAGGCTTGATCTGTAAGCCTCTTAAATCCTTTAAAACAATAAACCCATTTTTTAATGTTAATACACACTTTAAATGACTCATTTACTCCAATTCGAGTCAAATATACTTAAAAATAATCCGAAACCGAAATAAAACCCAATGATAGTCATTTTGACTATATCGACCCTTCCGGGATCGATGGTACCCTCAAAATTATCATCCGGAATACTTTTAAATGTTCTCTATTTTTGGAGCTCAATTTCCAAATTTTAAAATTCTCCAATTTAATTAAATTTTATTTTACCAAAAATTTAATTTCTGAGTCTCCAAAATCGTGGGGTGTTACATACTTCCCGCTTACAAAAATTTCGTCTGTGAAATTTAAATTATGACTAGTGATCGGGCGGTAAAAGTGTGCGCGTGTCAAGTGCACAATCGTCGTGTGTTTCGCCGCCGCGATACAAAAGAACCTAATATACTACTACACTTGACAAGCAAGTACAGTGGTAAGTCGGGTATCGAAAATTCACAGGGTGTGATTGAATTTTAGATGTTAATTATTTTAATTACTTCAGGAATAAAAGTGTAAAATAAATAAAAGAAAAGGTGAAAGGGTGGTTATCGTGAATAAAGAAAAGAATAAGTTACGCTAAAATAAAGTAAAGCGAGGATCGGGATCGCATTCCACCAAACGGATCGAAACAACTACTAATTAGAATTAAGGCTCGAAAGCAATTTAATCGAGCATTTTCAATTAAGCATAAACATCACACAAGAAGGAATTTAACCCAAAATTGCGAGATAAAACATTTAACCGAAAAATGGTCACACGCGGATTAAATTCGGATAATCGCTATAAACACTAACGTTGCATGACAAAGAAAGTTAAACGCATAATAATCCGACTTTAATACGCGAGGTTTCAATTAAATGCAATTTTACATGAAACCCTAAATTTCGAGGTCCGAACCCAAAAATGGCGGAAATGCAATCCCGACCCTATTTATCTAAGGGCTAAGCATTAATAAACTAAGTAAACTATAAAAGCAATAAATAAAGCATGTAAACCTAATTATGAAAGCATGTAAATCTAATTAACAAAGCAAGAATTAAGGAAATACAACTATATTAATGGAATGGATAATGAAAACCAACATACAAAACCCAAAAAGGGCATAACCCCAAGGAGAAATGAAGAAAAGCTCCAAAAACCAAACCCTAAACTAAGCTAAAATCTGATTATCTTTGTCTCAAATGAGAGAGAATTGGGTTTATACAAAATATCCCATTGAAAACTTGTAATAAAAGGGAAGAAAACCAAAAATCTGGAGGCCCGAATCGATTCGGAAATGGTCAGAATCGATTCGGAAACAGGGGAAGTTCGAATCTGCAATTCTGCAGAATTCCGAATCGATTCGGTTTTGGGCCAAATCGATTCGCAACCTACAGGTCTGAATTCTGCAGCTTTGTCCTATTTTACGGAAAATGCCGCCATTTCTTCGTTATAGCTCGGAATGAGGCACGGTCGGAGGCTACGCGAAGATAACTCAGAGGACTACAACATCCAAGAAGACATTGGGCCAAAAAACCAAAATATGAAATGACTAAAATGCCCTTGAATGTGACCTTGAGTGTGAATTTGAAGTAAAAACCATCCTAAAAATGCCATAACTCTTTCGATACAACTCAGAATCATGCACCGTCGGCGGCCACGCGAAGAGAAATCAGAGGGCTTCAACTTCCGTGAAGATCTCGGGATTCAAACCCGAATGCTGGAATTACTAAAATTCCCCCGAAGATGAAAAAGTCGACGAAACATTTCCGGAAAGCGTCCGAACTTCATACTAAGCATCCAAATACCTACAAAAGCTCAATTAACCCCTGCAAAACATGTTAACATAGAAATCCGAGGTTGTCTGGTTAACGATCATAAATATAGGGATTAAGATACCCGAGGGGGCTAATAACGCGTAGGTTAACGGGTGAAATACGCAATATTTGCGTCGTATCACACCCCCTAACTTACACATTGCTATTCCCTAGCAATGAAATAGGAAACAACAAGAACTACAAGAAAACCAAAAGCAGGAGAAGTACAAAAGTATGGTATAAAAGCATAAGGCCACTTTCGTGGGCGATTCGATTGCATTTAGCGTATGCAATAAGCCGTTAAACCCCTAGGTTACCCTAGTGGACGAGTGGCGTCTCGTGAGGGTTTTCAGGGATGAGACCCACAAACATCATATGGTTTCCTCAAAATATGCCCAAACCAACATGGGACAAACTCAACAACAACGAAAAAGATTTCAAACATGTTATTAGCATATTGAACGAATTCAAGATAAAGTCCGTTGTTATTAACAAGTTGAATGCACCTCATAGAATTGAAACTTTAAAAGTGGGAGGGGGGAAAGCACATGCATAGTGTGATTTGGTGAAAAACTTATATAAATCGGATACTAATCAAAGCAAGAATACATTCAATCCTCACGGGCATTACGCTCAACAAATTAAATCACTCGGAATGGGAGGTAATACACCGGACATGCGGGCATAAAGAGTAAATGTAAATGGAAACTATGCCGCACACATGTCACAGAAGAAGAACGCTATATAGGAAATGAAAAACTTGCAATCTCAATGAAAGATACCGCACACTAAAAGAGGCGAAATGCATTTTCATAGATTATCACAACTATTATGACTTTTGAATTACATCAACCTAAGATCACATAGGACTTGTAATAGGGTTATAATGTAGGATAGGCTAGGGTACGAAATGAAGGAATGTATGTACGGATTCAAAGTGTTCGGGATGAAAACTCAGGATAATGGGAGAATGCGTGCAATAACAAAATTGGAAAAACAAGTTCCAAAACAAGCATTAAATGTATCATTTGGAGAGTAATCAAAGCTTATTGAACTATACACAACATATACAACTTTCTCTTTCTTTTCTTTTCTTCTTTTTCTCATTTTTCTCTTTTGTTTTCTATTGCTTTTTGCTTTCTCTTTTTCTTCACTTTTTTCACTACTTTCTTTTCTTTGCTTATCAAACTCTCATATGCCTAAAATTGCAACCGCAATACAACAACAACATTCAATCCCAAGTAACATTCCAAACAAAGGTATGTAAGGTATATGTATGGTATATAACTCCAATTTGGAGTTGGTTATTGGATTTGGGTTATGAAACGAAAGACTATATTTAGGCTCAAAGGGGTTAACGAGGGTAAACATATAAGGGTGAGGTCAAGGCTAATATGGGTGATAACAAAGAGGGCCTATGATCATTTCACAAAGTTTACGCAATTCTCGAGTCAAAACAATATATGAAAATCATGATCAAGTAACACATTTCAAGCATGAACTCAATTAATGAACGGTCAAATGAAAGATTAGAGAGATTACCAACGAATTCAATGTTTTCAAAGAGGAAAGAATAGTGTATAACACTCACAAACGACGAAAGGTACAAAGCTTACTCGGTGTAAGTATATACAATGCAACAAAGGATTACCGAGTTATAAAAATCTTAAACCAAATAAATATAACCAGGAAAGTGCATATGCTCATGGGATAAAGTTTAATTCATGAAGTTATTCACAATATCAATGATTTGAGGACTAAAGTCCAATAACTTCTAAAATCGAGAACATGCATCATTGAGTTGTCTATTGGATCGGGCAATTATTGAAATTTATCACTGGAAACAAGGCAAAATGCCCAACAAAGGAGAAAAAAGAAAGAAAATATTTTTGAAATTTTTGACAAAAAGGCATACTTAGTAACTAAATGTGAGCAAATCCATGGACTACACATGAAATGGATAGAATATCCTACACCCCCTAACTTAAATGTTGCATTGTCCTCAATGCGCATTAAGAACACAACACAAAGAGAGGAAAAGAACGATATTACCCAAAATTGGAGCGATCTCCATAAGCGCGAGTCCAAAGGAATCTACAAAACAAGTTAGTACCGAGCATAGCAAAAACAAATAACAAAGAGTTAACTAATTACACTAGACTAAATTAAAAAGAAAGAAAAATAGGAAAGAAAGAAAATTAAAAAGCTAATTATTCACAACCTACTATTTATACTAGACACTAACTATACACTAGAAGTCTAAATAGTTGATGGTCCACCCAAAAAGGGATTTGATTTTGAAAGATCAACGGTGGACCCTCCAAAGCGAACATGCCTACCGAAAAATAATAATTCCGTTTGAACAACGGAAGGCACGTGGGTGGTGAAAAAAGTGAACCATCGCCAATTTGAAATTTCGGGCGGACGATGGGGGATTTGGATAATAAGGGGGAAAGGTACACTAGAGGTCCAAGAAAAATCGACTCATCTCCCAAAGGTTTTTCAAGTGGAATGGGAGATGGTGCACACATGGGGATAACATCCATCGAAAACAAGTCCGGTAAGGAGTCCTCATCGGCAAAAAGTGTAGAAGTTTTAATTTCTACCGACTCATAGGAATCAACCGGTAATTCTAATGGTTCGATCACGGAAAACGAATATGGTGATGAAACAAATTCAATCTCCATCAACATATCGTCAGAAGGAGATTGAATTTTGGGGGAGAAAGATTCACACTCGATGAGAAATTCTTTGAAAAATTGATGTGAAACACAAGTTTCCACCTCCTCGTTGTTTTTTGCATAAGAATTCATCTCATCGCAAAGTGCACCAAGTCTCATTCCAGCATCATTTAGGCTTTCCAAACCTTGGGAGTAAAGAAGCAAAGTCTCTTCCAAAGTAGGCTTCCTCGGCTCAAGAGCCTCGGACTCCTCATTTGGTTGAAACTCGTCTTCGAAAGTAATGAAATAAGAATCGTCATTGGATTCGAATAATAAATCCAACTCAAGCTCCCAATAACGATTTTCATTCCGATAAATGTTTTCAAGTCGTTCATTTTCAAGAAAATCTTGAAAATGGAAAACTTGAAAACTATCCCCAAAGTATGAATCATTAGAATAACCGTAATAACTATAATAGTAGGACATGATTACCTCGTTGTTTGCAGATGGAGAATCGGAGAAATAAAGTGAGCAACCGCGAATCAAAGTTTCTTAGCGCTCAAAGTATGCAAATCCTGCAAAAAAGGTTAAAACAAAGAATACAAATACAAAAGGAAAAATACTACGAAATAATAAAACAATTACTATCTAAAACACACTCCCCGGCAACGGCGCCAATTTGATCGGGCGGTAAAAGTGTGCGCGTGTCAAGTGCACAATCGTCGTGTGTTTCGCCGCCGCGATACAAAAGAACCTAATATACTACTACACTTGACAAGCAAATACAGTGGTAAGTCGGGTATCGAAAATCCACAGGGAGTGATTGAATTTTAGATGTTAATTATTTTAATTACTTCAGGAATAAAAGTGTAAAATAAATAAAAGAAAAGGTGAAAGGGTGGTTATCGTGAATAAAGAAAAGAATAAGTTACGCTAAAATAAAGTAAAGCGAGGATCGGGATCGCATTCCACCAAACGGACCGAAACAACTACTAATTAGAATTAAGGCTCGAAAGCAATTTAATCGAGCATTTTCAATTAAGCATAAACATCACACAAGAAGGAATTTAACCCAAAGTTGCGAGATAAAACATTTAACCGAAAAATGGTCACACGCGGATTAAATTCGGATAATCGCTATAAACACTAACGTTGCATGACAAAGAAAGTTAAACGCATAATAATCCGACTTTAATACGCGAGGTTTCAATTAAATGCAACTTTTTCCGCCAACTTTAATACGCCAACTTTTTCCGCCCGGTCACAAAATGGCGCCGTTGCCGGGGAGTGTGTTTTAGATCAATTTGATCGGGCGGTAAAAGTGTGCGCGTGTCAAGTGCACAATCATCGTGTGTTTCGCCGCCGCGATACAAAAGAACCTAATATACTACTACACTTGACAAGAAAGTACAGTGGTAAGTCGGGTATCGAAAATCCACAGGGAGTGATTGAATTTTAGATGTTAATTATTTTAATTACTTCAGGAATAAAAGTGTAAAATAAATAAAAGAAAAGGTGCAAGGGTGGTTATCGTGAATAAAGAAAAGAATAAGTTACGCTAAAATAAAGTAAAGCGAGGATCGGGATCGCATTCCACCAAACGGATCGAAACAACTACTAATTAGAATTAAGGCTCGAAAGCAATTTAATCGAGCATTTTCAATTAAGCATAAACATCACACAAGAAGGAATTTAACCCAAAGTTGCGAGATAAAACATTTAACCGAAAAATGGTCACACGCGGATTAAATTCGGATAATCGCTATAAACACTAACGTTGCATGACAAAGAAAGTTAAACGCATAATTATCCGACTTTAATACGCGAGGTTTCAATTAAATGCAATTTTACATGAAACCCTAAATTTCGAGGTCCGAACCCAAAAATGGCGGAAATGCAATCCCGACCCTATTTATCTAAGGGCTAAGCATTAATAAACTAAGTAAACTATAAAAGCAATAAATAAAGCATCTAAACCTAATTATGAAAGCATGTATATCTAATTAACAAAGCAAGAATTAAGGAAATACAACTATATTAATGGAATGGATAATGAAAACCAACATACAAAACCCAAAAAGGGCATAACCCCAAGGAGAAATGAAGAAAAGCTCCAAAAACCAAACCCTAAACTAAGCTAAAATCTGATTATCTTTGTCTCAAATGAGAGAGAATTGGGTTTATACAAAATATCCCATGGCAAACTTGTAATAAAAGGGAAGAAAACCAAAAATCTGGAGGCCCGAATCGATTCGGAAATGGTCCGAATCGATTCGGAAACAGGGGAAGTTCGAATCTGCAATTCTGTAGAATTCCGAATCGATTCGGTTTTGGGCCGAATCGATTCGCAACCTACAGGTCTGAATTCTGCAG
Source organism: Sambucus nigra (assembly GCA_949130495.1). Classification (NCBI taxonomy): domain Eukaryota; kingdom Viridiplantae; phylum Streptophyta; class Magnoliopsida; order Dipsacales; family Adoxaceae; genus Sambucus; species Sambucus nigra. The sequence continues at coordinate 516,517,297 of OX422219.1, forward strand.
CTTTGTCCTATTTTACGGAAAATGCCACCATTTCTTCGTTATAGCTCGGAATGAGGCACGGTCGGAGGCTACGCGAAGATAACTCAGAGGACTACAACATCCAAGAAGACATTGGGCCAAAAAACCAAAATATGAAATGACTAAAATGCCCTTGAATGTGACCTTGAGTGTGAATTTGAAGTAAAAACCATCCTAAAAATGCCATAACTCTTTCGATACAACTCAGAATCATGCACCGTCGGCGGCCACGCGAAGAGAAATCAGAGGGCTTCAACTTCCGTGAAGATCTCAGGATTCAAACCCGAATGCTGGAATTACTAAAATTCCCCCGAAGATGAAAAAGTCGACGAAACATTTTCGGAAAGCGTCCGAACTTCATACTAAGCATCCAAATACCTACAAAAGCTCAATTAACCCCTGTAAAACATGTTAACATAGAAATCCGAGGTTGTCTGGTTAACGATCATAAATATAGGGATTAAGATACCCGAGGGGGCTAATAACGCGTAGGTTAACGGGTGAAATACGCAATATTTGCGTCGTATCAACTAGGACTTCCATCCCATCTAGTCCCTAGATCAACCCTCAGGATCACTATACCGATCCTTCCTATTTCTCACATCGAACCATATAAATTTTAAAACAAATTAGCTACCCACGGCACCCATACACCCCGTACCCAAGCTCCACTCGTAGAGTTATAATCAGGCTCCATTAGCCTCAAATCGTAATATAACCCTCAACAATATGATTTAGAACAACATATTTAATATATAAAAGTTTGAAATTCCCAATGGTTGAACTCTCCTCAATTCCGGACGCTAGCTACCTTCGTGCGGGGGAGGCCTCACAAGCAAAATCCAAACAAGGAACCATGTTAGTTATAAATTGGAAATCAATGAGACCTGGTAAGGTATATATATATATGAGAATAGAAATAATTGTGTTTCGAACAAAAAGAATTCTTGGGTTTTTTTAGAATGGCAGGTATAGTGGGTATAACTCGTGAGTAAGGTTGGAAGGTTGTCCTTATGGGTGGGGTAACTTACTTAAGATTCTAGGAAACGAATAGGTGCATGCCATTAGATGAGAGGTGATTTGGGGTTTCACGAGAGTGCGAATCCACCTTAATTATGAAATAAGTGCATAAATATTTGTTATACACGGTTAACACACTTGCTAAACATTTTTACACATCGGGCTCTGACCCGTTTATATTTCTCTCCTGCTATATATATATATATATATATTCTACTGGTATCCTACTGCAGGGATGTCGGATGCTCTTCTATCCGGAGTTGTGGGAGCCGTAACAGGTGCGGACTGTTGCGGGATTTAGATTGTAGTCGATTCCTACTTCTTCGAAAATCTAGGTAGGATTCATGTTATGTATCGGGTTTATACCCAAGGTATAGATATATATGTTTATATTTCTTCCCATGGATGTTGTATAGTCTGTGACCCGACAGCTTATTCGGGTATACATACTCATTCAATCAACCATTGGGAATTTCAAAATTTTATATATTTTATATATTTAATATGTTGATATAGATTATATTGCTGAGAGTTATGTTACGACTTGAGGCTTGTAGAGCCGTGTTACGATTTTACGAGTGAGCTCGGGTACGGAGTGTATGGGCGCCCTGGGTAGCTATTATTATTATTTTAAATGTTTGTACAGTTCATTATGAGAACTAAAAGAGATTAGTATAGTAATCTTAAGGGTAAATGTAAGGACTAGATGAGATTGAAGTCCTAGGCATAACCTAAATTTTATGGACGAAATTTTTGTAAGGGGGGAAGTATGTAACAACCGGTGACTTTGGGACTGAGAAATTTAATTTTGGGGAGAATTAAAATTTATTTAAATTGGAGAATTTTAAAATTTTGAAATTGAAGTCCAAAAATTGAGGATGTTTTAAAGTATTCCGGATGATGATTTTGAGGGTACCATCGATCCCGAATGGGTAGAGATAGTCAAAAAGACTGTCATTGGGTTTTATTTCGGCTCCAGAATATTTTTAAGTAGTTTGACTCGAATTGGAGTAAATGAGTCATTTAAAGTGTGTATTAACATTTAAAACTGGGTTTATTATTTTATGGGATTTAAGGCCTTACGATTTCAGCCCTTCTCATTTGGGAGAAGAGAGAAATAGAAAGGAAGAAAGAAAGAGAGAGAGAAGGGAAAGCTTGGGAATTCCGGCCCAAACGCGATCTCGAGGATGATTCGACCTCTACATTTCTTAGGCAAGTGTTTAATCTTGCTAAATAATTATTTTATGTATTGGATTTCATAATTTGTGGGTAAAAGAATTGAATTTTGGGTTAAATGGCAAAACCTAAATTTGGGTAAAAATCTTACATTTGAGTTTTATAAAGGGATTTGAGGGGGCATTAAGTGTAGGAATGAAGTGGATTATAATTTTTAGGGGTAAAAACATGTTGGGGTTGAAGATTGAGGCTTGGAAGATGATAAAATGGATTTTGGGGAAATTAGGTTTTTGTTAGAAAGAACCATTTCGTAGCCTGCTGAACACTTCGAATCGATTCGGTCCTTTATCGAATCAATTCGGAATGTTGCAGAGTCCCAGGTCAGTGGGACCGAATCGATTCGAACCCAAGGCGAATCGATTCGGCTTGGGACAGTCTCTGAGGTCCTTTGGTCCGAATCGATTCGCAGTTGGAGCAAATCGATTCTCCCTTGAGACCGAATCGATTCGGAAACAGGGATGTTTTGAGAAACTTTTCTATGATGGGTTTTCTTACTTTTCGATGGGGTTTTTAGATTTGGAACTTATAGATTTGATGCGAGAGTTACGTTTTGGAGTTTATTTGATGGTCTCTCTCATGTTATGATCGCGGGGACTTATCGGATTAGTTCGGGAATATATGTATACATTGGAGTTATGTATCGAGGTAGTGGGAAACCTCATTGAGGATTATGTATACTTATAGCCGAGTTTATAAATTTTATACATACGAACGAGTGAGCGTATGTATATATGTATGTATATTTATCTGTGTATACTAATGTTTGTCAATATCTAAACCGTATGTGATGATTTAATTATGTGATGTAATCATATGGATGTATATATATTGTTCATGTGAATGAGATATATACTTATATTGTTAAGCATACCCCGCACATGCTATCATTAGGAAGTTGCGTGTTGAGAGTGAGCACCCTGGCTTGATGTGCAGAGTGTGGATATTCCCCAGGTCATAGCGTCCATTGTGTTATTATATTATTTACATTTTTTTTGGTGAGACGTGGTGGGTATGTTTCATCTCATTTGTGACACCCCGCCTAATTAAATACCGGGCGATCACTCCTTTATTAAATTAAAATCAAGGTGAACAGTTGGTTCATTCTTAGCATCACTGTCGTAAAAATACTTTTCCAATTTAAACACCCTAAATAATTAAGCTGAGTGTCAAAACCATTTAAAACCCTATTCTCATTTTATTAAATCCGGTTATAAAACCTTAAACCATTAACATCTAAAGAGTCACACAATAAGTAGAAGAATAAAATGAACATTTAAGAGTTTACCCACCAATAATAAATCCCAACATTAAAATACTAAGGAAAACATCCAGACAGTAAAAATTCCGAAATAAAGATACTGAAATTAAAAGAATTACAATCTCTGACAATATCAACTAAATAATGGAAAAAGGGCGACACATGCCCCCACTGGATAAAGCTGAACTAGAAGTAGAGTCAACAATGAGGTCGTCTAACAATGGCCTGCAACTCCCACAAAATCTACAGCGCGTTCCATCCAAAGTATCCTATGCAAGACGCTCCTGTGGCTGGGCACCTGTAATACATACATATATATACAAGAGAGAAAAAAAAAAGAAAGGGGTCAGAGCCCGATAGTGTATATCATTTAAAAATTCGTTTAGTAAGTATTTAAATTGATTACAGGCCAATGCAACAACATATTAGTGCGACACTCTCTTGAGAAATTCTCACCTCTCTTCTAATGTGCACTCCTATCGCACTAACCTTCTCAATGGTTTATCTCATCATATATCACACTATCCTTCCTCAAGGATTAAACTTATCTTAGGTGACTCTCAAAATTTAAGATTTAACAACATCATGGTTTAAAAAGGATAATTTCATTTAGTACAAAACGCTCATTTTAACTTTATTGATTCATAAACTTTTTCAATATCATATTATACTTTTCAAAAAAAGTATTTCCAATTTGAGTCATTATACATGTCTTACTTACCGTAACACAGTAGGCAGTTTCCCATATTTCAGAAGTTCATATATATATTAAATACTCGTATAATATATATATTCTAACAGCACCCCACATAAAATTTTATGGTGCGGGCATACTCTGCTATCCAATCCCCGTATCAATCGTACTAAAGGGAATACAAGTTCGGAATCACTCTCGAACTGTATAAATACATACACAAACAATATTGAGGTGAAGCATAGTTTCCAAGTCCAAGAGGTCAGTACATACCCTCACGTCTCTTAGGACCGTGACTACCGATTCGATAGCCTGTACCTAGGATTTCTATCTTTTAGGGTACGAGTCAATATCCCCCATAAGGCACACGAGATAAGATCGTCCTAGCGCGGAAACCTCAGGGATAGCAAGTAGCGCGGGCATGATTTTCACAAGTATATAATATATGCATACACAATCATATAAATATATCACTTTTATTATATCAATTTAGGTTTATCCAATAACCCACATTCACAACATTTATCCTTATTTTCCCATTATTATTTATCAAGTATAATGGTTCATTTCTAAGTTTAATTCGAAGGGTTTTTCCAACTTACTACGTAACCCTCATGGACTCTATTCTTTTAAATGTACAATTCAGTAGATATCCATTTATGTTCCAACGTAACTCTCTCTTACGTGTCTCTCCCCTTTAATATATACTTACATTATCCCTTATGCAAAATATCCCAAAAATATAGATTTCGCCTTACATTAAAGGATTTTGAATTTTATTTTCAAAGATGAGAAATTCAAACGGTTTCAAAATTGGAATTAAAATGGAATTTTAATTGAATTTTTATTACCTCCAAGAGTCCTCAAAACATAAAACTGTCTAGCAAAAAAATTATTAAAAAATATTGAACTGTCTGATCGAGCTGAATTTTTTTCTGTAACTTCCTCTCGTCTTCAGCTAATTCTTTGTAAAATTTCATCCAATTCCAACGGTCCGATCGTCTAGAATAATTTTTTTTTGTGTGTTTGTATCTGATTAGAACTCTTATTTTAATCAAACTCTTAATCCTTTTCATGACAAAGGGTTTCTAGAATATCATATAAATCATCACTACATGAAAATTTCCTATCTCAAATTGGGTTTTTCTTCCATACAATTCATCCTAATCATTCCTAAACCAATATGAAAGATGCATCAACGAAATAAGTAAGATAAACACTTTCCTGAGATTTTCGGTGTTCTGGTTTGGTGCCGAATTTGGTGTGGTTATGTTCCCCGTCTCGCGATCTACGCGTTGGCAGTGGCGGCGGTGCAAACGGGTGAGTTTTGAGCCTTGGAATGCCTTGAGAGCTCTCTCATCTATTCTCCAATGGACGTTCTAGTGTTTTGAGTTATCTAACCCTAGGAGATAACCTAAACATTTGATATAACCCCTTTAATTTTCGTGGGTTTAATTACCCAAAAATACAAAATGACTAAAATGCCCTCCCGGGGTACTAATTAGGCCTAAAAACTCCCCGAGACCCAAACTAAACCCCCGGGTACACTTTTCTGACTATCTCGACCCTTCCGGACGCGTTGGTGCACTCAAATTGACCATACGAACAACCTATAAAATATTCAATTTTATTAATCCACATTTAGTCCCGACACGACACAGGCGCGTCCCGACTTAAATTTCCACAATTGTCATTTTATTCACACGTGACAATATTATAAAAATAAATCTCATATATTACTATACTCATCTAGTAACATTCAAGAAATAACAAATTTCCAATAATTACTAACTCTCGTCACGCTAGTAAATATTTAAAACAACATTTCGGATTAAAATTAAATTAATTTATCTTAATTAAATTTAATAAGTCCTTAAATTTAAAAGCCATGAAAATACGGGGTATTACATACTTCCCGCCTAATAACGGAATTTTGTCCCGAAATTCGAAAAATAAGGCCTACCAGGTAGCACAATTCTGGATATCCTTATCAGTACGCAAACTATCTACATAGTACGGTGCTTAATCACTATAGCTTTTTCCTCACAACAACATTGTTTTACATTCTCATTGGAGACACTTTACATTGCACTCCCAACTGACAACATTTGAATAGGTTACGTCTATACGTTATAAATTTCATTATCTCACTATCATTAGGAGGCTTCACCTCACTACATGAGAACTACTCGGATTTATTCATACACAAAATTCCCATTCTGAGAAGATCATACGAACATTTGACCACTCTTGACTACCTAAAACAGTCGTGGAATTCCACCATAGTTATCGGATATTTTCTCGACCGATCCCAAAATTTTGATTATCTACTCTCCTCTAAACATAAGGAAGGATAATAGTCGAGGTTCTTCCATAACAAAACCTTAATAAGTACCTCATACGCGACAAACAGGTATGAGTGCTTCTACAGAGCATTCTTGAAATCATCGTACCAAGATTCCGAAATCTCCTTCACGTGGCTCCACTAATCTTTAATCACCATGCGCTTATTCCCTGGCTAAGGGTGATACATCCTACTCGAAACGAAACTTATCTCCACTGGTTCCTGAAATCCCATATCAAAGGTGGGATTCACCAATCGCATCCTGATTCAGAAATTTATACTGTGTCGAACCATGCACTGGCGCGATCCTTCCTTTCAAAGGAAGTTTGGAGCATACTAGTTAATATTGTAAGCCAACCCAAAGGAATATCAATCACTTCCTTCTCGGCGACTTAATTCACATGTTCGGGATAAACCCTTGATCTTGTTTTGAGGATGGAAACCCATCCAAGAACTTTACCGACTTTACCAACCTCTTCCAATTTCAGGAATTTTCGATAAACACAAAATTCTTTGGTTGATTCTCCCCTTTCAACTAAACCTTACCTATGGGTAGTGCATGTAGAGAATACTCACTACGTCTCGCTAAACATCGATTCTTCCCTTGAAATGTCTCACAGTAAGTGACACGTAATACTCCCCTTCCTTCCTTAGAGTATGCCGAAAGTTCCGACCCGTGCTCTTCTCTCCACGAAGCGCACTTCTGGATCTCTTATACTATACTAACATCATTACTCTTTGTATGCGCAAGTCGCTCTCACACTTGACTAATAACAACTCCGCTCCGGGTGTGCTTCATTACAATTAAATTCTACTTTATTCAAGGAATACCAATTCTTGAATGGCTTCCCACAGCCTTCCAATCAAGTTAGGGCGAGCTATTCTAATTGTACACTTATGTATGGATTATCGCCCCTCATGTGACGTTTAATCCACTCTATCACTTCCACTTCGTTATACTAGTCCCACAAACATATATTTCACACGTCTATTACCACGTCCCTTCGACTCGGACTATTTTAACTGTAGTTAACCAAGATGCCCACATTTTTTCAACACTCCGACCGCCCTGGGAGAGCGAACGGCGTGCTACTCATATGTAGGACTAACTAAATTCAACGGAATAGAAGGAATAGGGCATTCAAATTCCATGACAATAAAAGAGGAATAATAATTCTCAACCTTCCTTAGATAAGTAAAACAATTTTATCAAATTGGTACAACAACCAAAATAAATCACTAACGCTCTATTCATCAAAATAATTACAGGTAATCTCTTTTGTATAATATAAAGTTCTTTCCAGATAATCCATGCTAAAAATCATTCCAACTCTTTATTCACCTTGTGTTCTGTACGCGGTTATGACATTTGGGTACTCTCAATCACCCTAGAAATCAAAATTCTTAAATTCTCCTTATCATCGTTCCACCCCTCAACTCGTGGGGATAACTTTCAATGCTTTCCTACCATAAAAATCCGTCTCCAATGACTTTAAGACAAAATTCAACTTCCAACTTACATACATAATTACTTGATCCCATTTCGACCAGGGTACCGAACTCATGGAATAGTGACCAAACGTCTCCCTATTTCCAACCTTACGCTAAGTTTCATGCGTGGGATGTCTCACAAAGCGAAATACAAACAAGGAACCTCCCGATACACTACTACCTAGCATTGTCGGTTATCGAAATCCGTTAGGTCCTCCGTCCATAGTATATACCCCTTTATTCCGTCCCTTGACAGAAAAGTTACAATTTATCCCGTAATTATGCTTAACAAAGAACGTTTCACTAATTGCACTATTGTTCAGTATAGGTTGGTGGTAATAGCATTCCATAAACCTCGAATACATACAATCGGAATTCTCGAAATTCCATTCCCTAATAATAGGGGTATAAATATTAACTCCCACATCTCTAAAGGATAAATATAACAATGTACTCTTCCTATTACTAAGTCCGGAGTGCTAAACATAATACTGAGTCAAATCTTTTCACCCAACGGTAAATCCCGATACATACTGAATGATTTTGGCAAAGTCTATACATACATTGGCATCGAATATATCGATCCCACCATTTCCTCTGAAGTCTCTAGGATAGATAATATAACTGCGAGTCCAACCTTCTTACAGGTAAAGCCTCACCAAAACAAAACGTGCTGCACTAATGCAACAACTCCAATAGCCTTGCAATAAATGCCCACCATCGTACTAACCATTTCTATAACGTTTTATCAAAGATAATACTATACTCGTATATCGCATCACTATGAGGAGTAACCTCAATAAAATACGTAACACTGCTAATATACACATTCATCCTCCGCGGATAGCACTAAAGAAAAATCCCATTACACTAGGGAAAAATATTCACATAATAATAATACGTTTAAAATGATAAGCATTAAGCTCGTCTCACATGCTAATCTATCAAGGAACAAAATATGGTGACTCGCTCGTGTCACATAAACACGTCGCATCCTTTGAGGATACAACTTACAATTCTACCTTGTCAATCGTCTTGACTGTGAAAATGGTTTCCGGACGTAACACGTCTACTCAAACCAAAAAAAATTATTTTTAATCGTTGTCCTTTACTAGGCACCGTATTCTTGTCCCTTTTTCTCACTTGGGAACATATTATCGCGAGCAATTGCACTCCGCACCAAAATACCTCAACACATAATCCACTTATCACCTGTCCTACTAACCAGGTTAGGATTGTCCTTCTCTCAGACTTTAGTAGACTCGATTCCTGTTAGCCATCCCGGTTGTTCCCTTAGCTTTTTAGGCCATAAAGATCAAGTTACTATCTATAATAGTACTTAATGAATTTACCATCACTTGGTAAGAATTTAACTATCTGAAGCATTTAAATGGTTTTCCTGATGTGTATCCACATCCTTTTGTGGTGCTATACCACCACCGTTGTATTCAGTCTTATTCTCGACTAAATTCTTCGATTCCTTTAACTTCCGCCACAAAGAAGCGTTATCATCTATATTGACAAAATATGACATTGTCAACCTCCGAATCGGTCATCCATCAAAATTTCCTCCTCGAGTATTATCAACTATTATTACAAGTTGGTCTCCCACTTGGAGTCATTTCCTCCACTAGTATCTACCTCTTTCGATACAAAATTTGCTAACGATTAGGATTCATATCCACAATTGGACTTCTGTCATGCCCTCCTGCGATGAGTTCAGAACCACGTTTGCTTCTCATCCTGAACAGTTGAGGAAGGAACATACGGTCAACACTATACATAAGGTTCTCCTATAGGCATAGCATTCCATTTCTAAAATTGGTGGTTGACTTGAACCATTATAACTTCGTCCCGAAAGCGAATAAAATTTTCTCTAAATTTTCACTTTCAGTTTGCCACACTCCGTCCTATATTTAAGCCTTTGGATACTTTACCTCCTTTGGTAAAAACATACAATTTTCGCGTTTCTAAAATTTTCCACTGACCGTCTCTACACGTTTTTGTAATACGTTGGGTAAGTTTACCGTCGCACCTCATTTGACTATAACAGCATTTGAAAATCATTGCTGCACCTTAGTTGCCTTTCTAGTCGTGGCTTCTCGTGCCATAATGGAGGTGACCTCAACTACGATCATCATCCTCGGATATATTTCATAATCTCAACTGAGCCTTGCCTCCTGATGTACGCTTAACGGTCCTCTTCGGACATCCGTCATCGCTCGGCACACGCACACATCCGAACGAAATTAGAATTCACTAGTGTATACACATTATAGCAGGAGAACGAAATCTCGTCAAAGGAATCGACAATCCTAAACATAGGGCTCTATTACAAGCAAAGCAACGCTGAAAGCATAATAAGCCGTAAAGATCCTAAGGACACTAGAACCTGATGCTCTGATACCACCTGTGATACCCCGCCTAATTAAATACCGCGCTATCACTCCTTTATTAAATTAAAATCAAGGTGAACAGTTGGTTCATTCTTAGCATCACTATCGTAAAAATACTTTTCCAATTTAAACACCCTAAATAATTAATCTAAGTGTCAAAACCATTTAAAACCTTATTCTCATTTTATTAAATCTGGTTATAAAACCATAAACCATTAACATCTAAAGAGTCACACAATAAGTAGAAGAATAAAATGAACATTTAAGAGTTTACCCACCAATAATAAATCCCAACATTAAAATAGTAAGGAAAACATCCTGACAGTAACAATTCCGAAATAAAGATACTGAAATTAAAAGAATTACAATCTTTGACAATATCAACTAAATAATGGAAAAAGGGCGACACATGCCCCCACTGGATAAAGCTGAACTAGAAGTAGAGTCAACAATGAGGTCGTCTAACAATGGCCTGCAACTCCCACAAAAGCTACAACGCGTTCCATCTAAAGGATCCTATGCAAGACGCCCCTGTGGATGGGCACCTGTAATACATACATATATATACATGAGAGAAATAAAAAAAAACGGGTCAGCGCCCGATAGTGTATATGATTTAAAAATTCGTTTAGCAAGTATTTAAATTGATTACTGGCCAATGCAACAACATATTAGTGCGACACTCTCTTGAGAAATTCTCACCTCTCTTCTAATGTGCACTCCTATCGTACTAACCTTCCCAATGGTTTATCTCATCATATATCACACTATCCTTCCCCAAGGATTTAACTTTTCTTAGGTGACTCTCAAAATTTAAGATTTAACAACATCATGGTTTAAAAAGGATAATTTCATTTAGTACAAAACGCTTATTTTAACTTTATTGATTCATAAAGTTTTTCAATATCATATTATACTTTTCAAAACAAGTATTTCCAATTTGAGTCATTATACATGTCTTACTTACTGTAACACAGTGGGCAGTTTCCCATATTTCAGAAGTTCATATATATATTAAATACTCGTATAATATATATATTCTAACATCACCCCATATAAAATTTTATGGTGCGGGCATACTCTGCTATCCAATCCCCGTATCAATCGTACTAAAGGGAATACAAGTTCGGAATCACTCTCGAACTGTATTAATACATACACAAACAATATTGAGGGGAAGCATAGTTTCCAAGTCCAAGAGGTCAGTACATACCCTCACGTCTCTTAGGACCGTGACTACCGATTCGATAGCCTGTACCTAGGATTTCTATATTTTAGGGTACGAGTCAATATCCCCCATAAGGCACACAAGATAAGATCGTCCCAGCGCGGAAACCTCAGGGATAGCAAGTAGCGCGGGCATGATTTTCACAAGTATAAATATACCACTTTTATTATATCAATTTAGGTTTATCCAATAACCCACATTCACAACATTTATCCTTATTTTCCCATTATTATTTATCAAGTATAATGGTTCGTTTCTAACTTTAATTCGAAGGGTTTTTCCAACTTACTACGTAACCCTCATGGACTCTATTCTTCCAAATGTACAATTCAGTAGATATCCATTTATGTTCCAACGTAACATTCTCTTACGTGTCTCTCCCCTTTAATATATAGTTACATTATCCCTTATGCAAAATATCCCAAAAATATAGATTTCGCCTTACATTAATATATACTTACATTATCCCTTTGTAAGGATTTCGCCTTACAAAATATCCCGAGAATTTCATATATTACTATACTCATCCAGTAACATTCAACAAATAACAAATTTCCAATAATTACTGACTCTCGTCACGCTAGTAAATATTTAAAACAACATTTCGGATTAAAATTAAATTAATTTATCTCAATTAAATTTAATAAATCCTTAAGTTTAAAAGCCATGAAAATACGGGATATTACATCATTACCCGGTTAAGAACTATAACCGCTTCCTGGACGTCGTGTGTGTGTGCTGGACCCGATGTCGGAGAGATTGAGTCCAACCGTGGTCCCCAGGATGGTATATGAGTAATGCCCTAAAAGATGATAGCATGGTACAGTATATCGACAATATATAGTCGGTTTTATTATGTGTATGGACATTGTACATTATATATGGTATGTATACTTGGCTGTGGGAATGAATGGTTGTATATATATATGTTTAGAGTAAATATATATATATATATATATATATATATATTTATTTATTATATCCTATAGGTGAAAGGATATGAAATTTCTATGGTGTACATCCTGGGTGATTATGGTGTACTAAAATGTTTGGGGTTGATGTATCGCAGTTAAAGAAAATTTCGATTATATCAACCCAAGGATTTAGTGGAGAATTTGAGGTTACTCTTAGGTAGTAATCCAAATTTGAGAAGTTGCATAAATAAAGATTGTGTGGATGACATAATGGATCCCAACAATCAACATGATCAAGAAGTAGTGTATCGAGGGGTTCCTTATTTGGATTTCGTTTTGCAAGACGCCCCACGCACGGAACGCAGTGCCATGTTGAGAGTACTGAGAAGTTTTTTCCTTGGTACTTGTATGTATCAGTAGAATGATTGTGGGGATGACATAATGGATCCCTACAATCAACATTTCCAAGAAGTAGTGTATCGGGGGGCTCCTTGTTTGGATTTCACTTTGCGAGACGCTCCACGCACGAAACGCGGTGCAATGTTGAGAGTAGAGAGAAGTTTTGTCCTAGTACTTGCATGTATATGATTTAGAGATTATAATTTTATAATAAAACTTAATGCTAAGTTGTGATGAACGAATCCCTACGATTGACATTGTCAAGAAGTAGTGTATTAGGGGGGTTCCTTGTTTGGATTTCGCTTTGCGAGACGCCCTAAGCACGAAACGCAGTGCAATGTTGAGAGTGGAGAGAAGTTTCGTTCCTATAAATTGTATGCATGAAAAATTAGGGAATAAACTCTTAAATTAAATTTTAATGTTAATATGTAATGTACTACGACTGATAACTGTTAGTTATAAATTGGAAATCAATAAGACCTGCTAAGGTATATATATATATGAGAATAGAATTAATTGTGTTTCGAACGGAAATAATTCTTGGGGTATTTTAGAATGTCAGGTTTAGTGGGTATAGTCCGTGAGTAAGGTTGGTAGGTTGTCCTTATGGGTGAGGTAACTTACTTAAGATTCTAGGAAGCGAATAGGTGAGCACCAATAGATGAGAGGTGAGTTGGGGTTTCATGAGAGTGCGACTCCACCTTAATTATGAAATAAGTGCATTGATATTTATTATGCACGGTTAACACACTTGCTAAATATTTTTACACATCGGGCTCAGACCCGTTTATATTCTCTCCTGCTATATATATATATATATATATATATATATATATATATATATATATATATTCTAATGGTGTCCTACCGCCGGGATGCCAGATGCCCTTCTATCCGGAGTTGTGGGAGCCGTAACAGGTGCAGACTGTACGGTATTTAGATTGTAGTCGATTTCTACTTCTTTGAAAATCTAGGTAGGATATATGTTATGTATCGGGTTTATACCCAAGGGATATTTATATATGTTTATATTTCTTCCCATGGATATTGTATAGTCTGTGACCCGACAGCTTATTCGGGTATATTTTCTTATACATACTCATTCATTCTATTAAAGCACTTCATTCATCATTGTACCTGTATGCATTCCACCTTTGTTAGTAGTTCTATAGTGTTAGTTTGTTGTTCGTGGTATGTTTTTTTTTTGCATCCGCTTTTAATAGTTTCGGGTAGTTAGCCTTATATATTTGAGCATTGTCAGTTGATGTTAAGACTGAGCCATTTAAGATTCCTGATTTAAGGTAGTATAGGGTTGGCCACCCGTTATTATTTTAATCTGGTTGTCACACTATATTGATGTTAAAATTTGAGGTTTATTTTAGGGTAATAATGTTATGTTTGTTAGAGTTTGATTTAATGTTGTTGGTTTGTATTTTAGGGTTAATTGTAGGGGATAATTAAATATAGTTAGTTTAAGCTTGGGGCCGAAATGTTGATTTAAATATCTGTTTCTCTTTCCATTAGAATAAACAAATTACATTATTTTTTTGGTAAATACTAAAAAATAACCTCAAATAATTCGGCTCGGGGCCTCCCGCCCCCGAACCCCCAAAAATCACCGTTAATTTAGCCCTCACTATCAAAAGTTACTGGTGCCATCCCTGTATATAACAGTCTTGAGTAATGTTTGTATGTGGGTCGGATGAGGGATAGATAAAGAGTTGAGTTGGGTTGTGTGGTTCATGTGTATGCTATATAATATGGGGTGTGTGTTGTGATGTGTGTGTATATATATTATATATATTTACTATTTATATAACACACGCACGCTAACACTATATATATATCACACGCGCACACACTATATACATATATATACACAGTGTGTGTGTGAGTGGGTTATATAAAACGTAAATATATACAATGTGTTTGTGATATATATATATATATATATATATATATATATATATATATATATATATATATATGTAGCAGTCTAGAACAATGTTATGAGTCCCAATTACAATCCCCAAATCACCCCCAATTTAATTGACATACCTTTAAAATATTGTACTGCATTATTATTAACGTAAAACGGTAGAAGATTTTAATCATGTCTTAACTCATTTGGGCGATAAATTGGGACATTTTATTAAGACTCAATATACAAACTACCAAAATATAAATGACACACGCCTATAATAATAAACATAGACGCTTAGTAATAACAATAATAACGAATCTGATAGTATAATGTGTGTATATATATGTGTGTATATAAACATAATAAAATACATACACACAATACACGGGAGGTTAGGGTGGTCTAGGGGTATAGTTTGGAAAAGGCTTCAGTGGGTAGTTGGTTGTCTCGGCTCACCTAAAATTTGACTTTAGTACTTTTGAGCATATGTTTTTCGCAATTGACTTGAATTTTGCATTTTGAACTTGATGATGCATATTGACCTACAAGATAAACGAATACACACAAAGGGTCAATATTAACGAGAACTAATAATTAAAAGAAGTCTATTTAGTGGATAAAAATAACAGTTTTGCGTGTTTATCACACCACCCCCAAACACAACTTTGCTAGTCCTCGAACAAAAATAGAGTAAAACAAAGATATGTAACCAAAAGTCTACCACTTTTGCAGGCACTTGCGATTGAAGTTAGCATGTTCAATAAGTCGTTAAACCTCTAGGTTGTCATAGAGGATGAGTGTTGTCTTACGAGGGTTTGCAGTGAATATACCCACAAAATTCCAAAATAGTTTTATTGAAAATGAATTTTCAAAAGATAGTTAGCCTCTTTATTAGTCATAGGAGATATCACACAACCCGTCCTTAAAGAATTTCAAAGAATAGGAACATTGAGCTATGAAATGTTGGAACATAATAGATTACTAAACAACAAATGCAAAACCTTTCCTATAAGTCAACACGTTCTATGTGAGATTAAATAAAATAGTTTCAAACACTCTTTTTCTAAAAAAAATGATGGTAACGATCCGAATTGGGATACATGGATAGTGTGTGGTATATATTGGTAAATATAAAAGGTTAATGGTGATATGGGAACATGAATGATGATATATAGACATGATAAGTGTATGGACAAATGGGTGAACGTTTAGTGTTCGAGACGGACTACAAGAGACGTGTTTCTTACAACTCGAAAGTGATGTCATTCTCACTGATTACGCCAAAGTAGAAGAATAATAATATAAATCGTGTATTTAAGTCTCCACTAATGATAGTTAAGGTTTTCTTGAGAATTTTTACACTCTTCAATTTTAAACGATTATGACATGATGTTGTGTGCAAAAAACTGTTGTGTTTAGGAATTCATGGGGAAAATATGTCATAGGAGGTATTACTTAAGCTTTTAAAATTAATGTACTTCTAAAAGAAATGGATGATGGATAAATGATAAATCACCCCAAACATGAGATGAGACCATCATAAAAAGGTTTAGAAAGTCTTGTTTCTGACAAAAAGTTTCAAAATAGGTATGATTTTGATAAAATCCCACCCCCAAACAAAACAGAACATCGTCCACAATGTTAAAACCATGTCTAAAGTTTTTAAAGCACGAGGTGGGGAACAGATTACCATACTCAAACCACTAATGAAAGTGTACTGAAATGCATACCTAAGGAGAAACCTGAAGAAAATCTACGAGATAAAATGTATAAATATATAAATCATATATAATCATTGGGGGGGGGGGGGGGGGGAGGATAAAAGTTAACCCCTAAATAGGTTAAAACTCATACTATGAAAAAAGACACAATGGTATGCCTCCTGATAATGCTAATTTAATGTTTCATCCATACGTAAAAGTACGCACTCCTAAAATATGAACACGATAACACAGGGTGGCAGAAGGTGTGGGTGATGGGAATCACCCCAAAATAAGGCTAAAAAGTCAGTCTTGATGGATAAAGGCTACAAGGTCAATGAACTTTTATGGAAAAGGTATTCGCGTGATGAAAAGCATCAGTGGACCAAGGATGGTTGGAAAGAAGGGTATAGGGAAGAAAGGGGGCCTTATTGAGCCTAAAGGTAAGGGAAACAATGGCTCTATAAGAATGGTGCTAAATTTGGTGAGGAAGGCTAAATATTCGTGACCCATCAATGTGCTAATGATATTAATAAGTACCACAAGGAATGGGTTTGCAAGGATGATCAAGATTTGTGTCACGTAAATTGATAGTAGCACCACAAATACTCTTATGGATGGTAGGGTGGATGAAAAACTCAGCATATGGAATATGGAGCCAGAGGGTGGGTTTATGTAAGGACCTAAATGAGTGGATGGGAATGCCAGAGAAATGTGAAACAAGTTCCAAACATCATGGTGGATTTGGCGGATCGGGTGGGATAATGCATGTGGGAAGATGATCTAACTCAAGAGTAAGGGACACACACTTATCGGTAGGGCCATCATGATCCTTAAGGACACTTGTGAGAGCAAGTGTGGTATCAAAAGAATTAGTGGACAACATATCCTCCCATAAATCACCATCTGTGGTGGTGTGAAAATCAAGCGAGGCATTAAGATTCGAGATATAGGAATTAATATTAGACTCAAAGTGAGCCAATTTTTTTTTAGAGAGGATCCATATCAAGAGAGGTAGGAATCCTCTCCAAATTAATCTCGATGAATTAAGTGGAATTCGTAGCCGTACCTAACCTGTAAGGAAGTGGTGCATTGAGGACTCACATAGTGATCTCAATAGGAGTAAACATGCGAATATTTTTCAATATGACGAATAGGGGAATTATGAGTTATTTTAGGTTTGGTGGGGAAGGGTGAACCTCGATGTTAGGCTCTTTTGGATGTTTAGGGAGCCAATCAATCTCACTACCTATGGATAAGTCAACACAATTGTAAACTTGGAGCCATGTCGACGAGATGGTCACAACTTCAATATTCTCGGGGTGATAGGGTTCCTCACACTAAAAATGTGTGCCACAAGATGACTCATCATCATTTCATGTGGATGCAATAACGGGTTGACTTGGGGGAAATACGACTCTCTAGCACACTCGAATATATCTATGCATTTCTCAATCCGTTAAAGAGCTTGATTTGGAGCATGAGTAGCTTGATGAGAAGGCCCTATTCTGTGTGCTTTAGGTAAAGACAACCTTTTTTAAAATTATTAGGCACCAACTATGAGAACCAATTTCTTTAAACCAATTTTATCTTATTATACCATAATCATGCATCTTTGTGAATAATCATGTCATCACAAACAATTAAAAGATGCGGAACATAAAAATTTCAAGAAAAATCCCCCCAAAAGGGTAAAACCTTTAATTTCAATAAATGTTTGTAAATCGCAACTTACAACACACTTACAGAAATCTGCAATGAATTTATCGCAACAAAATCACATAGGCTATAACCTATAATTATCAATTGACTCCCATAAGAATCCACACGAATCGCAACACTATCTCCAATAAGTACAACCTCGAGTCTCCTCAAGTGACCGCAGTCGTCCGCAAGAAACTCCCTTAAGATCTACTAATCCAATAGTATAGATGACAATCCCAATGAACAAACTTCAATATAAGTGATTTGGTTTTCACAAAAGATTCATAAAGAATTGGGATTGATTTGGTGTGAATCATGTAAGGACATAATTTTATAAATGTCCGGGGTAGAATCTAGGAATTTTCTATTTATCCTATATCACAGCATGTATGTCTGATACGACTATATTCGACATGTCAACACGATCCTCCACGATGGCCTTGAACCGAATCCATGCATCCACCATCTTCATACATGCTTCATGCTTCACGCGACGTGTTGCTCTCCCGCTACTCCACTTCACGTAATTGGTAAAATGGTTTATTGGAGTTGTTTATATATGCATAAGTATTTGGGAATTTTTTGGAAAATATTTTTCAAAGTCTGATTTGTTTTTAACAAAAAGGTAGAAATTTTTCTAAGTGTAGAAGCGGACTTGCCTCGGTCGTCGAGCTCACGAGATCTCGTTCTAACGACATCAGTCTGTTATTCAAGCGACATGAGGATGTCGCGCGATCTCGTTTGAGCGACACGTGTCCTTCATTCGAGCGACATACCTATCTCGTTTGAGTGACGTCGCCGCCTCAATTTTGGTATAAATATCTCGGTACATTCTACAGGATTTTTTGAGTCTTTTTCGCAAACGTTTCTATGTTTCATAGCCTAGAAAACAGACTTCATGTTTTAAGGTTTTATACCTTCTTTATTCATAAAATCATTCCTACATATGTAAGTGAATCTTTAAACCTTCAAAGGATTGTTTTTACTCATGTGGAGAAGCCGTCTCTTTTCTATTGCTGCCCACCTGGAGTTCTTGCTAGAGATTCTAGAACCGACACCTAAGGGTATTTCGTATGTCACTCTTATTTTCATTGTAATCCGTGTAATCCGTTCATTACAAATTATAGTGAAAATAAAAAGGTTTTGCCCTTTTGGGGGTGATTGAATGTTCTTGCATGATCATATTGTCTTCAATCACACCTAGATGCATGTTTTAGGATTTAATTGAAAAACTGAGTTTAAATTAAATATTTTCTTGATTTGAACAAAAGCACACTCTCAAATTGGTATCAGAGCCAGGTTACACAATTCTACTATCTAATTTGCCGCAAAAATTTTCTAAGATATCAATTTTTTGAAAAAATGATTTCTTGAAAAAGGAAGCATTCCAAATTGAGCAATTATATAATAAAATTCTATTTTTTGACGAGACAAACAATGCTTACTGGAAAGCCCGCATGAAATATGCTTTAAAAGCCATTGATGAAAGAGTTTGGATTTTGGTTGAAAGAGGGTTGACACCTCCCTCCATCACTATTAATAACGTGACTAATCTAAAATATGTGACAGCATGGCCTTTAGAAGAATTCAAATGGTCATCTTTTAACTCTAAGGGTCTTAGTGTTATTTTTGAATTCGTCACACCGGACGAGTTCCGATGGATAATGACGTGTACCACGTCAAAAGAGGCATGGGATGTTTTAAAACTTACCCATGAAGGAACTAATTTTGTGAAAGAATCAAAATTGCAAAACTTAACAACTCAATTTGAAACTATCACCATGCTTGAGTCTGAATGTTTTGATGAATTCGATGCTAGATTATCTGATATTGTAAACACTAGCTTTAATCTTGGTGAACACATTCCTAATGCTAGAGTTGTTAAAAATATTCTAAAAACACTACCTAATAGTTTTATCCCTAAAGTCACTGTGCTAAATTCTATGGGTAATTTAAACATGCTTAAATTAGAGGAATTGGTTGTAGACTTACAAACCTATGAAATTGACATGTTTCCTAAGTCTGTTAAACCAAAACATAAGCGAATTACACTTAATGCCAATGATAGGAAGAGTGAGGGGTCGGCAAGAAAGAGAGTAGAGTCATATAGAAAAAGGTAGAAAGAGACGTCAGATTCCGAGTGTGACTTTGATTTAGATGATTTGGCCTTGTTTGCAAAAAATTTCAAGAAAATTCTCAATTTCAAGAAAAATAGAAATTTCAAAGATAAAAGGAATTTTAAGAAAAATAAGTTTGAAAAGAAAAATGAAAAAGATTTTAAAGTCACTCACAAGAAAGACAGTGAGAGATGTTATGAGTGCAACGGTAAGGGTCATAGAGACTTTGAGTGTGATAATAGGCTGAATAGACTTACCAAAGAAAATGGCAAAGTTGTCCTTAATTTTACCCTTAGTGACGATAATGAGGTCGAGTCAGTGGACTCTGGAGATGAGTCACCGCATGAGTGTAACTTCACCACATTCATGGCTAGTTATGTGAGTAACTCTAGTGCTTGTAACGATGATGAGGGTGCTATTTCACAGGGACACCTCGATCGTGAGAGAAAAGTGAGTGAAGGGGGGATGCTGCAAGTGAGAGAGAGAGTGATATTCAATGTGCCTACGCTCAGTTATATTCTGAGTCATTTAAAACCAAAAAGCGTAACAAAGCGTTAGTTCTTAGGATCACCAAGGGAGATTTCAGAAAAGCGAGAGAGAAAGAGTCATCCACCCGTACTACCTTAAGAGAGAGAGAGTCTACCTGTGTTGAGAGAGAAATTCGGTTTAGAGAAAGAGAGAGACTATTTGAAGAGACAGAGAGAGAGTTGTTTTGAGAAAGAGAAAGGGCACTTAAAAAATCACGTGGCTAGTCTTACAAGTGAGATCCATTCCTCCCAGGAGACTCGGAAGAAACTTGAAGCCCTTGTAGCCCAGCTTACTCATGATCTTGAGAGAGCACGAGAAGTCAAGGTTCAAATCGAGGACAGAACTGGAAAAATGGGAAAGATGCTCATCGGTCCCGCTTTAGGTTTTGGTGATAGGCAGGGAATAGGTTTTGATGGTGCCTCCACGTTCCAAATTACACCTGGACCAGTTTCTAAGTTTACTACTACTCTATATGTCCATCGTCAAAAACCACGAAGGAGAGTTCGACTAAGAAAAGAAAACCAAGGTCCTTCTAAGACTGTGTACTTTTGTACCTACTTCAAAAGAAAGGGCAACAACAGGGAGTTTTTTTTATAGTTTGGGTCGGACACGACGTACTACTGCTCCCCCACCTACCACTAGCGATTTCTCGAGTCTGAGAGAGCTTGTTAAGTTTTTAGATGTCACATCAGAGAGTTTGATGGAGGAATTCCGCCGGATGTCTTTGTCGTGAGTGAATACTTCCCACATCTCGGATAAAATCAACAACAACAACAACAACAGGGGTAGACAAAAAGTTACCACTTCCTGGGTACCTAAGAAAGATGAAAAGGCCCTTGTTATTAATGTCGCTCTCAAAGCACATAATATCTCATAGTGGCATTTTGATAGTGGTGCTCCATACATATGATAGGTGATGTCGCATTTTTTACCTACCTAGAGGATCATAAGGAAGGTAAATTCACCTTTGGAGACGGGAGTAAGTCTAGCATTGTAGGATGAGGTACAGTGAATTTACCAAGATTTCCTAAGCTAGATAATGTTTTGTACGTCAAAGGTTTGAAAGCAAACCTTCTCAGTATTAGCTAGTTGTGCGACGCTGACTTTGTCATAAAGTTTGATCGGAACGTGTGTAATGTCTATAATCAAGCAGGTAAACTTTTAGTGCAAGGGGTGAGGATAGAGGATAATTGCTATAAGACTTTGCCCAGGTCCTCACTTGTCAGCAACAGCACCACGTTCACTCATATGGATCTATGGCACCAACGTCTAGGTCATGTGAACTTTAGAGATTTGACGCATTTAGCTAAAAAGGGCATAGTACGTGGCTTACCATCGCTTGGAAAGCCAACTTCCACGGTTTGTGAACCCTGTTAATTAGAAAAGCAAATTCGCAGTCCTCATAGGAAGTTGCATTCCATTACCACCTCATGTGTGCTTGAGTTGATTCACATGGATCTTATGGGTCCTACTCGTACTGAGAGTCTGGGTGGTAAGAGGTATATCCTCGTGATGGTGGATGGTTTCTCCAAATATTTGATTGTAGGTTTTCTGAGAGAGAAATCCGATGTTATAGAGGTTTTAATGACCAAGTTCTGTGTCTTGAAAAACCAACACAGAGTCATTATTAACAGGATACGTAGTGACAACGACACGAAATTTAAAGAAGCAAAGGTAGATCTTTACTGTGATAGCCTTGGGATTAAACATGAATTTTTGTCCATAAGGACTCCTCAGCAAAATGGGATTGTTGAGAGGAAGAATCAGATGATTCAGGAAATGGCTAGTTCTATGCTTTGGGGTCATAAGGTGGCTAGGATATTTTAGGCAGAGGCGGTGTCTATCGCGTGCCACATAGTCAATAGGGCTTACCTGCGTCCACACACTTAAGACACCTTATGAATTGTGGACTGGCAAGAAACCCAACCTTGCATATTTCCATGTCTTTGGGAGTAAATGCCACATCCTACGGGATAGAGAGCAAGTAGAAAAGTTATATTCCCGGAGTGACGAGGGAATATTGCTTGAATATTCATCAAACAGTAGAGCATACAGGGTTTTTAACCTGAATAGCTCTATGGTTATGGAGTCAATAACTGTCACCATGCAAGATGATGAACCTCCGACGTTTGATGACCCTAGCCTTCAGTGCGAGGATGAGGACTTTTCTGGAAGCAATTTACTTGTCCCTCACACACACCCTGTGGACCCTACTCCTATGTTAGGGGACACACCTTCTTGGGTTCGTAAGAGTCATGACCCTGCCTCTATTGTAGGTGATCCCACTTTAGCGGTCAGGACTCATGCTTAACTAGAGAATGTTGTTAGCCATTTTTGCTACACGTCCACAGTCGAGCCCAAGAATCATAAAGAAGCACTCAAAGATGAACATTGGATATCTACTATGCAGGATGAGTTGCTTCAGTTTAAAAAGAACAATGTCTGGGAACTTGTCACCCTACCTAGTGAGCTGAGTGTTATAGGTATCGGGTGGATTTTTAAGAATTAAATGGATGAACATGGTACCATAATTAGAAACAAGGATAGGTTGGTTGCTCAAGGATGCACACAGATAGAGGGTGTAGATTTTGGTGAGACATTTTATCCTCTTGCGAGGCTTGAGTCCGTTCTCTTACTACTCTCCATCTCATGTTATCTGCGCTTCAAGTTATATCAGATGGATGTCAAGAGTGCCTTTCTAAATGGCATTCTACAGGAGGAGGTTTACATGGAATAACCAAAAGGACTTGAAGACCTGGAGCACCCGGAGTACGTCTACTATCTGAGGAAAGCCTTGTATGGTTTGAAGCAAGCACCTCGTGCTTAGTACGAGAAGCTTACTTCCTATCTCTTAGCTTGTGGCTTCAAGAGAGGGGGATTTGATATGACATGGTTCTTCAGGAAAGATGACGGTGCTATTTTGGTTGCCCAAGTCTATGTGAACGACATAGTCTTTCGATCCATGTGCTCCCAGCATGCTCACCACTTTGAGGAGGAGATGAAAAGTGAGTTTGAGATGAGCATGGTAGGTGAACTGACTTTGTTCCTTGGTATCCAGGTCTGTCATCTAGAGGATGGGATGTTCATCTCCCAATCCAAATATGCTAGAGACCTAGTGAAGAAATTTGATTTAGAATCCGCTAAGCATGCAAGTACACCTATGATTACTTCTACCAATCTTAGTAAGGACATTTCAGGCAAGGACGTACAGCAAACCTTTTATCGGAGTATGATAGGTAGTCCTCTCTACTTGCCTGCTAGTCATCCCGATATCGCCTTTAGTGTTGGAGTTTGTGAGAAATATCAGGCCTCCCCTAAAGAGTCACACTTACTCTCTCTTAAACGTATTATCAAATACGTGAGTGGAACTCTCTCCCATGGCATTTGGTATTCCTTTGATACCATTGACCCTTTGTCCGCATACTTGGATGCTAACTGAGCTGGGGATGCAGATTGATGTAAGAGCACTTCTGGTGGGTGTTTCTTCTTTGGTTCTGCTCTTGTCTCTTGGTTGATCAAGAAGCAAAACTTCGTCTATTTGTCCACTGCGGAGGCTGAGTATATAGACGGCAAAAGTTATTGTACACAACTTTTGTGGATGAAGCAGATGCTGGAGGATTATGGGGTATCACAGGACACCATGACCATCTGCTATGATAACACGAGCGCGATACACATATCCCGTAATCGAGTCCATCATTCGCACACAAATCACATTGGATACGCGAGAATTTATATGTTAGTTAGTTGAGGACAAGTCGTATCCCTGAGTTTCGTACACACTGACCTTCAGTTAGTCGATATTTTCATGAAACCTTTGGATGCCTTTAGATTCGAGGGTCTTAGGAAGTCTTTAGGTATTTGCACAGTTGACTTAAAGGATGGTCCATGTCTAGGATAGGATGCATTTTCATGTTCACATCATATGATTCATATTGCTACTTTGTATCATTTGTATTCTTAATTTTGCTTCTTCGTTTTTTTGAAAAAAAATCCAAAAAGATTTTCTTTTTATAAAAATTTTAGAAAAGCACAAAAAGAATTTTTTTTTACACCTCTTATGGATGATCATTTAAGATAGCCGAGTCACAACTTCCATTTTCATTTTCCATGTGACTGTTTGATAGTGATTTGAGACGCTACAGCATTGCATCGATTTACTTTACATTGTTTGGAGTCTTTGAGATGTGATTAGTGATATCTTTCTACATGTTTGGCTCCTTATCTCCTTTATTGCACACATTCATGGCTTTACTTGATTATTGTACTTGTCCATCACATATTGGCTTAAGTGTTTCCATCTCAAGTATGTCTATACAACGAACCATATGCGATAAAACTTGACAAGATTGGAATGCATGTAAAAACCGTTTTGGTGAGATTGTGAGGTATTTTAAAACGGAGAAGGGTTGCGCAAGGTTCTCATTTAACCTTTGTGAATACTAATCCACCGTTTAGTCAGACCTAAAAAATTGAGGTATTTTAACTATCCGGGGTCCAAGATGTTAAAAGAGCCCGAAAAAATTTAAAGGAAATAAAAAGTAATACATACCAACTATGGGTCATTAGGTTTTACCATCAACTCTCTAAAGTTTGAGAATTTAGATCAACTCTAAACAAAATATAAATCTGAGGGAGTTTGGTTGGAGAATTTAAACGGGTTTGCATTTCCTTGAAAGTCCTGAAAAGGTATTTAATTTTTTTGGGCGTTATTGGTGTGGAAATCACTTTGAGCTTTGATTTGCTGATTTGATTTAGTCAATTTCTGATATTTCCATCTTTTTACACCTAAGGAAGATGTTGAGTTCATTCGTTAGGAGTATCCGATATTCATCGTGCACATATGTGATGTTTGTATTCATTAATTTTCCTATCGAATTTAATCACACCCCTACATTTCCGCAATCATCGACTTGGTTATTTTTTTTGTTCTTTCATGGTGTGATTATTTGTTGTATATTTTGTGTGAAATTTTTTGTCAAAAAATAAAAATAGAAATTTCATTTATTTATGCCTCTCACATCTGTCTATTTGTGGACATCAAAAAAAGGGGGAGAATGAATTATGGGGGAGAATTGTTTGGTTTAATTGTTTGATTTTTGCATATCATTATATTTCAAATTGTTGCTTGTCACGGGGTATCTGCTTTATCTCATGTGTGTAGGTAAAAAATTGATGATTTTTGGATTGCACACCCTGATGAGAAAAGTTTTGAGAGTTGATGAAGATGTTGGAGTTAGATTGACGATAAGTCAGCTAGTATTCTCAGTTTGAGGGTTTAATGGGGATATTATCTTGTATGTCATTTGCTTTATGGAGATAGCATAATTCGAATTTTTATGTATGTACCGGCATAGACATGGGGGGATTTGTAAGGACATAATTTTATAAATGTGCAGGGTAGAATCAAGGAATTTTCTATTTGTCCTATATCACAGTATGTATGTCCGATACCACTATATTCGGCACATCAACACAACCATCCACGGCGGCCTTGAACCGAATCCATGCATCCACCATCTTCACACGTGCATCATGCTTCATGCGATGTGCTGCTCAACTCATTCCCGCTACTCCAATTCACGTAATTGGTAAAATGATTTATCGAAGTTGTTTATATTTCCAAAAATATTTGGGAATTTTTTAGAAAATATTTTTTGAAGTCTGATTTGTTTTTAACAAAAAGGAAATTTTTTTCTAAGTGTAGAAGGGGACTTGCCTCGGTCGTTGAGCTTACGAGATCTCGTTCGAACGACATCTATCTATCTTTAAAGCGATATGAGGATGTCACACGATCTCATTCGAGCAACATGTGTCCTTCATTTGGGCGACATACCTATCTCGTTCGAGCGACGTCGTCGACTCGATTTTCGTATAAATATCTGGGAACAATCTACACAATTTTCTAAGTCCTTTTCGCACACGTTTCTACATTTCATAGCCCAGAAAATAGACTTCATGTTTTAAGTTTTTATACCTTCTTTATTCACAAAATCATTCCTATATATGTAAGTGAATCTTGAAACCTTCAAAGGATTGTTTTTACTCATCTGGACTAACTTGTGGAGAAGCTGTCTCTTTTCCATTGTTGTCCGATGATATCGGAATCGACACCTGAGGGTATTTCGTATGTCACTCTTATTTTCATTGTAATCCGTGTAATCTGTTCATTACAAATTATAGTGAAAATAAAAAGGGTTTCCCCCTTTCGGGTATTTTTCCTCATTTGTGTGTGATTAAACATTTTTGCATGATCATATTGTCTTCAATCACACCTTGATCCATGTTTTAGGATTTAATTGAAAAAACTGAGTTTAAATTAAATATTTTCTTAATTTCAATGAAAGCGCACTCTCAAATCAAACACATAAGAAACCCTAAACTTTGAAGATAAAAAGGTTTGCCAAGATTCAATTTCGTTTTGAAAAAAGTCTTAATGAATTAGGTCTCCAAAATAGGTATTTATAGCAGAAAAAAAAAAGTTGAGGCGTCGCAGGTTGTTCGAACGACTTCAAACAACATCTCATGTTGTTACTAACGACCTTACAAACAATAGTTAATAACACAAAATAGTATGGGTTCGTTTGAAGCAACCAAGAAAGGACCCTTCTCATGACCCTTAAATTGATATTGCATGTCATTAGAAGATGTTGTTTGAATGACATGTCAATGTCATTTGAATGGCATTGCCTACAGGTCTTGAAACAATATTTTGACTTAGAAAAAATGCCCCAGTTTGTTTAAAATTAGTTTCGAAAAATATCCTAATATAAATGTAAAACATTTACGAAACTTAAACACATTTTATGGTAAATTGTACCTCAAGTTGTGCAAATTTTGAACATGCTTGTAATTCGGATTTGTCTTCATGAATGTATGAACTTGAGCTTCCCTCGACGGTTGTAGCAGTATATGACATACTCTATGTAAAGTATGGACTATGGAAAATATGTCCTTACAAATCTCCCCCTATGTCTATGCCGGTACAAAATAAATATAGCCTAATTATTGAAACAAAAAATCCTATACAAATATAATACCCTCCCGTGCAACCTAAAATTCGGAAAGATATTAAAAATGTAATTCTTAAAATTCGTTAAAATCTTCAACTTTGAAATCTTCAAATATCTATGCTTTCCTTGCGCTTCTTTTATGTGCTTTCCAAATAATCATCAAAGTCCTACACACAATAAACAAAGAAAATACCTTTGTGACGTATCACGTTTGAAATCAGATATATATAAATCAAATCAAGTAAATCAATCAAAAATCAAATCTTAAATCTCCCCCCATAATTCAAACTGTAACTCCCCCATAATTCATAATTTATTCTCCCCCTTTTTATTTGTCCGAAATAGACAAGGAAAAGAATAAACCAAAATAAATACGGAGTGTCATGAAAAACATAGAAAACCAACATAAATAAATCAAATACACTCATGCAAGGATAAACTCAAAAGATTTTCACAATCTTTCTTTTTTATTTTTAAAATTTTTCAAGCAAAGAAAATTTACAAAAAAAACACCATGAATTTACACTAATTAAACCAAATTGTGGAAATAGAATGAATGGGGTGTGAACATATTCAATAGGTAAATCAACTCAAACATACATAACATATGTGCCGGATGAATATGGAAACTTCTAACGAAGGAGCTCAAAATTGTCCCTAGGTGTAAATTTTTTTTAATTCAAATGACATCGACTCTATCTAATCAAGAAATCCAAGTCTAAAATGATTTCCACACCAATAATATCTAGAACTATGTAATGTTTTTTCAAGACTTTGTTAGGACGTGCAAATCCGTTAATATATCTCCATCAAAATACCCTCATATAAAATAAATCTTTTATTTTTCTATCGAGGTGATCTAAATCCTAATGGCCCCTTTGTGACTTATTTATCTGTTTGTTGCCTTAATTTTTTCTTGGGCTCTTTTAAAATGGTGGCTTTCATGACGTGATTATTATTCACTCGCAGACCTTTCCCATGTTCACTCATCAATTTTCAAATTTTAAATAAATCCTCATGGACAACGGTTCATACATGCAATACTTTCATTCTCAAGTTTTATCGCATTTGGTTCGTTTTAAAGATAGAATTGAGATGAAAACACTTTGACCCGGATGTGATAGATAAGTAAAATAGTCAAATAAATCCATGCAAGTGTGCATTAAAGGAGATCGAGAGTTAAATATGCAGAAAGTAATCTCAAATATCATTTCAATGACTCCAAACATTCTAAAGCACTTGGATGAAATGATGTATCGTCTCAAAATACTATCAAATAGTCACATGGATATGAAATGATGTTGTGATTTGGTCATCCTAAATGTCCATCCATAAACGGTGTAAAATGAAATACAATTTTTTTTTGTCACTTTCCAAAACTTTTATCAAATTTATTTTGCCTTTTTCAATTTTTCTAATAAATAGTAAATCTTTGTATTTTTCCAAAAAAATTAAAAAACAAAAATCTTTTGGTTTTTCGAAAAATATATCACAAATGAAAAAAAAAGTGGTACACATGTCATAACACTAGCAAAGATAGAACATGAAGCACAACTAGCGTGTGACAAACACAATCAACCGAAAGATCTAACATGAGGAGAATCACCTGCAATCAAACGAGAGTCATGAAGTAAAATTCCAAAAGCCTATAAGTTCGATTTCCTAAACCAAAAATATGTGTATTGATGCATGGGAGTTTTGGGAACCGATGTTACTCTATTATACTAAACTTCCTAGGAGCATTTTGAAGTGTGTAACAGAAACGCCTAGGATGACTTTACCTACCACAATGTGTGAAAGTGTAGATATGACGGTGAATGTTACCTAAAGGTGGTCCTTTCCTATCCTTCCTAGTTGGCCCTCTCTTAAACTTCATTGGTGGTTTTCGCCAAATGTTCCTATGTGGTTCTCTCTCATGCATGGTTTTATGTTTAGGAATGGGTGTAACATAATCATTGAAGTCAATACCACACCGATCATCCTTGATTTCGACGGTGCCTACCATCTTATCTCGATTTTTTAACCTAGTGTGACACCCCGACTAATTAAATACCGGGTAGCTACTCCTTTATTAAATCAATACAAAATGCCAAGTTGGTTCAGTTAATAGCATCACTGTCGAAAACATTTTAATGATTACTAACCACCTAGTATTTAAAAAGTAAGTTGCCAAATTTTAAGTTAAGTCTGATTAACATGCAATAAAAGAATAATGGAAGAACAACATAATCCATTCACCATAACGAAGTAATGAAATAACCAACAAACGATAATAAGAAGTCCGCAGGAAACTCCTCACAACAATCCCACAACTGAAAATAATATGACAAGACTGAATCCTGAATTAATTACATGCCAGAAGTCTAAAAATCTGAAATAACTGAAATATCTCTAAAAGAAATGGGCATCATGCCCTACAACTGATAAATGCTGAAAATAGAGTCAAGATAGATGAAGCGTCTACAAGCAAAGTCCTGTAACTTCCACAAACAGCTACAGCTCGTCACCTGAATGAGAATCCTATGCATGGTGCCCTTGTGTCTAGGCACCTAAAATGGTTTTTACAAAAATAGATTTGAAAGCAAATGGGTCAGAGCCCGAAAGTGGAAATCATTTTAAAAACAGCAAGTGTTTTAATAACATTAAAACATTAAATGCAAAATACATGTTAGGACGTGCACTCACATGAAATTCTCACCTCTCGCCTATATGTGCACTCCTAACGTACCGTACCCATCTAAATGACATACATATCTAACCAAACCGTAATAAGTTCTACCCCTTACTACTCAATTCCCATATTACATTCTAGCGTTATCAATTAAATAGAGGGCTTTACTTAAACTCAGATTCTCAATTTGTAATACAATTCACTATCGGTTAACCCGTTATGTTTTCTCAAAACATTACCATAATTATATTCACAATACCAACATGAAAGTTCCCATTAATAAAGTGTATATCATTCACGTCATAAATATACAATACAAGCACCCGAGACTAAGCTACGGTGCACACATACTCTGCTATCCATCCCGGTACATCACGTACATAAGGATCACGCATTCCGAATCTCTCAGGAATCGTTCTCAGATAACAACAATCACAAACAATGGAGGCGAACACAGTCACATCACATGGGTCACGCACATACCTACGCTCCCACGATCAGCAGACTTATTAACATCCCAATAAGCCCTTCTCTGACCTATGTTCTCGAGGTACCAGTCTAAATTCGGGCAACATAAGGATTAGAGGGCCCTAAGCGAACGTAAACCTCCCGTGATAGCTAGTATGGTAGGTATGTCATACACGTAAAATCATATACATATACTAAGTACACACACATCTTAGTAATCACCATAATTTATTTGGTACACTGCTCATTCTTATACCAACTTATAATGTTACCCAGTTACATATTCCCGGTTAACATAATTATTCACGCCGTTAATTGTTCTCACGTCGTAATAGACACTCACGTCCTAATCCATAATCTCCATTTGGTTCAAATCACACACCTATGTTTTACTCCTCATTATGCCCTAAATATCCCAAAATATATCAACTAGTCCTCAAGAAATGTCATCCCTGCATTTAACCAAGGTTATGGGACACTCGGGATCAAAACAGGCTAAAAAGCCAAAACTGTCAACTCGTTCGAAATCTCGTTCGAACGAGGCTGTTCGAACGACAGTTCGTTCGAACGAAGTGGGCTTTCTAACGAGGTGTCGTTCGAATGAAGTCATCGAACGAACTTCACCCTCGTTAGAAGTCAAAGGTCAACTCGTTAGAAGCTCGTTTGAACGAGCACGTTCGAACGACCTGGGCAGGTCTTCTAACGAGTGGCCAGTTTCGAGCCCAGATTTCCTATTTTCGTTTTTCCAACTTCTCTACACCTCTAATCTCATCTAAACATTAATCCAACGATTGTAGAAAGCCACTAATCATCCCTAAACATATTTAGGTTATATACTAACGTGTTTTGTGGGGTTAATTCATCCTAAGATCATTTAATTATCCAATCTGATAAATGCTGTAAATAAAGTCAAGATAGATGAAGCGTCTACAAGCAAAGTCCCGTAACTTCCACAAACAGCTACAGCTCGTCACCTGAATGAGAATCCTATGCATGGTGTCCTTATGGCTGGGCACCTAAAATGGTTTTTACAAAAATAGATTTGAAAGCAAATGGGTCAGAGCCCGAAAGTGGAAATCATTTTAAAAACAGCAAGTGTTTTAATAACATTAAAACATTAAATGCAAAATACATGTTAGGACGTGCACTCACAGGAAATTCTCACCTCTCGCCTATATGTGCACTCCTAATGTACCGTACCCATCTAAATGACATACATATCTAACCAAACCGTAATAAGTTCTACCCCTTACTACTCGATTCCCATATTACATTCTAGCGTTATCAATTAAATAGAGGGCTTTACTTAAACTCAGATTCTCAATTTGTAATACAATTCACTATCGGTTAACCCGTTATTTTTCTCAAAACATTACCATAATTATATTCACAATACCAACATGGAAGTTCCCATTAATTAAGTGTATATCATTCACGTCATAAATATACAATACAAGCACCCGAGACTAAGATACGGTGCACACATACTCTGCTATCCATCCCAGTACATCACGTACATAACGATCATGCATTCCGAATCTCTCAGGAATCGTTCTCAGATAACAACATTCACAAATAATGGAGGCAAACACAGTCACATCACATGGGTCACGCACATACCTACACTCCCACGATCAGCACACTTACTAACATCCCAAGAATCCCTTCTCTGACCTATGTTCTCGAGGTACCAGTCTAAATCCGGGCAACACAAGGATTAGAGGGCCCTAAGCGAACGTAAACCTCCCGTGATATCAAGTATGGTAGGTATGTCATACATGTAAAATCATATACATATACTTAGTATACGCACATCTTAGTAATCACCATAATTTATTTGGTACATTGCTCATTCTTATACCAACTTATAATGTTACACAGTTACATATTCCCGGTTAACATAATTATTCACGTCGTTAATTGTTCTCACGTCGTAATAGACACTCACGTCCTAATCCATAATCTCCATTTGGTTCAAATCACACACCTATGTTTTACTCCTCATTATGCCCTAAATATCCCAAAATATATCAACTAGTCCTCAAGAAATGTCATCCCTGCATTTACACAAGGTTATGGGACACTCGAGATCAAAATAGGCTAAAAAGCCTAAACTGTCAACTCGTTCGAACGAGGCTGTTCGAACGAGAGTTCGTTCGAGCAAAGTGGGCTTTCTAACGAGGTCTCATTCGAACGAAGTCATCGAACGAACTTCACCCTCATTATAAGTCAAAGGTCAACTCATTAGAAGCTCGTTCGAACGAGCTCGTTCGAACGACCTGGGCAGGTCTTCTAACGAGTGGCCAGTTTCGAGCCCAGATTTCCTATTTTCGTTTTTCCAACTTCTCTACACCTCTAATCTCATCTAAACATTAATCCAACGATTGTAGAAATCCAATAATCATCCCTAAACATATTTAGGTTATATACTAACGTGTTTTGTGGGGTTAATTCATCCTAACATCATTTAATTATCCAATCTGATAAATGTTGTAAATAGAGTCAAGATAGATGAAGCGTCTACAAGCAAAGTCCTGTAACTTCCACAAACAGCTACAGCTCGTCACCTGAATGAGAATCCTATGCATGGTGTCCTTGTGGCTGGGCACCTAAAATGGTTTTTACAAAAATAGATTTGAAAGAAAATGGGTCAGAGCCCGAAAGTGGAAATCATTTTAAAAACAGCAAGTGTTTTAATAACATTAAAACATTAAATGCAAAATACATGTTTGGATGTGCACTCACATGAAATTCTCACCTCTCGTCTATATGTGCACTCCTAACGTACCGTACCCATCTAAATGACATACATATCTAACCAAACCATAATAAGTTCTACCCCTTACTACTCGTTTCCCATATTACATTCTAGCTTTATCAATTAAATAGAGGGCTTTACTTAAACTCAGATTCTCAATTTGTAATACAATTCACTATCGGTTAACCCGTTATGTTTTCTCAAAACATTACCATAATTACATTCACAATACCAACATGAAAGTTCCCATTAATTAAGTGTATATCATTCACGTCATAAATATACAATACAGGCACCCGAGACTAAGCTACGGTGCACACATACTCTGCTATCCATCCCGGTACATCACGTACATAAGGATCACGCATTCCGAATCTCTCAGGAATCGTTCTCAGATAACAACAATCACAAACAATGGAGGCGAACACAGTCACATCACATGGGTCACGCACATACCTACACTCCCACGATCAGCAGACATATTAACATCCCAATAAGCCCTTCTCTTACCTATGTTCTCGAGGTACCAGTCTAAATCCGGGCAACACAAGGATTAGAGGGCCCTAAGCGAACGTAAACCTCCCGTGATAGCAAGTATGGTAGGTATGTCATACACGTAAAATCATATACATATACTAAGTATACACACATCTTAGTAATCACCATAATTTATTTGGTACACTGCTCATTCTTATACCAACTTATAATGTTACACAGTTACATATTCCCGGTTAACATAAGTATTCACGCCGTTAATTGTTCTCACGTCGTAATAGACACTCACGTCCTAATCCATAATCTCCATTTGTTTCAAATCACACACCTATGTTTTAATCCTCATTATGCACTAAATATCCCAAAATATATCAACTAGTCCTCAAGAAATGTCATCCCTGCATTTACACAAGGTTATGGGACACTCGGGATCAAAACAGGCTAAAAAGCCTAAACTGTCAACTCGTTCGAAGTCTCGTTCGAACGAGGCTGTTCGAACGAGAGTTCGTTCGAACGAAGTGGGCTTTCTAATGAGGTCTCGTTCGAACGAAGTCATCGAACGAACTTCACCCTCGTTAGAAGTCAAAGGTCAACTCGTTAGAAGCTCATCCGAACGAGCTCGTTCGAACGACCTGGGCAGGTCTTCTAATGAGTGGCCAGTTTCGAGGCCAGATTTCCTATTTTCATTTTTCCAACTTCTCTACACCTCTAATCTCATCTAAACATTAATCCAACGATTGTAGAAAGCCACTAATCATCCATAAACATATTTAGGTTATATACTAACGTGTTTTGTGGGGTTAACTCATCCTAACATCATTTAATTATCCAATCTCTACATATTTTCCCCCAATCTCAAGAACATGAACCCCAGAATTTATAATTCATCAAGGAGTCTAATTAAATCCATTTTTGTTTCATCCAAAGTATAATATCATCAGAATAATCATCTAAATACAAATCTACATGCGATTCCTCATCAAAATGTAATTTCTTATTCCAATTTAAATGGGTTTTTCATCAACTTCCAAGAACAATAAGATTTTATCAATTTCCTACCCATGGAAGAAACATTCTTTGCAAAATAACAAAATTAAACCACTTGCCTTATGTGTATCTCTGATTTTGGTGTCGATTTGATGGAGTATTCTCTCTCTCTCTGCAGAATTCTTCTATCCCTCTCTCTACAAGCCTTCTTCACCAAAGTGACAATGGTGGCTAGGGTTTGCCTTAGGAAATTTTGGAACAATTCTAATAAGCCCCGTAGCCCCATAAGTACTAAGATGTGGTTAGTGGTTTTAGTGGGTAATTACCAAGTCAGCTTTTTAATTCCCAATTTTAGTAGGTTTTAATTCCCAAAAATTCAAAATTACCAAACTACCCTTATACGTTGCCGGTATGGCCTAAAAATGCCCCGGGACCCAAACTAAACCCCCGGCTAGTGTTTTCTTACTATCTTGAGCCTTCCGGACGCGTTGGCGCACTCAAAATGACCATACGGTTTATAGAAATAAAATTCAATTTTTAATTATCATAATTATATTCCATGACGCGACTGTCACACGCGTCTCAACAAGATTTCCAAATTGCCATATTTTATCTCACGACAAATTCAATAATTCCATATTCATATAAAGCCATATATATGCAATATAACCAAATACCAACTCACATCTCGCTAGTATTTTACCCGGATTAATTTCCAATTAATTCACATTTAATTTAATTAATCCCATAAATAAATATCACGAAAATACGGGGTATTACACCCACACTCCAAATCAAACTTCATCTTACTTGAATCCATCAATCTCTTTTAAAGTTCACCAATCCTAGACTCGAGCAAACTCTTAGACTCCTCAAACTCAAAAAGCTCCTTTTGTATAGCCTCCATAAATCCTCGAAGACTATCTCTCCCACCCTCAACATATTCAAGCTTCTCTTAAAGAGTCTTCTCACATACCCTAAGATCCTCAAATAAGGCATCATTATTATTCTCTATGGCACATTCTTTCAATTTAGCTTCTAACTTCAAGTTTGCCTTCCATACCTTCAAAGTTTCTTAATACAATTCAGCTTGAAAGTCTCCCTTGTCCTCACTCTCATCCTCACTCACATCACCCTAATTTTCTTGGGCATCACTACATGTGGTTGCGAAAAAATAAAGCAAAGAATTATCTTCATGAGAAGATTTTTCGTCATCACTCACATGATTAGACACAAATGTGGTAAGGACTCTCTTACTGGCATAAAAATTTTCTTCTTCAGGGTCACTATCACTAAGGGTAGATATATGTTTTATTGGCTCATTAACATTCTTCCTTAGATTATTGGGACAATCATCTATCCTATGGTCAAACCCCTCACAGAAAAGACATGTCTCAAAATCATCCTTTTTAACTAAGTTCTTAAGTGGAGACTTCATACGTGTTTTCCAACAAGAACCGTCAGAAAAATGTGTTCTAAAATCATCAAACCCTCTAAAAGTCATACCTAAAGACACCGGGGCACTTCACACAATAAAATAATGTTTCTAGCTTTGACACCAATTTGAGAAGGCCCTTTTGTGTGTGCTTCAGGTAAAGACAGCCTTTTTCCAATTTCTCAAATTTATTATGTACCAAATATGAGAATTAATTTCTTTAAACCAATTTTATCTTCTTAATCCCTAATAATGTGTCTATGTGAATAATCATTCAATCACAAACAATCAAAAAAGCTGGACATAAAAATTTTGGGAAAAATCCCCCGAAAGGGCAAAAACTTTTATTTCAATAAATGTTTGCAAATTGCAAATTACAACACACTTACAGAAATCTGCAATGAATTTATAACAGTAAAATCACATAGTATATAACCTAAAATCAGTAATGTACTCCTGTAAGAACCCACAAGCACCGTAACTCTATCTCTAGTAAGGAACGCCCTCGAGTCTCCCCAAGTGGCCATAGCCATCGGCAAGCGACTCCCTTAAGAGATACCAATCCAGTAGTAGAGAAGGCACTCCAAAAGAACAGACTTTAATAGAAGTGATTTCTATTTCACAAAAGATTCACAAAGAATTGGGATTATTTTAGTGTGAATCAAACACATAAAAAACCCTAAACTTTGAAGACTAAAAGTTTGCTAAGATGCAGCTTCGTTTTGCAAAAACTCTAATGAATTATGTCTCAAAAGCAACTATTTATAGTTGAACACAAAATTTGAGGCGATGCAGGTCATTTGATCTACTTCAAACAACATTTAATGTCATTACTAACGACCTTACAAATGATAGTTAGAAACACAAAACAGTATGGGTTAGTTTGAAGAAACCAAGAAACGACCCTTCTCGCGACCTTTCAAACGACATTGAATGTCGCTAAAAGTTATCGTTTTAATGACATGTCAATGTCATTTGAACGACATTGCCTTGTCATTTGAACGACATAAGTGACAAAGATTTATTTTAAAAGCCTTGCCTAAAGGTCTTGAAAAAATATTTTGACTTAGAGAAAATGCCTCATTTTATTTAAAATTAGTTACTAAACATATCCCAATATAAATGTAAACCATTTACGAAACTTAAACATATTTTATGCGAAATTGTACCTCATGTTGTGCAAATGTTGAAAATGCTTGTAATTTGGGTCCTTCTTCATTAATGTATGAACTCGAGCTTCCCTCGATTGTTATAGCGGTATACGACATACTTTTTCTAAATTACAGACTATTGAAAATATGTCCTTACACTTGCACTTACTCAATGATGAAATTTTACAACAAGCTTTTGAGATTAGATGTGGATGATGGTGGGGAAGTGATTGGTGAAAGTGCAATGACGTATGGTTGAGGTGGACACTACTGGCCATTAACATGACTAAGTGGAGAATACTCATATGATGTGGGGGACACAGAGTAAAGTTCATCATACACAATGAGTCCATCCATGAGGGATAAAAGGTTAATAATCGTGGGGAGTGTATTGAGCGGACTGATCGGGATGGGGTGCACTTGGTTGCCATGATGCCTATTCAAAATTGAGAGGATTCATAACATGGGTGGGTGATCAAGGCTACATGAATAACTTGTTTTCTGATAGTCTAGTAGTTATTTTTTCCTATTTGTTGTGTTGCGAACAGAAATTTATTTATGAGATTCGTTGAGTAGGCATATGTTACTTGTCTGCTACAAGATAGCTAGTTTTTGGTGGCTTTCGACATAAAAAAATCACTCGATATTGGATATGTTATGACAATAGGATGAAATGGGTTCCATAATAGTTTCATGTGGATATACTTGGTTCATGATTGGTTCGGATGGATAAGGACGAATATGGGCACTCATGGGACAAATGATCATCTTGAAAGAAAAAGGTGTAGAGCGAAGCATTGGATGCATTTATGTTTATTATTAAAACGAAAGTAAACAAATTAGAAATGAAATAAAAATTAACTAAAATATTTTGACGAACTTAGTGTGGGAGGGTTTAATGAAAAATATTCAACTTCCACAGTCTTAAATTAATCTACAAGATTAACTTCGAAATTTGAAATGACCTAAGACTAATGCTTTTTTCCATATTAAGGCTAGTTAATATAAGTTAATAATTTATTCGTTAAGAAATTTCTTTGAATTCTCCATGATTTCGTCTTTAAATATTCGAGATAAAAGCCATTTCCAATCACCCTCTCTCGAGGCGAAACCAAAAAATTATCATTTAAATTATTTTATAATTTATCACAAAAAGTGAGATTTAAAAAACAAGTTTAACTCGAGAAAAGTCTATCTATAGTTTGATTCCTCAGACAAAAATGAATTTAAATCTTGGGTTCTTTCTCATTGACTAGATCACCGCATCTCTCATAGGAGGGAAATTTTTTGAATTATAGAAAATTAATCACCCTTGCTCGAGGTGAAACTGGAACCCACTTTTTCCTCTCGAAGCCCAACATCAATCATAATTAATTCAATGAAATTTGGTAATGGGATTTAAAATTTAAGAAGTTAATAAAATAAATGACAATGCAATGGTGACTTCGTTTCTCTCATTAAAATGAATATTAGCCTAATTTTAGTATATATGAACACATGTTATAGAATGAAAATGGTTCCAATAATATTACTCCAAATTACAGTATATTGAGAGAATAATGAATACAAAATTTATGATAAAAAACACTCACATATTCTTTAAATTCTAACCACATAATACCCTCTCAAAAATAAAAATTAAAAAAAACAAAAGAAACAAGGAAATATTGGGGATAACTTGGAGAAAAACATGGGGTGATAACACACACACACACACACACACACACACACACACATATATATATATATATATATATATATATATATATATATATATATATAGAGAGAGAGAGAGAGAGAGAGATAGAGAGAGAGAGAGAGAGAGAGAGAGAATGGGTTTGTTTGGGTTATGTCAGGTGTGGTGAGGATGAGAGTTGGGGGAATAATGGGTTTTATTTGTGTATTAATTTATGGTTAGTCTAGGAGAGGAAGAGAGTATTATTTGGTCGTGAGAGAGGGAGATATTAGGCGATGTCTTTTGTGTTTTTTTTTAAGTGGTGAAGGTGGTGGGGATATGTGTGTAGTATTGTGTGTGTTTCGATAAATGAAAAAGAAGAAGAAGACAATGAAAAATAAGTAGAAAAAATGTGGGGGACATAAAAGAAGAAAAGTTGGGTTCGTATTTTGTTGGGTGGTATAGGTAAGTGTAGGTTTGGTGGAAAGTAGTAGGAGGGGTTTCGGGTATTTAGGTGTAAGATGTCTAGTGTGTGTGTGTGTGTGTATATATATATATAATACATAGTATAGGCACTAAATACATATTCCACAAATACTATAATGTGACATCCCGCTCACCAAAATAAGGGGTGGCCAGCCCGATACTCCAATATAACAGAATCATGGATGGAATCATTCTCAGCATCACAACAATATAATAAGTATACGAGATAACCACCCTAAATTTCGGAAAAACGGGTTGTCCAAAAATTTTTGTTTTATAAGTTAAGGAAATAATTTAAACAACCCAATTTAAAAAGAAAGTGGAATCCAAAAAAACTTATATTACATCCGCAACAAGAATACAGTATGGGGATCGAATATGCTGTCGATCAACCGGTATATACAACGTATTTAGCAAGTTTAATTTAAGTTACATAATACATCCATTATACAGTTACAAAAGTTCGGGCCACACACCTGAGTGAAAGACCCGATCATAACTTGAATACAAAAATGAAGGCCTCTAACAACATAGCCCGTAATATCTGTAAGGTATTACGGCTCCACAAAAGCATCGAGTAGGAAAAATCAGAACGGGCATCCTTGCAGCGGAGCACCGGAGCGGATACAAGATTCATGCACAATAAGAAATAGGAACGAGTCAGGGCCCGGTTTTATATGATCACTGTGACAACCCGCTCACCAAAATATGGGGTGGCCAGCCCGATACTCCAATATGAAGGAATCATGGATGGGATCATTCTCAGCATCACAACAATATAATAAGTATAAGAGATAACCACCCAATAATTCAGAAAATGGGTTGCCAAAATTTTGTTTTATTAAAAGTTAAGGAAAATCATTTGAATAACCCAATATAAGAAGAAAGTGGAATCCAAAAGACATATTACACAACAACAAGAATACAATAAGAGGACCGAATATGATGTCGATCAACAGGTATATATAACGTATTCAGCAAGTTTAATAAATTACATAATACATCCATTAAGCACTTACAAAAGTTTGGGCCACACGCCTGAGTGAAAGACCCAATCATAACTAGAATGAAAAATTAAGGCATCTAACAACATATCCCGTAATATCCGCAAAGTATTACGTCTCCCCAAAAGCACCGGAGTAGAAAAAAATCAGAACGGGCGTCCTTGTGGGGGAGCACCTGAGCGGATACAAGATTCATGCACAAAAAGAAATATGAACGGGTCAGGGCCCGGTTTTATATGATCACCAGATAAATAAAAAGCAGTTAATCATGAATAATAAAGATGAGAATATATCAACAAAATCTCAAAGCATAAAAAGACAATTTAAATGATTATAACTTTTATTTAGTTATGCAAGGAGATATAATTAGACATCATTAATTAAAAGTCTCCATCATTATTCACCATTTCATTTCATTTTCCATTCCTTATTAGGAATATAATTACTATCATATA
This sequence comes from Sambucus nigra, assembly GCA_949130495.1. Classification (NCBI taxonomy): domain Eukaryota; kingdom Viridiplantae; phylum Streptophyta; class Magnoliopsida; order Dipsacales; family Adoxaceae; genus Sambucus; species Sambucus nigra. Next base: position 516,558,866 of record OX422219.1, read on the forward strand.
CTCTTTGTGGCATTTCTCATACATCAAGTCCCACTTGATTTACAATGGTTATATTCATATGCATATAACGATTCTAAGACCGCCCCTCCGAGTTTACCCACTGGGCATGCCCCTAAATGACTATCATCTTCCAGGGCCTATCAACAATACAACCTGGGCACCTAACGTAACGTCGGGAAGTGGCCATACGCCTGCGAGTGAGTCATAACCACACCCGGAATTACCTCACTAGTGCAAAATAAAACATATAACAATCCATCATATGGCCGAGGGCTATAGTCTCCCTGCGTTCATTATTCATGGGACATCACCTCATGGGCGAACTTCCCTTATGATAGCATTTAGAGAGGTGTGTTTAAGTAAATTAGAATTTACCATCTAAATCTCATTTTCATTACCATTTTTCATATCTATGATCATTTTATCTGAAACCATAATCATTGAATATTTTCATTAGTATTCATCATGTACTAAGTCCCGAATTATTCTCCAAGAGGTCACGATATTTCTACAAGTCATAAGGTTTTATATACCTCAATTAGGCCCCTAAAGTCTCCAAGTATGGCATAAAACTCCTAGACGCCTAATAATTAACTAAAGGAAAGAAATGCCCTAACCTCATTTTGTACACCTCCGAAAAAAGCCCCGTTTAACCCATTTCTAAGGTAGGGTGGTAACCCAACTCAACTGAAACTCTAGGACTCTAAGTTTACTTCGTACAAGAAGGTTCCTAGGTCCTAAGCCTAAAGGAAAGGGTTGGAATTGAGCTAAGAAAAATCACTCAAAATTGCAGGATTTCTGAATCGATTCGGCCTAGCCGAATCGATTCGGTGAGGAAAGCGAATCGATTCGGACCAGCCGAATCGATTCGATCAGGAAATTTGACTTTCTGTATAATTGCCAAATCAATTCGGACAGGACGTATCGATTCGTCCCAATCAGACCTGTAATCTTCCCCTTGAGCGAATCGATCCGGACCAGTCGAATTGATTTGTCCCTGTGAATTGGCCAAGTTTGGCTATGGAGACTTGGACTCCTAAATTCCCCTAACTCCAATTTCCCCAAACCAAGATCATTTATTGCCACCAACTGATTATTAATGCATCTAATAATAACGATTTACACCAATAAACATCCAAATCAACCTCCAAGGATTCAAAACCCATAAATCCCTAAAAACCCTAACATTGTTAAACCATAACTAATACACAACTATCAATACAAATTATTCATCTTAAATCACATATTAGCAAGTTGAAAACTTTCCTTGATGTAGGAATCTCATATTTTCTTGTAGTAGCAACAATCTCCAAGCTTCAATCTCTCTCTTTTCTTCTTTCTCTCCACAAGTTCTCTTCTTCTCTCTTTCTCTCTAGGTCACTAAATGCACTTAAGGGAAATAAATGAAAAGCAAGACTTAAATCGTGCATTTAGTCTAATATCCCAACTTAAATGATTAATACCACATTAAAATGACTCACAACTACGCGTTTATGCTAAAATCAGTCAAAAGTGTGCGAAACATAAAAATACAATATGGCACTTATTTTGACTATCTCGCACATTTTGGGACTAACTATGCCCTCCAAATTATCATTTGGAAATTTTATAACTCATTTCAATTTCCGGTTTCATTTTAAACTATAAATGTCATTTAAATCTTATGACACTATAAAACACAACATGGTGATATTTACTTACACATACAGTAAATATGCAATAATTTAGTAAATATTAACCTTTATCTCATTTAATTAATATTTACTCCATAATCCAGCATTTTATTTAATTATTTCACACAGTAAATAAATATAAAATGGGTTCTCAAAAGTGAGGGTCGTTACATACTCCCCCCCCCCCCCTTATGAGGGAATTTTGTCCCCAAAATTCAGGCGTACCTTGTATAAAGAGATGCAAATATTTTCCCGCATATCATCCTCGTGTTCCCACGTCGATTCTTTAGCATTGTGATGACTCCATTGGGCTCGCACCAAGAGCACCACTCGAGATCTCAACCTACTCTCCCCATGCTCTAGGATTGCAACCGGTTGTTCTTCATACGAAATATCGGGTTGCAAATCGATATCCTCGAAAGGAATATGCCAAAGGGCACCTTCACACCTCTTATACTTCTTCAAAGAGGAAACATGAAACACATCATGGATTTGTTATAAAGGTTCCTGTAAGGCAAGTTGATACGCCACTAGACCTACCTTAGCAATAACGGGAAAAGATCCAACAAAACACGACGCAAGCTTTCCTTTCTTCCTAAAGAGCTTGATACCTTTCATTGGTAACACTCGCATCAAGACTTGATCCCCAATCTCCAACTCCATATGCCTTCTATTCGCATAGGCATAACTCTTTTGTCGATCTTAAGCTATCCGAATGTGATTCCGAATGAGTTCAATTTTAGAAGAAGTATCTTCGATCATTTCAGGTCCAAGAAATTTATTATCTCCCACCTCCAACCAACACGTGGGTGATCTACAAGGTCGGACATAAAGTTCTTAGTAGGGAGCCATCCTAATTGTAAATTGGTACGAATTATTATAAGCAAATTCGACAAAAGGTAGATATTGTTCCCAACCACCCTTGAAATTAAGCTTACACATTCGGACCATATCCTCCAACATTTGGTTGACTCTCTCAGTCTACCCATTTGTTTGAGGATGATAAGAAGTACTTAACTTCAATTTGGTTCCCATAGCCTCTTGGAAACTTTGCCAAAAGTGGGAAACAAAAATCTTATCTTGGTCGGAAACTATATTTAAGGGCACCCCATGGAGTCTGACAACCTCCGCGATGAATAACCGGGCATAACCAGCAGTATCATAATCTATGAGCACGGGTAGAAAGTGTGCCGACTTAGTCAAGCGATTGACAATCACCCAAATAGAATCACAACCACTTTGTGACCTTGGTAAGCCCGTAATAAAGTCCATCGATATACTCTCCCACTTCCACACCAGAATCTCTAACAGTTGCAATAAACATAACGGTCTCTGATGATCAATCTTGACCAATTGACAAGTAGTGCATTGGGATACGAACTCATAAATATATCGCTTCATGCCTGGACACCAATACTGACGGCGCATGTCTTGATACATCTTGTCCCCACCAGGATGCGTCAAAAATTTTGATCCTTGAGATTCTGCCATCACGGCCCGTCTCAAGTCCCCTTCGTTCGGGGCAATGAGTCTCCTATGGAAACGTAATCCTCCCTCAAAACTTATTGACTAGGATTCTGCTCCCTCGAATAGCAATCGGCGTATATGGTCCTGACAACCTTGGACCCTTCCTTAGGCTTCTACAACCCTTGCTACAATAGTTGGCGTGACGGTCATCACTGACATGAACACCCTAGAAATCGCATCTTCCTGACTGAGCTCTTTCATTTAACTTTCCATACTTACGCTAACTCCCCCTCGGGCTTTCTACTCAAAGCATCCTCTACCACATTCACCTTGCCCGGGTGATCGTGGATGTCAAATTGATAGTCTTTCACAAACTCCAACCATCGGCATTGCCGCATATGTAAATCTTTTTGTGAAAATAAATATTGCAGCGATTTATGGTCTGTGAAAAGACTAAATTTCTCCCCTAGGAGATAATGCCTTCAAATCTTCAAGGCAAAAACAACCGAGGCAAGTTCCAAGTCGTGCACCAGATAATTATTTTCATGGGGCTTTAGCTTGCGGGGAGCATAAGCAATAGCACGTCGCTCTTGTTGAAGTACACCTCCCAATCGTTGTAGATATGCATCGATTAAGACTAGATATTCCAACCCCAGCTTTGGCAATGCAAGGACTAGAGCAGAAATCAATCTATCCTTAATCTCATCAAAAGAAACCTGACATGAATCATCCCAAACGAACCTCTGGGTTAAATTTATCAAAGGGCTAGCAATTTTTGAGAAACCCTTGATAAGCCGACGGTAATAACCCGCCAAACCCAGAAAACTACGAAGCTCGGTAGGTGTCATGGGCTGACCCCACTCCCTCACCGCAACCACTTTGCTTGGGTCCACCGAAATACCATGGGATGTCACAATATGACCCAGAAACTCTACCTCCTGCAGCCAAAAGCCTCACTGCTCAAACTTAGCATACAATTGGTGATCCTTCAATCTTTGTAGGACCAACCTCAAATGAGTAGCATGATCAAACTCCGTTTGAGAATAAACTAGGATGTCATCGATGAATACAATAGCAAACTGGTGCAGGAAGTCCCGAAATACCCTATTCATGAGATCCATAAATATGGCGGGGGCATTGGTTACTCTGAAAGTCATAACCAAAAAATCATAGGACCCATACCTCGTCAGAAAAGCGGTCTTGGATACATCCTGCTCCCGTATCCTCAACTGATGATACCCCATCCTTAAATCAATTTTAGAGAAGTACGACGCTCCCCTAAGTTGATCAAATAAATCATCGATACGAGGAAAAGGGTATTTGTTCCGGATAGTGACTTTATTCTACTCTCTGTAGCAACACATAATCGGAGAGAATCGTCCCTTTTCTCCACAAACAACACCAGAGCGCCCTATGGCGACGTGCTACGCCGAATGAATCCCTGCTCCAACAACTGCTAAATTTGGTCTCTTAATTCCCTCATTTCCACAGGATCCATATGATATGGAGCTCTCGCAATCGATCGAGTTCCCGATGCTAAATTGATTACAAACTTAATCTCCCGACTCGGAGGCAAACCCGGTATTTCTCAGAAGACATCTTGGAAATATCTAACAATCGGAATATATTCTAAGGGAACAACTACATCTCGAGAAGTCTCTTCGGATATACAATACAAGTAAGCACTACTACCTCCTTCTAAACGAGGCATAACCACCAAGAACATTTCTTGTCCCCGAACAGCAAAAATTATACTCTTCCCGTAGCAATTAACTATCGCGTGATACTTCACTAGCCAATTCATACCCAAAATCACATCATACCCGACCATGTCTAGGACGAGAAAATCAGCCTCAAAGCTCAAATTACCAAGAGTAATTCCTATTTGTTTACAAACAAAGAAAATTAGTGAACCATCACCCATAGAAGACTCGACACTAGTGAAGGTACTCTCTGCAGATTTTATCAACTCTGTAGACGGAGAAAAACTTCTAGAAATGAATGAGTGCGTCGCACCCGTATCAAACAAAATGCGACCCATGTGCCTCTGAATAAGAAAGTTACCCTCAATAGCTGGCGGTGTCGGCGGAGCCGAAGGAAGCATAGCATCCTGAATGTAATAGACTCGCCCATACTGTAGTTAACCCTGTTGTGGAGGGGAAACTAGATTAGGTACCTGCGGTGGTGGCTGAACCTGTGGATGATGAGGAACCCTAAGAAGCTGACCCCCAACCAACTGAGGACACTCCTTCTTATAATGACCCGCCTCCCCACAATGGAAGCACCGTCCTATCATATTCTCTGGATTTCGGCCCCGATTATTTCTAAATTGGGTACCACCTTGGCCCGGATGGCCCCTACCCCAGCGACCACCCCGACCTATTTGTTGTTGTTGCGGGGCACCCTAACCGTGCCTATTGTTATTTCCACCCAAATTAAACCCACCCAAACGTTGCCTTTTTGACAAGTCCCCTTGCTGGGGATCCCTTTCTTTCTGCTTATTACCCAAAGATTGGGACGAGGGAAAGACTCATCCTCTAGTCCCACTACCTCCAGGTTTTCCCGCTTTCACCACCACTGTAGCTTTCTTACCACTCTGCATATACAACCGATGTTCTTGGAAATGGAGCAATTCCGCATTCATTACCTCACCAAAAGTTTGCAAGGCTGGATTACCCAGTAAATGTTGACGGATCCTCCAGTTCAAACCTCCCATAAACTTCGAAACCTTCCTCTCTTCCGGAGTCACCTCGTCCGGTACAAAACTTGCTAACCGGGTGAACTCCTCTGCATATTCTGCAAGTGACCGTTCTCCCTACACCACATCCTGAAGCTTCCTTCTCATCTCTCTTTGAACTACGGGAGGGAAGTACTTCTAGTCAAACAAGACCCAAAACTCAGTGATAGTCATGGTATCTCTCTTCTCTACTATAGTCATAAACTCCCACCAATGTAATGTGACCCCAATGAGTTTAAAAGTAGCAAGGACTTGTTTCCTCTCCTCACTACACTCCACCATTCGAAGATTGCGTTGCATATCCTTCTTCCACTAATTAGCTCTAATAACATCAGAACCTCCATCAAATTCTGGGGGATTGCCCTTTAAAAAGGACTCTTTAACTATTTCCAATGGAGAAGGTCCCTTAGGAGCTTGTACATCATGTGCTCGTTGCTGTTGAGCTTGTGGAATTTCCTGAGCCACGGTGGTCATAACAGCATTAACTGCTTGGGTATTTGCTACATCAGTAGCATTTATTGTTCCTTGTGGCGACGGTAGAGGACCAACCTCCTCTACTACAACAATATTCCTTCTAGATGGGTGACCTCTTTTAGGCGGCATCTGAGATGAAGAAATAAATAGAGTCAGAATACTATTCAAAATAGTCTATCTTGAAGAAGGTCGCAAATATAAGTAACTAAGCAGTCCTAACATTAGACTCTATATCAAGGAACGCTACAGTAGAACGTGACAAGTCCACATAGATCCTAAAGACTTTAGAACCTGATGCTCTGATAGCATCTGTGACAACCCGCTCACCAAAATATGGGGTGGCCAGCCCGATACTCCAATATGACGGAATCATGGATGGGATCATTCTCAGCATCATAACAGTATAATAAGTATAAGAGATAACCATCCAATAATTCAAAAAATGGGGTGCCAAAATTTTTGTTTTATTAAAAGTTAAGGAAAATAATTCGAACAACCCAATATAAGAAGAAAGTGGAATCCAAAAGACTTATATTATACAACAACAAGAATACAATAAGAGGACCGAATATGCTGTCGGTCAACAGGTACATACAACGTATTCATCAAGTTTAATAATTTACATAATACATCCATTAAACAGTTACAAAAGTTTGGGCCACACGCCCGAGTGAAAGACTCGATCATAACTAGAATACAAAAATAAAGGCGTCTAATAACATATCCCGTAATATTCGCAAAGTACTATGGCTCCCCAAAAGCATCGGAGTAGAAAAAATCAGAACGGGCATCCTTAAGGAGGAGCACTAGAGCGGAGACAAGATTCATGCACAAAAAGAAATATGAACGGGTCAGGGACCGGTTTTATATGATCACTAGATGAATAAAAAGTATGACAGTTATGACCAGTTAATCATGAATAATAAAGATGAGAATTTATCAAAAAAATCTCAAAGCATAGAAAGACAATTTAAATGATTATACTTTTGTTTAGTTATGCAAGGAGATATAATTAGACATCATTAATTAAAAGTCTCCATCATTATTCACCATTTCATTTCATTTTCCATTCCTTATTAGGAATATAATTACTGTCATATACTCTTTGTGGCATTTCTCATACATCAAGTCCCACTTGATTTTGAATTGTTATATTCATATACATATAACGATTCTAAGGCCGCCCCTCCGAGTTTCCTCACTGGGAGCCCCCCTAAAAGACTATAATCTTCTAGGGCCTATCAACAAGACAACTTGGGCACCTAACGCAACGCCAGCAAGTGGCCATATGCCTGCGAGTGAGTCATAACCACACCCGGAATTACCTCACTAGTGCAGAATAAAACATATAACAATCCATCACATGGTCGAGGACTATAGTCTCCCTGCGTTCATTAGTCAAGGGACATCACCTCATGCGTGAACTTCCCTTATTATAGCATTTAGAGAGGTGTGTTTAAGTAAATTAGCATTTACCATCTGAATCTCATTTTCATTACCATTTTTCATATGCATGATCATTTTATTCAAACCCATAATCATTGAATATTCTCATTAGTATTCATTGTATACTAAGTCCCGAATTATTCTCCAAGAGGTCACGATATTTCTACAAGTCATAAGGTTTTATATACCTCAATTAGGCCCCTAAAGTCTCCAAGTGCGGGCTTAAAACTCATAGATGCCTAATAATTAACTAAAGGAAAGAAATGCCCTAACCTCAATCTGTACACCTCCGGAAAAAGCCCCGTTTAACCCATTTCTAAGGTAGGGTGGTAAGCCAACTCAACTGAAACTCTAGGACTCTAAGTTTAATTCGTACAAGAAGGTTCCTAGGTCCTAAGCCTAAAGGAAAGGGTTGGAATTGAGCTAAGAAAAATCACTCGAAAGTGTAGGATTTCCAAATCGATTCGATCGAGCCGAATCGATTCGGTCAAAAAAGCAAATCGATTCGGACCAGCCGAATCGATTCGGTTAGGAAATCTGACTTTCTACATAATTACCGAATCGATTTGCTTAGTACAAATCGATTCTTCCTAATCATACATGTAATCTGCCCCTTGAGCGAATCAATTCAGACCAGCTGAATCGATTCTCCCCAACGAATTGGCCATGTTTGGCTATGGAGTCTTGGACTCCTAAATTCCCCCAACTCTAATTTCCCCAAACCAATATCATTTATTGCCACCAACTGATTATTAATACATCTAACAACATGGATTTACACCAATAAACATCCAAATCAACCACCAAGGATTCAAAACCCATAAATCTCTAAAAACCCTAACATTGTTAAACTATAACTAATACACAACTATCAATACAAATTATTCATCTTAAATCATATATTATCAAGTAGAAAACTTGCCTTGATGTAGGAATCTCAGATTTTCTTGTAGTGACAACAATCTCCAAACTTCAATCTCTCTCTTTTCTTCTTTCTCTCCACAAGTTCTCTTCTTCTCTCTTTCTCTCTAGGTCACTAAATGCACTTAAGGGAAATAAATGAAAAGCAACACTGAAATCATGCATTTTGTCTAATATGCCAACTTAAATGATTAATACCACATTAAAATGACTCACAACTACCCGTTTATGCTAAAATCAATCAAAAGTGTCCGAAACATAAAAATATAGTATGGCACTTATCTTGACTATCTCGCACATTTCGGGACTAAGTATGCCCTCCAAATTATCATTTGGAAATTTTATAACTCATTTCAAGTTACGGTTTCATTTTAAACATTAAATTTCATTTAAATCTTATGACACTATAAAACACAACATGGTGATATTTACTTACACATACAGTAAATATGCAACAATTTAGTAAATATTAACCTTTATCTCATTTAATTAATATTTACTCCATATTCCTGCATTTTATTTAATTACTTCACACAGTAAATAAATATAAAATTGGTTCCCAAAAGTGAGGGTTGTTACAATCACCAGATAAATAAAAAGTATGACGGTTATGAATAGTTAATCATGAATGTTAGGGATGAGAATCTATCAACATAATCTCAAAGCATAAACTAAGACAATTTAAATGATTATAAATTCTATTTAGTTATGCAAGAGGATATTAATAATTAACATTAATTTTAAGCCTTCATTGTATAGACCGGTTCATTTCATAGTTCCGTTCCTTATCAGGAAACATAATCACAATTATATACTCTTTGTGGCATTTATCTCAATTATATGCTCTTTGTGGAATTTATTATACATCAAGTCCCACTTGATTAAGAATAGTTATATTCATATACATATAACGATTCTAAGACCGCCCTTTCGGGTTTCCACACTGTGCGCGCCCCTAAATGACTATCATCTTCCTGGGCCTATCAGTAGGACAACCTGGGCACCTATAATGCAAGATGTCAGGAAGCGGCCATATGCCCGCGGGAGGGTCATGACCACACCCATAATCACCTCACCAGAGTAGAAACATACAATAATCGCTCATATGGCCTAAGACTATATCCACCTGCATTCATTAGCCAGGGGGCATCACCTAATGCGCGAACTTCCCTTATGATAGCAGTTAGAGAGGTGTGTTTAAGTAAATTATCATTTACCATATTAATTTTCATTTCCATTTTTCATAAGCATGTTTCATTTTATCCGAAACCATAATCATTTACATTTTTGTAAATACATCATATTCTATCCGGAGCCATACGTAAATCATATTATCACTACGACCTCAAAGGATGAGTAACCTCCCATTTCATATCCCAACATATTAGGGAGTTATTATAAACCATCATGAGTATCATACCTCAAACGAGCCTCTAAATTCTGCAAGTATGGGCTTACAACTCCTAGACTCCTAATAATTAGCTAAAGGAAAGAAATGCCCTAACCTCAATTTGTACACCACCAGAATAAGCCCCGTTTAACCCATTTCTAATGTAGGGTAGTGACCCAACTCATCTAAAACTCTAGGACTCTAAGTTTACGTCATACAAGAAGGTTCCTAGGTCCTAAGCCTAAATAAAAGGGTTGGAATTGAGGTAAGAAAAATCACACAAAACTGCAGGATTTTCGAATCGATTCGGACTAGTCGAATCGATTCGGTTAGGAAACCTGACTTTCTGCATAATTTCTGAATCGATTGGGACAGGTCGAATTAATTCGGTCCACTCAGACCTGTATTCTTTCCCTATGGCGAATCGATTCGCCCTGGCCGAATCGATTCGCCCCTGCGAATTGGCCAAGTGTGGGTTAAGGGTTATGAACCCTAATTTCCCCAAATCTCCTTTCTTCTCCAACCAACATCATTAATTCCACCCATCAAATAATAAATGCATCTAACTACCATCAATTTACACCAACAAACATATAAAACAGCTTCTAAGGGTTTAAAGTCTAAATATTCCTCAAAATCCCAAATTTGGTAAACTATAACAACAACACAACAATCAATAACATTTATTCATCTTAAACCATATATTAGTAAGTAGAAAACTTGCCTTAGGGTTCAAACTCAGATTTTCTTGTAGTAGAAACAATCTCCAAGATTCAATCTCTCTCTTTTCTTCTTTCTCTCCACAAGTTCTCTTCTTCTCTCTATCTCTCTAGGTTTTGCAAATACACTTAGAGAATAAATGAGGAGCAAGACTTAAAATCGTGGCATTAGTCTAAAATTCCTAACATAAATGGTTAATACCACATTAAAATGACTCGCAACTACGCGTTTAAGTTAAAACCAATCAAAAGTGCCCGAAACATAAAAATACAATATGACACTTATTTCGACTATCTCGCACATTTCGGGACTAACTACGCCCTCTAAATTGGCATCCGATAATTTTATAAATCATATCAAGTTCCAGTTTCATTTTAACCCATAAATGTCATTTAAATCATATGATACTATAAAACACAACATGGTGGTATTTACTTACACATATAGTATTTATGCAACAATTTAGTAAATATGCTCCATTAACACATTTAATTCATATTTACCCTATCATCCATATTTTATATAATTACTCAATAAAGTAAATAAATATAAAATAGGTTCTCAAAAGCGAGGGTTGTTACATATAAGCACGTACATAAATAATACTAATATAAAATACATATACATAAAATAGAATAATAATATAAAAACATATATACTATTGAATATGCACATACACACAAACTAACATAACAAAATAAAGTAATAATAATAATAATCATAAAGTGACACATAAATAATTAAATAAATAATAATAATAATAATAATAATAATAATAATAATAATAATAATAATAATAATAATAATAATAATAATAATAATAATAATAATAATAACAACAACAACAACAATAACAATAACAATAACAATAACAATAACAATAAACAGTAAAAGAAAAATACGCGTACTTACATAAAATATAAACAAATAATATAAAAGAAAATAATAAAGATAATAGACACCGACACATAAATAACACGCGCACGCACACACACACACACACATATATAACACATACACACACGTGATGTGGGTTATGGAAATTATTTGGGACATTGGTAGTTTATAGGGAAATGGTTTATCGGGTTTTTGGTGTGTCGGGTCACTGAAAATATGTTATAGTGTTTAAGACCCATTTTTGCCGCAATTGTCAGTAATTAATTGTTTGATCTGTGATCACGCAAATTGATCCACAAATAAACAATTGCATGCAAATGATCAATATTAACAAGAACTAACTTTTAAAATGAGTCTATTTATGGTAAAATATAATACTTTTAGGTGCTTATCACACTATCCCAAACTGAAATTTTCTAGCCCTCGAGCAAAAATAGAGGCAAACCAATATAAGGAGCCAAAACCAAACTAAAAATAAAAAAAAAATCCACTTTTGTAGGCCTTTCTCGGTTATAGTTTGTACGTGCAATAAGCCGTTAAACCCCTCGGTTTCCCTAAAGGATGATTTTTGTCTCATGAGGATTTGTAATGAATAAACCGATAAAACTCATTATATTTTGATGGATGCATTTTATGAGAAGATTTCGATGGAATTTTATATTTTATGCTTTTATCAGTTTCTTGATTACATCAAACTTGAAAATAAGTTTATAACCCATATCAAAATTTAGAATATTGGTCATAAAGTCTTGCGTGTGTGTGCTGATATTTTTCTAACGTTTCATTTCAAACAAAGACAACTCTTAACATTTTATAGAATAAAAGATCTTTTTCAAACAAACAAACTTAAGCAGAGATTGATGAGTCATTTAATAAATAATCAAATCATTTACCTTGTGCATAAGTAATTTTAGCTCAAAATGGAGACGACTTTCACACACAAAAGGTAGGCAACTTTTTTCTTTCGGATTCTATGATGAAGATTATTTCATCAAGGATCACTTATTAATTAGATTTTTGTTTCTTTTTTTACATCCTAAATGGATCTTTCACTCTAACCCAAAGTGGCATCCATTTTCTCTATAAAAAATCTCCTTCAATTAAATGATTGACTTGAAATTTCTTAAAAATGACATAATCCTTGAGATATTACCAAGTAAAGAAGATTACTCCTTATTAATTACAAAAGGGTTTCCATAAATAAATATTTATCAAAATTTATTTGAAAAATAGTAAAGATAATCTTTGCTTATAAACTAAATAATGAAAAACATCATGTGTGCAAGGGTTAGACTTTTCATGAACATTTATCTAACTATTGATAATTGAAAGAGACTAAATATTCAGATTAAAACATGGCAAGAATTATTGTTTTACAAAAAATATCAAACTTATTTAAATCTAAACCAAAAAATAAATAACCAAAAAATTTCAAAATAGACTTTTTATGTTCTTTTTTCTACTGTTATTGTTTTTTTTCACGATTATTTTGTGACAACCAGCCTAATAAAATACCGGGCGATCATTCCTATATTAAATTAAAATAGGAGTCACATATGGATCATTCTTAGCATCACTGTCGAAAACCAATTTAATTACTAATAACCTATTAGGCAGGCGTCAAAATTTTACTTATTTAATCTTTTTAAACAACTACTAAATTAAAACGTTCACACAGTTTATATAAATGAAACTGAAATGAAATAGAATAACCGAACACTCGGTCCAAATATGATACAACCAAATCGAATGCCGCACTAAAAGGCGAAAAAGAATAAATAAATGCAATTGGGCCATTGGCCCGAATATTTATACAGTACCTCCTATCTAGATTACAAGGAGAGAAGCGTCTATTGAGATCCTGCATGCATCCACAGATGCTGCAACAGACGTCTGAATCGAAAGGATCATCATCCAGGCGTCCCTGTGTCTGGACACCTATATATATAATATATAGCAAGAGAGGAAAAATATAGAAACGGGTCAGAGCCCGAGTTATGAACATATTTAGTAAGTGCATAAATGATTTATTTTTAAAAATATGTTTTATTTCATATTTAAATTGGTATCAAACTCCCATGAGATACCCCTCACCCCTCTTCTAATAGTGCACACCTAACGCACTTGTCTAAAACATCCAAGTTAAGCTACCCCGCCTAACTAATCTAATTCACCTGCCTTCTAACAACCCTAGTTAATCCAAGTACTAAGGGCTAAACTTCTCCCCAGTCTCAACACTATGCCAAGTTCGTGCGTGGGGTGTCTCGCATAGTGAAATCCAAACAAGGAACCCCCCTATACACTACTACGTGGTAAGGTCGATCGTCGAGATCCATTAGGACCTCAGTACACAAAGTATATGCATACTATATAATGATATATATAACATACTTACTCTAATATACATCTTACAATATACATCCAGATCTATCTCCGGGACTGAAGTTTACTTTATATTCATCTTTTATAATACACATCCGGATCTATCTGCCGGACTGAGAATATCTATATTTAGCTTTATAATACACATCCGGATCTATCTCCTGGACTGAAGTTTACTATATACACATCCAGATCTATCTCTCAGACTGAGGATATTCTTTTTCATTTTTATCTCTTTATTCTCATTAGAGATTTATATTACCTTGTCTTCATGCACAAGTAATATTCTACATACACAAGAATAATAACCATCCCAACGAGCTATAACTCGAGGATGCAGTCTCATAGTGCCGATCCAAAATCCGAGCTTACTCACTATACCATGGTACCAAGCCAGACTTACTCAATGGTCATGGTAAACATATACACAACGGTGGAGGTGGTCATGTTCCCCCTGCAAGTGGGAATCATATAAATCGCACTCAAACGCGGGACGATAATGACCTGGGGACTCTACTCACCCTACTCCTCGATCCAGGGGATTCACCCACATCGCGCAACCTCCCTATATCGCACTAGAGAATATATATATAATCTGGTTGTTCCAACCCTATACACAAAGGGGAAGCCCATGGAAACCAACCTCTAAACACACATATACCATCACATATAGATATATATGTATTCATATAATATATATACATTAATCACATAGTATATACATACTATATTCCTCCTCGAATATCTATAAATGGCCATAATTGTCAATCACATACTAATATTTAAGTATTCTCTCTCTTAAATATTACTCACACCTAAATCACTATTTAAGAACTTGTACATAAACCCAAAGGTATTCCCTCACTTAATAAATAACGTGTACCTTATTCACACTTAGTAAATACACGTTTCTCTAAATTCATCCTAATAGTCTCGCGGGAGGTACTCAACCACAATTGTTATGATTATGTTTTCTACGTGCATAAGTATATCTATACATGCTTGCCGAATGATTTTCTCGAATGCCTCTTGTTTGAAAACATTAATGAAATCCCTACCTCGGATCATACTCTATATTAGTCAGAGGTTTTCCTATCCTCAATCATCTTCTAGGAATCCTAACATCCCATTTAGAATCTCCTATAAAATTCTCCTAAACCATAATTAAGTCTCCCTAAACTTAAAAGGAGAAAACCTCAAAAATCTGCTAGGACGGAATCGATTCGGCCTGTCCAAATTGATTCGCTGGCCACCGAATCTATTTGGCCTGTCCGAATCGATTCGAAATGTTTCTACTTTCAAAGTGTATCTTACAGAATCGATTCGGCCTATCCGAATCGATTCGGAGGGTCCGAAATCCCCAAATCTGCTTAGGTTTTATATATATCCCAGGAACCCAAATTCAATTCAATCCACATTTAAATTATAACTCGGATTTATTTCAATGAACCTAAAGTCTTCATATCTCCTCAAGTCCTTTAGAGGTCCTAACACTCTTTTTGGGAACCCCTAATATTTATCTCCAGATAATTCTACCGTTAATTTATGACTAACTATTTCGATCTCAGATAACTTTTCGTAGAAATATCACTATAATTCCAAAAAAAAATCAAAAAAATACGCGGTTAGCGCCCACACGATCGTATCGAAAAGATCTACAATTTTCATTTTTTGACCAAGAGCCGAATCGATTTGGATAGGCCGCAGGTCACTATTTATCTTCTTCAAATTAAATCCAAACCTCCATTATTCTCCATTTTTGTTGTTTCTAAGCTCATCCAACAACCCAATAAACATCTAATCTATGTTTTACAACTAACACATAAATTTATTTGGGATATTAAATCATTTCTCTTAAATTTAAACCCTAAACCATAAAAACCCCAACTTATCATTTTAACCCATTTCAATCCATTTCTTCACTCCATTTACATGGATTTAACACTAGAAATCATTAAGAGTTTAAATTACATCAATATGTATACTCATATTCAAATTTTTCCAAATTTATTTTTAGGGTTCTAACCCAAAATCATATAGTTTACCAACTATAATATAAAATAAATGCACAAAATGAAATAAACCAAGTATACACTTACCTGAAGGATGAATTTCGACGACCTCGAGTCGAATCCGGCGGAGTTTTGATGAAATCCCCCATTTCTCTCGTATTTTATCCTCTTCCTTCTTTCTCTCTTCCTTTTATTTATTTTCTTTCTTCTTTTTCTCTGTCTCGTGGCCTTATAAGAGAAGAAAAGGGTTTATCCCTCAATAAACCCAAAAATGACTCGTTTACTCAATTGCGAGTCCTTATTAATCCGAAAATTCCGAAAACCCAATTTCGACACCCGGATACTCAATTCTGACTATCTCGGCCATTCCGAGACTCATTGCGCACTCGAAATCTCCATCTGAGGCACTTGACCGCAACTTACTAATTTAACCCAATATCTCTCAATGCAGGTTTTCCCATTTAAAATCTTACCTTTTGCCACTTTACCCAGCTGCAACATATTATTAAAATACTCCGACTTACTTACTTAATCCTAAAAGTAAATATTACACCCATCGAAAATCATTAAATCCTTGAAAACCTCAAAAATTACTATTCATGATAGTTTCTTAAATTCCCAATTGTACTTAATTATTAAATTTAATTTGCCATAAAAGTGCGGGTTATTACATACTCCCCCCTTACAATGGAATTTCATCCTCGAAATTTAGATACAATCAACACTAACCTAGGATTATGAATCACTCCACACCCTAAAGCCTCAAAGTGGAAGGGTACTACACCATAACTCTTAACCGTATACTCAATCAGCACTCACCTCTAACAAGGTTTATACTATACTATACTCTACTACATTCCTTCCATCTCAGGTGCTGTATAAAACTAAGTTATAAAGTGTAACAACCCTCGATTCTGGGAGGCTCATTTTATATTAATTTTACCGCATAAGGTAATTATATAAAATGTGGGGACTGGAGTAAATATTAATTGAATGAATTTAAAGTTAATATTTACTAGACTGATGCATATTTACAGTATGTGGAAGTAAATATCATCAGGTTGCATGTTTATAGTGTCATGTATATAAATGGCACGATATTTTAAATGAAATTGGAACTCAAAATAATTTATAAAATTTCCGGATGCCAGTTTAGAGGGTGTAGTTAGTCTCGGAATGTCCGAGACAGTCAAAATAAGCGCCATATTGCATTTTTGTATTTCGGGCACTTTTACCTGGTTTTAGCTTATATGCATATTTGGGAGTCATTTTTAATGTGGTATTAACCACTTAAGCTGGGAGACTTGTGTTAAGCCCCGATTTAACTCTTCTAAATCCCCTAATTTCTTTATTTTAGGTCTTAAGCCCTAGAGAGAAAAAAGAGAGAAAGAAAGAAGAAGAGAAAGGAGGAGAAATAAGAGAAAAAAAGGAAGATTGAAGATGGATTGATGCTCCTACTCAAAGAAATATGATATTTCCTACATCAAGGCAAGTTTTCTACTTGCTAATATATGTTTTAGATGAATAAATTGTGTGATATTTATGTATATATATATTTGGAGATCAAAAATGGAAATTTTGGTATTTAAACCTAGATTTGGTTTTGATGATGAAATGGTGAGTTGTAATGGTTATAAATCATGTAGGATAATCTTTGGGTTGATAAAGATTGTTGGTTGAGTTCAAAATGGAAGAGATTTGAGGTGGGAAATTTAAACCCTCACTTGGGTTTAGTTTTAGGAAGATAAAAGAACCCTAGGTCTACTATAACCGGTTGACCGCGGTTTCCTGATCGTTCGACCGGGCCTTCGGGGGCAGGCTTACTGCTTTCCCACAAAGGCATAAAATTATTGCGCGGTCGACCGCGGTTCCATGACCGGTCGACCGACTATACCATTTTGAGCTTTCTGCTTTCTTTCGTAGGCAAAAACCTTGATACGCGGTCGACCGCGGTCTCAAGACCGGTCGAGCGGTCCCCTATTTTTCATCCTAAAATCTTATTTTGTTTCCTAGATATATTTTTCTTCAATAGGAACTAGGAACCTTCTTTAATGAAGTAAACTAGGTGTCCTAGAGTTGAATTTGGGTTAGTAATTTCCCTACACTAGGAATGGGGTATGTGGGGACTTTTCCGGGGTTTTGCAAATTGACGTTAGGATATTCTTTTTCTAGTATATTATCATGGAAGTAGGATTCCTAGAGTTATGTTTGGGAGACTTCTGGAGCTCTATAGAGCTACATTTATATTGATGGATTATAATAACACCCTTAAATGTTTGGAGTTAATTAAGAGTTTACTTACTCCTTTGAGGTCGTAGCAACGATATAATTTATCGTATGGCTCCGGAAAATCAGTTAGATTATTTACAAAAAAAGTAAATGGGAATGGTTTCGGATAAAATGAAACATATACATGGAAATGGTAATGATTTTAGTAAATGATAATTTACTTAATCATGAACTCGGTAAATGATAATTTACTTGATTCTTGAAAATGGTAAATAAAATGGTTGATACACACCTCTCTAAATGACATCATAAGGGAAGTTCGCGCGCTTGGTGATGCCCCCTGGCTAATGAATGCAGGGTGGATATAGTACATAGGCCATATGAGCGATATGTTATGTTTTTTTTCTGCGCTGGTGAGGAGATTCCAGGTGTGGTCTTGACTCTCCCGCAGGCATATGGCCGCTTCCCGACGTATTGCGATAGGTGCCCAGGTTGTCTTGTATAGATAGGCCCTGGAAGATGATGGTCATTTAGGGGCGCGCACAGTGGGGAAACTCGGACGGGCAGTCTTAGAATTCATTATATATATATATATATATATATATATATATATATATTCATCATCAGGTGGGACTTGATGGATTATATGCCATAAAGAGCATGAAGAAGTGCCACAAAGAGCACAATGAAATGCCACAAAGAGCATTTGTTGATAATAATATTCCTACTAAGGAATGGTAATGCCAGGATGGGCATGTAATTAAAATAAAAGCCACAAAGAGCTTAAAATTGAAATAAAAGCCATAAAGAGCTTATAGTTATAGATTTATTTTCCTGTTCAGGAATAAACTATGACATGAATCGGGGTATATGATAGAAGTATTAATTATGTTAATCTTTCTTTTCCTCTTGCTTAGTTAAATTTAAAACTCATGCTTTTCTTTATTTCGTTAGCTTATGTTGTAGATCTGTGTAGATAGATTTGTTTCCTTTTGTCTTCTCTAGCATAATGATATTCATAGATGTCATACTCTTTATTCATCTGGTAATCATATAGAACCGGGCCCTAACCCGTTTACACTTCTTGTTGCATATGCATCTTGTCTCTGCTCAGGTACCCCTCCGCAGGGATGCCTGATTTGAATTCCTATTCCGATGTCCTCGGCGAGCCGTGATGCATTGCGGGTATTACGGGACATAATTGGTATAGACATTTTCATTTTTGCATTCTAGTTAAGATCAAGTCTTTTATTCGGGCGAGGTGCCCAAGCTTTTGTAAATGTTTAATGAAGTGTAATATGTAACTTATTGAACTTGTGTATTATTGGTGTATCAGTTGGTGACCGGTATCATATTCGATCTTTTTACTGCATTCTTGTTGTACTATTTCTATATGTCTTGGGTCTTCCCCCATCTTTTCAGAAATTGGGTTGTTTGTTTTACTTTATTTTCTTTAAATTTAAAATTTTGGCAACCTGTTTTCTGAAATATTGGGTGGTTATCCTGGATACTCTATATTTTTATTATGATGCTGAGAATGATTCCATCTATGATTCCGTTATATTGGAGTATTGGGCTGGCCACCCCTTATTTGGTGAGCGGGTTGTCACAGATGGTATCAGAGCATCAGGTTCTAGAGTCCTTAGGAATCTGTGTGGACGCCTTAAGTTTCAGCGTTGCTCTTGATTTGACATAAAGCCTTAGGATTAAGATCGTTGATTTCTCTTGTGAGATCTCGTTCTTCTGCCATGAGGTAGAACTTATGGAATCTTCAGCGCATTCGTGTGAGAATAGTAGGTTGATTGGAGAAGGGTGTCATGTGAAGGAACTACTAAGGACTATAAATTATGGTCGGGGATGAGGACCGCTTTGGAGGTCGCTCCTTTTTTGTAGCATTTCCTTGTCTTGCTACTACGACTGCTAATTACAGTTGATGTAGTTTTCTAAGTACCGCTAGAAGTAGAAAGTGGTACTAAGCTTGAAATTTCAAGCGACGTTAGATTGGAGTGGAGGAGTGCCCTGAAGTAGGATGGAGGAAAATCCTTCACCCGTAGGAGTAGTGTAGAGGTGGTAAAAATGTGGCCACCATATTTGAGGGTGCCGGAAGTTTTGCCCGGGGAGAAAATCGATATATACTTTCTATCGTAAGTTTCTCCGGGATAACTGGACTGTGGAGGAGGTGAATTATCGAGTGTTCATGTGAGGCTCTATTAGAGGCTGACATGTGAAGAAGAGTTGTGCGATTAGGGAAATCGTGCACTCAAGAAAGGTAGGTATAAGTGAGAGCCCCCCAATGGATTGATAGACCCCAGAATAAGTTGTCGCTAACACTTCTAATGGAGTAAGATTCATGAAACCCCATTGGTGGACATCCGCCTGGGGAGGTTTCATTGAACTGAGGAAGAGGAGGCCGAGAGCGCGTCCTCTTTTATTGAGGAAGTAAGAGGGACTGCGTGGGTAATTGGTGTCGACCTGAGTCGGAGCAATGGCTAGGATGCGGAGTGGTTGGTAAGAATGTGGATGGAAATTCCACCTTATTAGTGGGTGGTGTTTTCCTTATTATAAGACTCAGTAGTATTAGATCTACTGTAGATTCGGGTGTGTATATTGAGATTGTAGTTGTACTGACGCCATTATAGGAAGAGTATTGATATGACTTCCGTGGTATGGAAGTTCTATCTTTTCTTCACTCGTTATGAAACGAGTGATGATACTTTAAATGTATATGTGTCATATGTGTTACCTGGTTTGAGTGTTTTATTTCTTGTTTGCATTGTATGTGGATGTTATGACTTATCTCCACGACCAACAAAGTTAAGTAGTAATGCATAGGAGGGGTTCCTTGTTTGGATTCCGCTTTTGCGGGACGCTCCACGGGTGAACCTTAACAACGTTGGGAGTGGAGAGATGTTATTTTCCTTTCTCTTATTTATGTATATAATGCGAATAAAGATATTTTGGTTGGTTTGGGGGTGATAGCAAACAAATAAAATTGTAAGGCTATCTTACTTCTAGTTCAAAATGGAACTAGTTGTTCTATGATTTCTCCCCTGGATACAGGTTGAGACTTTATAGAGGTAAATCGAGGTAGGTAGGAGATTTTGTTATTCGTTTAGTTATCTTGTGTGAGTGTTTGATTGTTTGTTTGTCTTCTTTATGCATGTTACGCTTATCTCCAGGATCAACTAGTTAAGTAGGCATGTGTCGGAGGGGTTCCTTGTTTGGATTTCGCTTCGGCGAGACACTCCGCCGCATGAACACTTAACGATGTTGTGATTGGAGAGACGTTATTTTTTTCTTTCTCTTTTATTTCATTTATTTTGTTGTTAGAAGTGGGATTGGAAGGATTAGACGAGAATCACGTAGTAGAGTCATTAAGGGCTATTGAAGTGCGAGATAGAAGCACTGTATACAGTTCTCTCCTCTGATCGATGTGAGGGGGACTGAGTTACGAAGTCTAATTGAGACTTCGGAACTTTGCCTTGATAAGAAGGACCTGTTTATATAAGGAGATATGTATTTGAAAGGCTTCACAAGAAGTGAATGTCTGATCAGTTAAAATCTTTAATAATGCTATGGTAAGACGTAGAAGTAGAATTTTGTTGAAATGATTGCAAGTTAAAATTTATTGATCCCGATTATGTGTTTTAGACCGTCACATCTTAATGACCGACGATGCGAGGTAGTAGTGTAACGGGAGGGTTCCTTGTCTGGATTTCACCTCGGCGAGACGTCCCACGCATGAAACCGAACGAACGTTGGGAGTTGAGATAGGTCTTGGACACTAGGGATATACTTAGTATTACATATATATACGACTTAGATAGGATATCTATAGACCAACCTTAGAATTCATTAGAACTTTAGTGCTATTAGGCTATGAGATGTTGATTCAGGAAGGTGGTGAGGAGTGGACCACGAGTAAGTCGTGGGTTGGGATTAAATCCCTAGGAACGAGATTTATGGGGTCTCGAGAGGTTTGGTAGGTTTGGCCGTAATATAAGAGGCCTTTCTTAGAAATAGTGTTATGTTGGAACTTCACTTTCGGGGAGTTAAAAGGACGGGTGGACCCTCACTCCTGAGCCCATGATAGTGAGCTCGAGAGTTGTTATAATGGAGAAGCTTCTGCCAGGTCGGGGAGTAATGATACTAGAGCATATACCCATTGTTTATGCATCTCATAAGCTTAAACTTGTGGGAAGTATTAGTCCATGCTTGAATTAAAATTCCATCGTGGTAGTGATCGCCTTAAATAGATAAGGCACTACTTCCTGGGTAGGAAATCTAGTCTTTCTCGCTAGCAGCGAGTTGTTGCAATATGTCGTGGGAGAAATCGAGTTGGTGCTCGGAGTTCAGAAGGACTAGTGATTGGATATTTTCTCATTCTCTAAGGGAATGCGATTGGGGTAGTAGGTGCGTCGAGTAGAAAACCGTCAGAGATATTTGTGTTGGCTTGGAAAGCCAAATGAAACGAGCATGACTCGAAAGACTCTGTAACGAGGGCATTCCGGTCTGTGATCGACCATTTCACCTACTCGTGCGAAGAAGAGTATCGGTGGAATGAAGAAGGGTATATTCATAGATGTTTGCATTGAATTGTTAGCAGCGTTCTGGTCATGATCCTATTCAAGAAAATTGTAAATCGCTTGACCAGACTGTTGCATTCCGGCCATTATGGACGAACTTCATGTGGATGAGTACGACCCGCTCTTTATGGAGGAATGGTCGAACCGTGGGAGGTGCCTATTAAAATAGGGTGGACCGAGACTAGATATTCATGTCGTAGGTTTGGTAAAAGTTTCCATGAAGAAATGGGAACCGTATGAAAATGGCGTATATCTTACCGCTCTAAAGTGGATAGGTGTATGGGAGAAAATGGACTTATGTTGAAAGACATATCCCGAACGGGTGCCTTAGTATATAGTGGATGGGAGCAGTAATTGTATGGATAGAGATTCCCGTGCAACCATTAGGTTTTTGGAATAGTCTTATGGATCATTTTCTAAGGCATAGCATTGTGATTGACCTAGCGTGGTTGGTTGAGTAATTCGCATACTCGTTGGAAGGAACCAACGGGTAGTATGTTCCTTGGACTTGGTTTGGTCTCGGGACAATTCTTTAAAGATTCGGCTTTTAATCCATACACCTTGATGAGATACGTCAATCCGGGGGAAAGTTGAGTAGCGTTGGGGTTAAGCCACTTAGAGTCCGTATGGGTGCCCCGAGGGGAGATGTAACATGATTCTGGAGGATGGGCGATTGGTGCTGAGTCATGTGGGCAACGTCTTCCGCTGTAGGAAGCTAGAATCGATAGTTAAGGAGGAACGCTTTGTGCTATGCTAAGAGCACAAATGATGTAGACGGAGATCGATAGGGTCGATCTTAATCCGGGTCCATTTGGGATGTTGCGATAACGAGGGGTTTGTTTAGGATGGTATAATCCTAGTTTAGCGTAGTATACCCTTTATGAGATTTGGGTATGCCCGAATTTCGGGGGAAAATTCCCTCTTAAGGGGGGGAGTATGTAACAACCTTCGATTCTGGGAGGCTCATTTTATATTAATTTTACCGCATGCGGTAATTATATAAAATGTGGGGACTGGAGTAAATATTAATTGAATGAATTTAAAGTTAATATTTACTAGACTGATGCATATTTACAGTATGTGGAAGTAAATATCATCAGGTTGCATGTTTATAGTGTCATGTATATAAATGGCACGATAGTTTAAATGAAATTGGAACTCAAAATAATTTATAAAATTTCCGGATGCCAGTTTAGAGGGTGTAGTTAGTCTCGGAATGTCCGAGACAGTCAAAATAAGCGCCATATTGCATTTTTGTATTTCGGGCACTTTTACCTGGTTTTAGCTTATATGCGTATTTGGGAGTCATTTTTAATGTGGTATTAACCACTTAAGCTGGGAGACTTATGTTAAGCCCCGATTTAAGTCTTCTAAATCCCCTAATTTCTTTATTTTAGGTCTTAAGCCCTAGAGAGAAAAAAGAGAGAAAGAAAGAAGAAGAGAAAGGAGGAGAAAGAAGAGAAAAAAAGGAAGATTGAAGATGGATTGATGCTCCTACTCAAAGAAATATGATATTTCCTACATCAAGGCAAGTTTTCTACTTGCTAATATATGTTTTAGATGAATAAATTGTGTGATATTTATGTATATATATATTTGGAGATCAAAAATGGAAATTTTGGTATTTAAACCTAGATTTGGTTTTGATGATGAAATGGTGAGTTGTAATGGTTATAAATCATGTAGGATAATCTCTGGGTTGATAAAGATTGTTGGCTGAGTTCAAAATGGAAGAGATTTGAGGTGGGAAATTTAAATCCTCACTTGGGTTTAGTTTTAGGAAGATAAAAGAACCCTAGGTCTGCTATGACCGGTCGACCGCGGTTTCCTGACCGGTCGACCGGGCCTTCGGGGGCAGGCTTACTGCTTTCCCACAAAGGCATAAAATTATTGCGCGGTCGACCGCGGTTCCTTGACCGGTCGACCGACTATACCATTTTGAGCTTTCTGCTTTCTTTCGTAGGCAAAAACCTTGATACGCGGTCGACCTCGGTCTCAAGACCGGTCGAGCGGTCCCCTGTTTTTCATCCTAAAATCTTATTTTGTTTCCTAGATATATTTTTCTTCAATAGGAACTAGGAACCTTCTTTAATGAAGTAAACTAGGTGTCCTAGAGTGGAATTTGGGTTAGTAATTTCCCTACACTAGGAATGGGGTATGTGGGGACTTTTCCGGGGTTTTGCAAATTGACGTTAGGATATTCTTTTTCTAGTATATTATCATGGAAGTAGGATTCCTAGAGTTATGTTTGGGAGACTTCTAGAGCTCTATAGAGCTACATTTATATTGATGGATTATAATAACACCCTTAAATGTTTGGAGTTAATTAAGAGTTTACTTACTCCTTTGAGGTCGTAGCAACGATATAATTTATCGTATGGCTCCGGAAAATCAGTTAGATTATTTACAAAAAAAGTAAATGGGAATGGTTTCGGATAAAATGAAACATATACATGGAAATGGTAATGATTTTAGTAAATGATAATTTACTTAATCATGAACTCGGTAAATGATAATTTACTTGATTCTTGAAAATGGTAAATAAAATGGTTGATACACACCTCTCTAAATGACATCATAAGGGAAGTTCGCGCGCTTGGTGATGCCCCCTGGCTAATGAATGCAGGGTGGATATAGTACATAGGCCATATGAGCGATATGTTATGTTTTTTTTCTGCGCTGGTGAGGAGATTCCAGGTGTGGTCTTGACTCTCCCGCAGGCATATGGCCGCTTCCCGACGTATTGCGATAGGTGCCCAGGTTGTCTTGTATAGATAGGCCCTGGAAGATGATGGTCATTTAGGGGCGCGCACAGTGGGGAAACCCAGACGGGCGGTCTTAGAATTCGTTATATATATATATATATATATATATATATATATATATATATATATAATATAACTATTCATCATCAAGTGGGACTTGATGGATTATATACCATAAAGAGCATGAAGAAGTGCCACAAAGAGCACAATGAAATGACACAAAGAGCATTTGTTGATAATAATATTCCTACTAAGGAATGGTAATGCCAGGATGGGCATGTAATTAAAATAAAAGCCACAAAGAGCTTAAAATTGAAATAAAAGCCATAAAGAGCTTATAGTTATACATTTATTTTCCTGATGACGAATAAACTATGACATGAATCGGGGTATATGATAGAAGTTTTAATTATGTTAATCTTTCTTTTCCTCTTGCTTAGTTAAATTTAAAACTCATGCTTTTCTTTATTTCGTTAGCTTATGCTGTAGATCTGTGTAGATAGATTTGTTTCCTTTTGTCTTTTCTAGCATAATGATATTCATAGCTGTCATACTCTTTATTCATCTGTTAATCATATAGAACCGGGCTCTGACCCGTTTACACTTCTTGCTGCATATGCATCTTGTCTCTGCTCAGGTACCCCTCCGCAGGGATGCCTGATTTGAATTCCTATTCCGATGTCCTCGGCGAGCCGTGATGCATTGCGGGTATTACGGGACACAATTGGTATAGACGTTTTCATTTTTGCATTCTAGTTAAGATCAAGTCTTTTATTCGGGTGAGGTGCCCAAGCTTTTGTAAATGTTTAATGAAGTGTAATATGTAACTTATTGAACTTGTGTATTATTGGTGTATCAGTTGGTGACCGGTATCATATTCGGTCTTTTTATTGAATTCTTGTTGTACTATTTCTATATGTCTTGGGTATTCCCCCATCTTTTCAGAAATTGGGTTGTTTGTTTTACTTTATTTTCTTTAAATTTAAAATTTTGGCAACCCGTTTTCTGAAATATTGGGTGGTTATCCTGGATACTCTATATTTTTATTATGATGCTGAGAATGATTCCATCTATGATTCCGTTATATTGGAGTATTGGGATGGCCACCCCTTATTTTGGTGGGCGGGTTGTCACATAAAGGTGTCCATACACCCTTTTTAACCCGAACACATCTGCACATCCATTGTAAACGTCCGATACGTAACAATCTCTCTAAATAATGGGCCTTACTTCCTCGATGTAATACTCATACATGGGTCTTCCCAACCTGCAAAATCTCATCCTTCTCAAGGTTAACCAATCAATCTTCTCCTGGTTTACTTCCCAAAATATTCCTATATCGACGCTACCAACTCTATTGAACCTACATCCTAATACTTCTACGGTCTATGCATTGCCCTACCTACGTGAAACGAGTATAATCCTAAGTATATCCCTAGTGCCCAGGGCCTCTCTCAACTTCCAACATTTGCTCGGTTTCGTGCGTGGAACGTCTCGCAAAGAAAAATCTAGACAAGGAACCCTCCCGTTACACTACTCCCTCGCATCGTCGGTCATCGAGATATAATGGCCTAAGGCACACTAGCGGGATGTCCTAATCCCTACCTCACTAACCTATTAACTCATTTTTACTATTATATCCTTCCACCTATATGAAAAGGAAATCTAATTAATCGAGGCACCAACTCTCTGCAAAAGCGTCACGAACATCATACCCAAAAGCTACTTCCTCTAAAATTTGCCTTTTCATTAAGGCCTGACTATACTCCTCAAATTAATTTCTCTAAGTCCTACTTCACCCACCCACTTGTGGTGAGAGGACCACTTTAGTGCTATTCCATAGCACAGTATTTCCATAAGCATACTTTTATCATACGGCTCATAGTCTATAGTGTTTCCTCCACACTATATGACTTATCCACAAAACCAACGTCCTTGCATCCTATAACATTTCTCCACTCCCGACGTCATTAAGGTTCATACGTGGAGGTCCGTTAACTTCAATTATGCAATCGGGATAACACTATCCCTTCTTTCCACAAAATGTGGTCTAAACTCCTATTTCTGAACAGGAACCACACCACTAAGCGCTTGCACTACACTCAGTCCTTGCGTAATCAATAATGACCTTAAACTCACAGCTCAACAATTAACTCTGCATACCTTAAATCACATCTATAAGTTCTCCACATACTCAAATCATGATAATGAAACCTCTGCTCATCGAAGTTCCATCTAGGCACATAATAAAGGCAAACTTAACCTGTATCCAGGTGAGATATCGCAACAAC
The DNA here is from genome assembly GCA_949130495.1 of Sambucus nigra. Taxonomy (NCBI): domain Eukaryota; kingdom Viridiplantae; phylum Streptophyta; class Magnoliopsida; order Dipsacales; family Adoxaceae; genus Sambucus; species Sambucus nigra. The sequence goes on from OX422219.1 coordinate 516,586,856, forward strand.
AACCCATTCCACCTTGGAACTACGGACGCGATAGTCTTGCCATCATTAGCCTGCTATCACTCCTAACAATGAAGAATATAATATACTCATAATATTACCATACTCGTATAAACATATAAGACGAGAATCATAAGCCAGATATATATTTGAAATATCAACACCTGCCTTTATAATGAATGAAAGAAAAATAAAACTCCGTTGTCGCAGAAAACACATAGGCCTACATTATATCATGTTATCGTGACCGCCAAAAAACTCAAATTACACACACGTGTCTAGGGCTAACGAACATCGCGACTTTATCTAGCCACACTAAGATATACCTCTTCCTTCTTAAGTGAAAACTCACAACAACAACTTCGCAGTTATCTACTCCAATAAGGTTCCCGGACTTAATACACTTGCCTTAACTGAACTAAAAATTTCTTAATCAATGCCCCATCTCGATTCACCCGACCCTTTTAAGGTTATCAGTATCTTGGAATCCATAGCCGCGATCCTGATAATCACTTTACTAGTCCTCCTTAACTTCTTCATGAAAAGGAAACGCCACCACTCCCTGCCTCCTGTTGCCCTCATCACGGACTTCCTCGATCAGGACACGAATCTCGAACGAGTGCGCAAAAGATTTACTATAACCTTATACTATGGTAGGAGAACGAAATCTCACAAGAGGAATTCAATAATCCTAATAATAGGGATCGATAACAAATCGGGAGCAACGCTGAAAGCGTAGTACGCCCCCATAGATTCCTAAGGACACTAGAACCTGATGATCTGATATCATCTGTGATAATCCGCCTAATAAAATACCGGGCAATCACTCCTATATTAAACTAAAACAGGAGTCGTACATGGATCATTCTCAGCATCACTGGCGAAAACCAATTTAATTACTAATAACCTATTAGGCAGGCGTCAAAATTTTACTTAACTAATCTTTTTAAACAACTAATAAATTAAAACATCCACACAGTTTATATAAATGAAACTGAAATGAAATAGAATAACCCAACACTCGGTCCAAATATGATAAAACCAAATCGAATGTCGCACTAAAAGGCGGAAAAGAATAAATAAATGCAATTTGGCCATTGGCCCGAATGTTTATACAGTAACTCCTATCTAGATTACTAGGATAGAAGCGTCTATCAAGAACCTGCATGCATCCACAACTGCTCCAGCATACGTCTGACTCGAAAGGATTATCATCCAGGCGTCCCTGTGTCTGGACACCTATATATATATAATATATATCAAGAGAGGAAAAATATAAAAACAGGTCAGAGCCCGAGTTATGAAAATATTTAGCAAGTGCATAAATGCTTTATTTCAAAAAATATATTTTATTTCATATTTAAATTGGTATCGCACTCCCATGAGATGCCCCTCACCCCTCCTCTAATAGTGCATGCCTAACGCACTCGTCTAAAACATCCTAGTTAATCTACCCCGCTTAACTAATCTAATTCACCTGCCTTCTAACAACCCTAGTTAATCCAAGTACTAAGGGCTAAACTTCTCCCCAATCTCAACACTGTTCCATGTTCGTGCGTGGGGTGTCTCGCGAGCGAAATCCAAACAAGGAACCCCCCCTATACACTGCTACGTGGCAAGGTCAATCGTCGAGATCCATTGGGCCCTCAGTACAAAACGTATATATATACACTATATAATGATATACATAACATACTTACTCTAATATACATCTTATAATATACATCCGAAACTATATCTCGGATCGAGAATCTCTATATTTAGCTTCATAATACACATCCGGATCTATCTCCTGGACTGAGGTTTACTATATTCACATCCGGATCTATCTCCTGAACTCAGGATATTCTTTTTCTTTTTTATCTCTTTATTATCATTAGAGATTTATACTACCTTATTTTCATGCACAAGTAATATACTACATACAAAAGCATAATAACCAACCAAACGAGCTATAACTTGAGGATGCAGTCTCATAGTGCTGATACAAAATCCGGGTTTACTCACTATACCACGGTACCAAGCCAGACTTACTCAATGGTCATGGTAAACATATACACAACGGTGGAGGCGGTCATGTTCCCCCTTCATGTGGGAATCACATAAATCGCACTCGAACGCGGGACGATAATGACCAGGGGACTATACTCACCCTGCTCCTCGAGCAAGGGAATTCACCAACATCGCGTAACCTCCTTGGATCGCACTAGAGCATATATATAATCTGGTTGTTCCAACCCTATACTGAAAGGGGAAGCCCGTGGAAACCAGCCTCTAAACACACATATACCATCACATATAGATACATATGTATTCATATAATATATATAATTTAATCACATAGTATATATATATTATATTCCTCCTCGAATATATATAAATGGCCATAATTGCCAATCACATACTAATATTTAAGTATTCTCTCTCTTAAATATTAGTCACACCTAAATCACTATTTAAGAACTTGTACATAAACCCAAAGGTATTCCCTCATTTGATAAATAACGTGTACCTTATTCACACTTAGTAAATACACGTTTCTCCAAATTCATCCTAATAGTCTCGCGGGAGGTACTCAACCACAATTGTTATGATTATGTTTTCTACGTGCATAATTATATCTATACATGCTTGCCGAATGATTTTCTCGAATGCCTCTTGTTTCAAAACATTAATAATATCCCTACATCGGATCATACTCTATATTAGTCAGAGGTTTTCCTACTCTCAGTCATCTTCTAGGAGTCCTAACATCCCATTTTGAAACTCCTATAAAATTCTCCAAACCCATAATTTAAGTCTCCCTAAACTTAAATGGAGAAAACCTCCATAATCTTCCAGGACCGAATCGATTCGGCCTGTCCGAATCGATTTGCTGGCCACCGAATCAATTCGGCCTGTCCGAATCGATTCGAAATGGTTCTACTTTCAAACTGTCTCTTACCGAATCGATTCGGCCTGTCCGAATCAATTCGGCTGGTCCGAAATCCCCAAATCTGCTTATGTTTTATATATATCCCAAGAACCCAAAACTCAATTTAATCCCCATTTAAATTATAACTCGGATTTATTTTAACGAACCTAAAGTCTTCATATCTCCTCAAGTCCTTTAGAGGTCCTAACACTCTTTTTGGGAACCCCTAATATTTATCTCCAAATAATTCTAGCGTTAATTTATGACTAACTATTTCGATCTCGGACAGCTTTCCGTAGAAAAATCACTATGATTCCAAAAAAAATCAAAAAAATACATGGCTGGTGCCCACGCGACCGTATCCAAAAGATCTACAATTTTTATTTTTTGACCAAAAGCCGAATCGATTCGCCCTGGCCGAATATATTCGGATAAGACGCAGGTCACTATTCATCTTCTTCAAAAAAAAATCCAAACCTCCATTATTATCCATTTTTATTGTTTCTAAGCTCATCCAACAACTCAATAAATATGTAATCTATGTTTTACAACTAACACATCAATTTATTTGGGGTATTAAATCATTTCTCTTAAATTTAAACCCTAAACCATAAAAACCCCAACTTATCATTTTAACCCATTTCAATCCATTTCTTCACTCCATTTACATGGATTTAACACTAGAAATGATTAAGAGTTTACATTACATCAATATGTAAACTCATATTCAAATTTTTCCAAATTTATTTTAAGGGTTATAACCCAAAATCATATAGTTTACCAACTATAATATGAAATAAATGCACAAAATGAAATAAAGCACGTATACGCTTGCCTGGAGGATGAAATCCGACGACCTCAAGTCGAATCCGGTGGAGTTTGGATGAAATCCCCCATTTCTCTCTTCTTTTCTCATTTTCCTTCTTTCTCTCTTCCTTTTCTTTCTTTTTTTCTTCTCTTTATCTCTCCCGTGGCCTTATAAGAGAAGAAAAGGGTTTATCCCTTAATAAACCCAAAAATGACTCGTTTACTCAATTGCGAGTCCTTATTAATCTAAAAATTCCCGAAACCCAATTTCGACACCCGGATACTCCATTTTGACTATCTCAGCCATTCCTAGACTCATCACGCACTCGAAATCTCCATCCGAGTCACTTGACCGCAACTCACTAATTTAACCCAATATCTCTCAATGCGGGTTTTCCCATTTAAAATCTTACCTTTTGTCACTTTACCCAGCTGCGACATATTATTAAAATACTCTGACTTACTTACTTAATCCTAAAAGTAAATATTACACCCATCGAAAATCATTAAATCCTTGAAAACCTCAAAAATTACTATTCATGATAATTTCTTAAATTTCAAATTTTCACTTAATTATTATATTTAATTTTCCATAAAAGTGCGGGTTATTACATATTTTTTATATTTTCTTTGGCTTGCAAGCAAAAAAATGATAACTAACAGATAATAAAACAAAGAGACAAAAATATATACAAGATAAGTGTATAGTAATAAATCAATACACTCGAAATGATAGCAATCCCCGCCAACGATGCAATTTTGACGAGAGGCGATTTGCAAGTGATATATTTTCAATCATTGCATTAACTGCATTTCAATCAAAACCTAAACTCTTATCTATTATGTATATTGATTATCAATGGATCGTATCCCCCTGGAATTGTATTTCAGATATAATATAGATTTACTACTTAGATTAAACAAAGTAATATAATAAGAGTTATACAAGATTAAAACTAAACTAAACTAATTCAAAAAAAATAACAAGTAACTAAAATATTTTGAGAAGTGGTGTGAGAGATTTTAATAAAAAAATATTCAACTTGTACTATCCTGAATTAAATTACAAGAATAATTATAAATTTTAAAATACTCTAAGAATAAAGTATGATTCCATATTAACGCTAGTTAATACAAGATAATACTTTACTCATTGAGAAATTTCTTTGAACTCTACATGATATGTTTTTGCAATATTTGAGATAAAATCACATTTTCAATGACCCTGTCTCGACGCCCAATAAATAAATTATCATTTAAATTATTGTACAAGTTAACACAAGAAGTGAGCTTTAGAAAATATGTTTAACTCAAGAAAACACTCTCTCTAGTTTGATTCTTAAGACAAAAATGAATTTAAATATTGGGTTCTTTCTCAATGACTAGATCACCCAGTCTCTAATGGGAGGAGAATTTTTCGAATCATAGAAAATTAATCACCCTCTCTCGAGGCGCAACTAGAACCCATTGCCTTCTCTCGAAGCGCAACATCAATTGTAATTAATTCAATGAAATGTCGCAATAGACATTAAAAATTAAGAAGTTAATAACATAAATTACAATGTAATGGAGGCTTAATTTCTCTCAATAAAATGGATATTATCCAAATTTAAGAATATATGAACACATTTTATAAAATGAAAACGCTTCCAATAATAATACTCCAAATTATAGAATATTAGGAGAATAGTGAATGCAACATTTACGCTCAAAAAACACTCTCACATATTCTATAAATTATAACCACATAATACCCTTTCAAAAATTAAAAAAAAAAAGAAGAAAGAAATGGAAAAGAAAGAAGAAAATGGGGGAGCTAAGCCCCCCTCTCTAACACACTGTTGCCCTCTCTAACTTGTCAAAAAATTGTGTGTAGTCGAACTACCCCTTCAATATACACACATATCCCAAGAGTGGTAATGGAAGCATGTGCGACACCTTGGAAGAAAACATGGGGTGACAGGAGAGAAAGAGGGAGAATGGGTTTTTTTGGGTGTCTTGAGGATGAGAGGTGGGTGGAATAATGGGTTTTATGTGTGTATTAATTTATGATTAGCTTATAAGAGGGAGGGAGTGTTGATTGGTCGTGAGAGATTGGGTGATGTGTTTTGTGTTTTTTAAGTGGTGGGGAAATGAGTGGGAAATTTTTTTGATGTGTTTTAACCACATCAATACTTCATGTCTTCCAATTAAAATAGTTTCTTCTCTCACTTCATTTAATGTTTCTTTCTTTTCTTCTCAAATGGTGTTCTCTCACTTCATTTAATATGAAAAAAAAGAGTTTGCATCATTTATCTCTGCTACCTAAAAAGAGGAGAGTTCCTCTTCAACGTATAAATGACAAAATTACCCTCATTAAATTTAAAATTCCCTTCATAACCTTACTAATAGTCTTATCTATCTCTATCCTATTCATCATTAACACATACGAAACCCAACACATACTTAACCCACATTCATTCATCACATCTCTCTCCTATTTATTCACACATACCAACCCACCCAAATAAATCATAATTCATTCATCTTTCCCAAAGAAAAATGAAGACTCAGTTATTCAAATAACATTAATTCCAGATTCATTCATCTCTTAAAATGGAAGTTCAAACACCAACAATCAAATATGCTTATTTGTATAAATTCCATTGTACAGTTGGTTTCAAAGTTATATTTTCTTCGTTGATTATTGTTCTGCAAAATTCCTCTTCTTCAAAAAAACAAGGTGAATACTCCTAATTAGAAATGGAGGAGCTCAGGTGCAGGGGAGGATCTAGAATCCTTTTATAAGGTGGGCGAAAAAAAAATAACATGCACTATATATTCTTTTACTTCCAGCTAATAGTGTTATTTTCAATTTTTTACTAGAAAAACATTATAATAAATAATGCATCTATACACATATGAAGTAAGAAAAAATATACATACTATTAGTTAAAGAGTTTTTTTTTTGTTTGTGACGCAGGGTAATCCCCGGATCAGCTTGTGCGCACCTTGAAACTAATCCCTTCGCCCCGAACAAGGCTTACTATCACAGGAGTTTTTAACCTCTGTCTGTGGCCATCTGCGGGACTCGAATCGGCGACCTCTAGGGAGCAAACCCTGGGTCTAACAAGCTAAAGAGTTATTATTTGACAGTATAATGTTTCAAGCAAAATCTACTCTCTAAGTCTAACCTTTATTTTATATAAGCAAGGCAGATGGAATGAGTTAGTGTTGGGAGTAGTTTTCTTAATGCGTGAATTTGTAATATAATATTATTTATAGCTTAAGGTTTAGAAAAATGGATCTTAATAAGAGATTTTCTAAAAACAGAATTATTAATGTAAAACATATAGTGTGTAAAATTTTACCTCTCTCCCTGTGAAGATACACACTAAGTTATTTGCACCTCTAGATTAAGACTGATAAGTAATTCCAAATTTTATTACATATAACATCTCTACTTGGAAAAGTTAAATTGTAATATATAGTTACCTTTTTAAAATAATAAGGTGTGAAGATTTCTTTAAATTCTGTCATATTATATAATATATATATTGTTTTTGCATAATAAGGTGGGAAGTTGCCCACCTTACTCTCCTCTGAGATCCTCCCATGCTCAGGTGGTGGAGGATTCAACCCAAGTTGCATGTGGATCCAAAAATTAGGTAAGCGATGGAGTTTTGGGTCAGAGGTGCTTCAAACTTTTCTATGGTGGTGTAGGATCGTCGGTGGTTGGAAAAGATGAATGAGTTGGAGTGGGAAGGCAGCGTTATTGATGTGTATGTTCATATATATAGAGAGAGAGGGTGAAAATGGCTAATAAGGTTTGAATCTTTAGGGTGGTTCTTCTCTCCATGAATCTCCCACATATTGTTTATTGTAAATTGCATTGTTTTATAAGTTTTTTTTATAAGTTATATGTTTCTGGAATACCCTCTGATACTTTTAATTTTTAACTGATTAGATTTATTTGAGATGCTAATGTTACTTCAATGGCTTATTTATATTAAAGGTTGTTAGTCCTTTATATTTAAAGATTTGCTAGTTAAATTTTTCTACATTGAATGTTTGAGTGTTATTTCTGTAAAGAAATCATTAGTCAATTTTTAACTTCATCTAGTTGACATTTTTTCCCTCTTCCTTATGAACCTTCAAATTGGGTACAATTGCTTTCAAGTATTATATTATGAGAAATGTTAACTTAGCCCATAAATTAAGTTAACACACTCTAATATACTTCTTTAGTAAATTTAGAAGATTTGAATTTTATTGTTTAGTACAACAAATTTTGTACATCCACCATCCCAAATTAATTGTGATATGTTTTTTCTTACCATCGATGGGTGCATTAAAAAATCTATTTTTAAAAAGTGACCATTAGTTTGTGATAAATAGTATTTTTTTTCAGGAACCATCTAAACTAAGACAAACAAATAAAACCCGTCTAAGACCCACTACAGATACAAGACACATTGCCCATGGTTTTACAAAACCATTAGCACAACCCACTAACATGATATTGCACGTGTCCTCGCCACTAGCAAACCATTCAGACAAAACCAACCAAACTCTTATAAAACCACAAAAACTATCAGCCAAATACATCAATCTCTCTCACAGCAAGAAAACAACATCCAGATCGAAGAAACTAAAGTATTCCTAACCATGTAACCATAATGAATCATCACCTGGAGTCAACAAAACATATAATGCATATCAACTTCAAACCACCACCATAGCATCCAAGTCTGAAGAACATCAATTATCAAAAAAACTACACTCGGCGAAGACTCCTGTAACACCCCGTATTTTTAGTACATATTAAATTTAATTAATTCGGAAATTCAAATTACTAGTGTGTTGTGATTTAATGAATTAATTATGGTAAAATAAAATGAAAATATTAATCGGAGAGTAAATGGTTAATATTTAGGCAAATTAAATTACTGAGTGAATAGTAATAATCTATTTAAGTCATTTCGAGTGTCAATGACAAAGTATACACTTATCTCAACCGGAAGTCGGTATAGACAATATGGGGTGGGGGGATAAGTAATTTTATAATTTATTCGGATGCCAATTTTGAGTGTACAGTTGAGTCCGGATGGGCCGAGATAGTCGGAAAAGTGTACCCGGGGGTAGTAAACGGGTCACGGGACGTTTTTAGACATAGCCGGGCCTGCTCGGGGGCATTTGGGTCACTTGGGCTTGGCCCATTAGTCAAAAAACGGGATTTAGTTAATTAATCTAATAAAAAGCAAATTAAGGGTTAGGAAACCCTAACAGCAGCCAAAGCCAATTGGGGATCAAAAGAGAGCCAACAAAGATCATCTTCAACCTTGGGATTTAGCTCCAATTCAGACTCTACGAACCTTAAGGCAAGTGGATAACTTGCAATAGCATTAAATATGTTATCAATTCATATTCATGTGTAGTGAATAAGTAGAAATTCGTTTTTGGGTGTTAATGGTATGAACATGGGATTTTGAAAACAACAATTCTGATTTACGAAATTGGGTGGTGATTCTTGTAAAATCTGATAATTGTGAGTTAATGCATATCTGGTAGAATGATATCTGAATATTTGGAAACGAATTTGATGATGAGATTTGGGGTATAAATGGGCTTAGGGTTAATGATGAAACTTTCCCCAAATTTAGAAATTGGAGTTAATGGACGAATTAATAATGTTGATGACTGTTCTGGGGATCCCTAATGAGTTTCCTAATATGTACAAATGCTAAAAGGGATTTAGTTTTAGTGAAGAAGGAAATTAGGGCTCGAAAATTTTCGTCCATGGCTGTCTGTCTTCGCGAAGAAGACGAGTACCTGATCGATCGATCGATCGACGCCATGAAGTCGATCGATCGATGGTAGGCAGAAACTGACAGTTCGTCCAGTTTTGTTTATATAGAAAGAGAATTATATAAACATTGTTATGTAATTAATTATTGTTGAGAAATTAATGCATGAGTTAAACCTGATTAAATGTGAGTGAATTAATTAGGAGATGGGAGTAGAAATTTGGGTGGCACGTCAAAAATTGGTTGAGCGATATCGAGGTAAATTATTTTATTTAGTAAGGGACTAAATAATTTAGAGTCGGGATTTAGACTCGGGTGAGGTTAATTCGGGCTAAGAGATTGAGTCCAATTAAATGGTGAGGGCAACATCAAAAGTAATTGAATTTATTAATGTGTAAATTAATTAATAATTCGAGTTGGGTAACAACCTCATAATAAAAATGGAATAGGCTCGTGTCACGGGTTTAGTACACGGTGTAGCTGGAACATTTTTATATATATATATATATATATATATATATATATATATATATATATATACGGTGTGTGATAGTATGTATATATAGTGCATGCCTTAATATCAGTGGTTAGATATTATTATACTCTAGTGCTATAGGGGGAGGTTACGCGCAGTGGATGAGTCCCCTAGCTTGAGGAGTAGGGCGAGTAGATTCCCAGGTCATAGCGTCCGTTACAGGGGGTGAGGGGCATCTCACTTTCCGGGAAGGAATATGACCGCCTCCAATCGTATACTAAACCAAGTTAGTGAGAGATTCTAACTTGGATAACTAGGGTATGTGAATATACCTAGTGTACTAGCACTTTAGAGAAATTATGTCCGGTGAGTATTTCTACTCGGGTGGATGTTAGTGATTTATGTATTTCAGTATGTGTGTGAATGCTGCAATATTTCTAAGTATATAATTAGGTGATTTTTATATACGGGCTAAATAAATACAAGCATGAGTTGTTGTATATGTATAACGAGTGGAGAAGTTATATGAATTAAAAAGGGAAATGATTAATTAAGTTGATGTTATTAATAACTTAAATATCATAATCACATTGTACTCAAATTAGAGTAGGGGAGGGGGTACAAGGAGACTTTAATAATTATCTAGTCATGAGATAGGTAACTAGGTGATAATTAAAGCGTTAGTGGTGCACATTAGAGGAGGGGCAAGGAAGTTCTCAAGAGAGTGCGTGACTAACTAAAATATGAAGAGCATGCATATTTATTATTACTGCAAGTTAATCATTTGTTAAATTTTTTAATGTTTTGGGTACTAACCCTTGCTATAAAAACTTTTAAAAACCCTTTTAGGTGTCCAACCACAGGGATGCCAGCCTTGACTCAATTCCAGGGATTCGTTGCTGCAGCATATGTGGATGTTGCGGGGTTTCGATAGATGCCTCATTTTTCATTCTTAATGTAGAAATTCATTATTAGTTATTCGAGCATGTCGCTCACATTCCACTTATTTGTTTTAGACTTGTTGGGAGTTCATTCTTGTCTTTACGGGATTTATTTTGGACCGATGGTTTATTCGATTAATTATTTCTATTTGTGGATGATTATTTCAGTTATCTGTGATTGTTGTATGGTTTTATTTTTTTTCTTTTTTTTGCATGGGTTTTTGTTTGATTAATGAAAGATAAAAATTGGCACCAGTCTATTTTTCTCACTTAGGTGGTTAGTAATTTAATAAAACGACAGTGATGCTAAGAATGGACCAAATGAGAAACCTGTTCTAACTTGATTTAGGACTGATCACCCGGGATTAATTAGGCGGGGTGTCACAGATGGTATCAGAGCATCAGGTTCTAGTGTCCTTAGGATCTGTGCGGCTTTCTACGTTTCAGCGTAGCGTTCGGTTGTTATAGAGCCCTATTATTAGGACTGTTGATTATATTTTCCGCTTGTGAGATATCGTATTCCTGCTACTAGTCTTTATATAAATTGTGTACTTATATAATTCAATCTATTTCAGATGCCGCCAAAGAGACAGAGAGCAGAAAGGGCTGAAGCTAGAGATGAGGTGAGGGAGGCTCGCCAGGAGCCACAGGTACCACCACCACCACCCCCACCCGAGTTGATTTCTACCACTCAGGTGGCAGTGATAGTGGCCCAAGCGGTCGAGACAGCGATGCGAGCTATGGCAGCTCATTTTCCACAGCCCCAGGCACCGCCTCCATTGGCTCTAGCAGTTCAGGCTCCAGTAGGGCCACCATCTTGGCAGCGAGTGAGGGAGACCTTTCAGAAGGGTCACCCACCTGAGTTTAGAGGTAGCACCAATATGGTCGAGGCTTGTGACTGGAAGAAGAACATTCAGCGCCATATGCGCATGTTAGAGGGTACAGAGGTGCAGAAACAGATGCTGGCTACCTTTCGTCTGTCAGGGGCAGCCTTACAGTGGTGGGAGTCCGTAACCACCGCTGAGGAGCGGGATTCGATGCCGATTTCTGAATTCTGGGTGCGATTTGACCGCAAGTACTTCCCTCCAGCAGTAGAGTCTGAGATGAGAAAGAAATTCAGCGAGTTGGTACAGGGTGACAGGTCAGTAGCAGAATATGAGGAGGAGTTCACCCGTTTGGCAAACTTTGTGCCAAACGAGGTGAGCGATGAGGAGCGGAAGAAGTCCAAGTTCATGGATGGTCTAGCTTGGAGAATCAGGCAGCACTTGATTGGAAACCCGGCATTAGTGACTTATACAGATGTTGTTAATGCCGCACTTATACATTGCCAGGATCATCGTTTCCATGCTAAGGGGAACAAGAAGGCAGGTGAGCCGAGCCAGCAGGGCAAGGCGGTTACTAGTAGTGAGGCAAGTGGCACACAGCAGCAGGTTATCATTCAGCAAGGGAATCAGGCTAAGAAGTTTAAGCCTGGTGGGTTCCGACCGGGAGGACAGGGGTTCAGGCAGGGGAAACCAGGCCCTAATCAGCAACAGCAGGTTCCTCAGGGCCGTCAGGGCCAAGGGAACAACGGGGGAGGCCACCCGGGGCAGCAACGTCAGGGCCAGCAGGGCCAACGACCGGGTGACGACCAGAAACGCTGTTTCTCCTGTGGCCAGCCAGGACACTTCAAGAGGGAGTGCCCGCAGAGGGGCAGAGGCCAGCAGCAGGGTGCCCAGCAGGGGCAACTGGGTCAGATGCCGCCAGCAGCACCAGCCCCACCCGCCCCACAGCAGCAGGGGAAAATGCACTACGGACGTGTGTATAACGTCCGGGATGTTCCTAATCCCCCAGCACAGCAGGCGCCGCCCGCGATTGAGGGTACGTTTTCTATCCATGGCACTATGGGTCGGGTATTGTTTGATACGGGGGCTACACATTGCTTTATAGCTACACATTTCGCGAAGGCTTTAGGGTTGTTAGCCACCGCGGAGAGCACTGTTACGTGTGTCGACTCACCATTGGGGAATGGGTCGCTTATATTCTTTATATATCGGGGAGTGGGGGTGGAGATTGGTGGTTTGACATTACCTGCGGACATGTTGGTATTAGATATGCATGTCCACGATGTGATTATCGGTATGGATTGGCTCGCTGACTATAGAGCCATGATTGATTGCTTCGCAGGGAGCATTATTTTTGCCATTCCGGGACAAGAGATGTTTGTTGTGGCGATGCCTCGCCCAGAGGGAGGCTCAACCGCTCATTTATATTACATTGAGGAGGAAACCTCACAGGAAGTGGTAGTTCCTTTAGACTCTATTCCGGTAGTGAGGGACTTTGAGTATGTATTCCAGGAAATACTAGGATTATCACCCAGCAGAGAAATCGAATTTGTTATCGATTTGGCACCGGGGACGAGGCCGATTGCTCGGGCACCTTACCGAATGGCCCCTTCAGAAATGCGGGAATTGAGGGAACAGATTCAGCAACTACTGGGTCAGGGTTCTATTCGATGGAGTACATCGCCGTGGGGTGCGCCGGTGTTGTTTATGAAGAAGCGAGATGGTTCACTCCGCTTGTGCGTGGATTATAGGGAGCTGAACAAGGTGACGATACGTAATAAATATCCGTTGCCTCGGATTGATGATTTATTTGACCAATTGAGAGGGGCGTCTTATTTCTCCATGGTCGACTTGAGGTCAGGGTATCATCAACTGCGTATCCGAGAGGAGGATGTTCCTAAGACTGCTTTCTTGTCGCTGTATGGATCTTATGAGTTCAGGGTAATGCCCTTCGAGCTCACCAATGCACCAGAAGTGTTCATGGATCTAATGAACAGGGTTTTCAGGGAGTACCTAGATCAGTTTGTCATCGTGTTCATTGATGACATCTTAATCTACTCACGCACCGAAGAGGAGCACGCAGAGCATTTGCGCATGGTTTTACAGACACTGAGGGATCATCAGCTCTATGCCAAATTAGAGAAGTGTGGATTTTGGCTACGGGATGTACAGTTCCTTGGTCACGTAGTGTCAGATCGGGGTATTGCAGTGGATCCGAATAAAGTGTCGGCGGTGAGGGAGTGGGGACAGCCCACGACACCGATCGAGGTGCGCAGTTTTCTGGGTTTGGCCGGTTACTACAGGCGATTCATTAAAGGATTCTCTAAGATTGCAGGACCTTTGACGAATCTGACCCGGAAAGGGGTAACTTTCAAGTGGAATGATAGTTGTCAATTAGCGTTCGACGAGCTAAAGGACAAGTTGACATCTGCACCAGTGCTTGCATTGCCAAAGGGAGGGCTAGAGTATCGAGTTTACACAGACGCATCCCTACGGGGTCTTGGGGGTGTACTCCAACAGGAGGAAAGGGATATAGCTTATGCTTCCAGGAAGCTGAAGCCCCACGAGAGGAATTACCCCACTCACGACCTAGAGTTAGCAGCGGTCGTTTTTGCTTTGAGGATATGGAGGCATTATCTTCTAGGAGAGCAGTTTATTTTATTCACGGATCACAAGTCTCTTCAGTATCTCTTCACATAGAAGGATCTGAATATGAGGCAGAGGCGGTGGCTAGAATTCGTGAAGGACTACCAATTTGATATTCAGTATCATCCTGGTAAGGCCAATGTGGTAGCAGACGCATTGAGCCGAAAGCCGACTGGGGAGATAGCAGAGGTATGGAAAGCGAAGTGGAGAGAGCTTCAATATGAGGATGACGTAGACAGGGCTTGCATGTCAGCTTTATCCATCACACCCGAGATCATTATGCGAGTTGTGAAGGCTCAGGCTTAGGATCAGGTTTGCCGGGATAGGGTGGGCCAGTTGTTAGCTGAGGGAGCAGAGGGTTACTCGATTAGCTCAGAAGGAGGCCTACGCTTTAATGGGAGGTTAATGGTGCCAGAGGATGAGGATTTGAAGCACGCTGTTATGACAGAATCCCATGGTTCGAAATTTGCGGTACATCCCGGTGGGGATAAAATGTACCAAGATATGAGGAGGCAGTATTGGTGGGCAGGAATGAAACGGGACATAGCAGAGTTTGTTTCTAAATGTGCCACGTGTCAGCTTGTGAAAGTTGACCATTAGAGACCATCAGGGATGCTACAGCCGTTAGAAATTCCCGTGTGGAAGTGGGAGAGCATCTCCATGGACTTCATCACAGGGTTACCTGTATCGCAGAGGGGTCATGACTCCATATGGGTTATTGTGGATCGGTTGACTAAGGTGGCCCACTTTTTACCGGTACGCACAGACTTCGAGACGATGCGTTATGCACAGCTATTCATAGCAAAGATTGTTAAGCTGCATGGAGTGCCTATAAATATTGTATCCGACCGAGACAAAATCTTTGTCGCCCACTTTTGGCAGAGCTTTCAGGAGGCAATGGGCACGGAGTTGCGCTTGAGTACAGCGTATCACCCACAGACGGACGGACAGACTGAGAGAGTTAACCAGATGCTGGAAGACATGCTCAGAATGTGCATTTTGGACTTCGGGGGAGGATGGGAGAAATATCTTCCTTTGGTAGAGTTTGCGTATAACAACTCTTACCAATTCACGATTGGCATGGCACCGTTTGAGGCACTGTACGGGAGACCTTGTCGTTCACCCGTTTGTTAGTTAGAGGTGGGGGACAACAAACTCTTGGGGCCGGATATTGTTCAAGAGACATCTTCCAAGATAGAGCTGATTCGAGGAAGAATTCGGATAGCTCAGGACAGGCAAAAGAGTTATGCTGACGCTTCTCGACGACATGTGGAGCTAGAAGTTGGGGACCAGGTTTTAGTCCGGGTATCCCCAATGAAGGGGGTGATGAGGTTCGGCAGGAAGGGTAAGTTAGCACCGCGATACGTAGGACCTTTCCCTATTATTGAGAGGGTGGGACCGGTGGCGTATAAGCTTGGGTTACCAGAACATCTTCAGCGGATACACGATGTATTCCATGTGGCATCGCTGAAGAAATATCGAAGGAGCGAGAGAGCCTTTTGGCACGTTCCACTCGAGGAGATCGACTTACAGCCAGACATCTCGTATGAGGAGAGGCCGGTAGCTATTCTGGATCATAGCGAGCGGAAATTACGATCCAAGGTTGTTCCATTGGTTAGAGTACAGTGGGGTCATCACAATGTTGACGAGTCTACCTGGGAGCGGGAGGAGGATATGCGGGAACAATATCCAGAGCTTTTCAACGCAGGTACGATCTAATTTCGGGGACGAAATTCCTTTATAAGGGGGGGAGTATGTAACACCCCGTATTTTTAGTACATATTAAATTTAATTAATTCGAAAATTCAAATTACTAGTGTGTTGTGATTTAATGAATTAATTATGGTAAAATAAAATGTAAATATTAATCGGAGAGTAAATGGTTAATATTTAGGCAAATTAAATTACTGAGTGAATAGTAATAATCTATTTAAGTCATTTCGAGTGTCAATGACAAAGTATACACTTATCTCAACCGGAAGTCGGTATAGACAATATGGGGTGGGGGGATAAGTAATTTTATAATTTATTCGGATGCCAATTTTGAGTGTACAGTAGAGTCCGGATGGGCCGAGATAGTCGGAAAAGTGTACCCGGGGGTAGTAAACGGGTCACGGGACGTTTTTAGACATAGCCGGGCCTGCTCGGGGGCATTTGGGTCACTTGGGCTTGGCCCATTAGTCAAAAAACGGGATTTAGTTAATTAATCTAATAAAAAGCAAATTAAGGGTTAGGAAACCCTAACAGCAGCCAAAGCCAATTGGGGATCAAAAGAGAGCCAACAAAGGTCATCTTCAACCTTGGGATTTAGCTCCAATTCAGACTCTACGAACCTTAAGGCAAGTGGATAACTTGCAATAGCATTAAATATGTTTTCAATTCATATTCATGTGTAGTGAATAAGTAGAAATTCGTTTTTGGGTGTTAATGGTATGAACATGGGATTTTGAAAACAACAATTCTGATTTACGAAATTGGGTGGTGATTCTTGTAAAATCTGATAATTGTGAGTTAATGCATATCTGGTAGAATGATATCTGAATATTTGGAAACGAATTTGATGATGAGATTTGGGGTATAAATGGGCTTAGGGTTAATGATGAAACTTTCCCCAAATTTAGAAATTGGAGTTAATGGACGAATTAATAATGTTGATGACTGTTCTGGGGATCCCTAATGAGTTTCCTAATATGTACAAATGCTAAAAGGGATTTAGTTTTAGTGTAGAAGGAAATTAGGGCTTGAAAATTTTCGTCCATGGCTGTCTGTCTTCGCGAAGAAGACGAGTACCTGATCGATCGATCGATCGACGCCATGAAGTCGATCGATCGATGGTCGGCAAAAACTGACAGTTCGTCCAGTTTTGTTTATATAGAAAGAGAATTATATAAAAGTTGTTATGTAATTAATTATTGTTGAGAAATTAATGCATGAGTTAAACCTGATTAAATGTGAGTGAATTAATTAGGAGATGGGAGTAGAAATTTGGGTGGCACGTCAAAAATTGGTTGAGCGATATCGAGGTAAATTATTTTATTTAGTAAGGGACTAAATAATTTAGAGTCGGGATTTAGACTCGGGTGAGGTTAATTCGGGCTAAGAGATTGAGTCCAATTAAATGGTGAGGGCAACATCAAAAGTAATTGAATTTATTAATGTGTAAATTAATTAATAATTCGAGTTGGGTAACAACCTCATAATAAAAATGGAATAGGCTCCTGTCACGGGTTTAGTACACGGTGTAGCTGGAACATTTTTATATATGTATATATATATATATATATACGGTGTGTGATAGTATGTATATATAGTGCATGCCTTAATATCAGTGGTTAGATATTATTATACTCTAGTGCTATAGGGGGAGGTTAGGAGTAGGGCGAGTAGATTCCCAGGTCATAGCGTCCGTTACAGGGGGTGAGGGGCATCTCACTTTCCGGGAAGGAATATGACCGCCTCCAATCGTATACTAAACCAAGTTAGTGAGAGATTCTAATTTGGATAACTAGGGTATGTGAATATACCTAGTGTACTAGCACTTTAGAGAAATTATGTCCGGTGAGTATTTCTACTCGGGTGGATGTTAGTGATTTATGTATTTCAGTATGTGTGTGAATGCTGCAATATTTCTAAGTATATAATTAGGTGATTTTTATATACGGGCTAAATAAATACAAGCATGAGTTGTTGTATATGTATAACGAGTGGAGAAGTTATATGAATTAAAAAGGGAAATGATTAATTAAGTTGATGTTATTAATAACTTAAATATCATAATCACATTGTACTCAAATTAGAGTAGGGGGGGGGGGGGGTACAAGGAGACTTTAATAATTATCTAGTCATGAGATAGGTAACTAGGTGATAATTAAAGCGTTAGTGGTGCACATTAGAGGAGGGGCAAGGAAGTTCTCAAGAGAGTGCGTGACTAACTAAAATATGAAGAGCATGCATATTTATTATTACTGCAAGTTAATCATTTGTTAAATTTTTTAATGTTTTGGGTACTAACCCTTGCTATAAAAACTTTTAAAAACCCTTTTAGGTGTCCAACCACAGGGACGCCAGCCTTGACTCAATTCCAGGGATTCGTTGCTGCAGCATATGTGGATGTTGCGGGGTTTCGATAGACGCCTCATTTTTCATTCTTAATGTAGAAATTCATTATTAGTTATTCGAGCATGTCGCTCACATTCCACTTATTTGTTTTAGACTTGTTGGGAGTTCATTCTTGTCTTTACGGGATTTATTTTGGACCGATGGTTTATTCGGTTAATTATTTCTATTTGTGGATGATTATTTCAGTTATCTGTGATTGTTGTATGGTTTTATTTTTTTATTTTTTTTGCATGGGTTTTTGTTTGATTAATGAAAGATAAAAATTGGCACCAGTCTATTTTTCTCACTTAGGTGGTTAGTAATTTAATAAAACGACAGTGATGCTAAGAATGGACCAAATGAGAAACCTGTTCTAACTTGATTTAGGACTGATCACCCGGGATTAATTAGGCGGGGTGTCACAACTCCATTGAGGCAACAGAACCACATCAGGCAAAACTCACCTACTGAACCACACACCTCTGCATGTCAGCAAATCACATCTGATTGAAGGCCCAAGGATACAAACTATCAAACCCAAGCTAAGAATCTTTATCCTACCAAATTGCATAGATCAAATATCTTAGGACATAATATTTTCATTTAGACCCCACTTTTTAACTATTTCCTAGTTCTCCATGTTTCTGATTATATTTCTCCACTTGCATGTTGCATTTTGAATCTTCTTCTCAATCTTTTGAAAAATCTTCCCTTTATCCATCTGAATGTTTTTAAAGATATGATCATTTCTTACTCTCCAAATGAAATACATAGTAATAGACATATTCTGCATTATTATACTGAAGTTCTTACTTTTTGTGTTGATTAGCTCCACCTCTTCTTCAAAGCTTTTAATCTCCCTAATACACCCATTAAATTTTATTACTTTCTCCCAAATCTTCCTGGAAAAATCACATTCAAAAAATAAATGGTCTCGATTCTCAGTATTAGTACCACAAAGCATACACATATCTTCATTAACACATCCCCACTATTTCAGTTTATATCTGGTCCACATCTTATTGTGGCACTAAATCCATATGACAAAAGAACACCTAGGAACTCTATTTGTAAACCAAATTGCATCAGCACACCTCACTTTTTGTTTTTTGTCTCTCAATTCATTATAAGTATCTCTCACATTAAACTTCCCATTCTCAGAAATTAGCCAAGTAGTCCTATCCATCATATTCCAGTTAGGAACATAGATGTATTAGCCAAGTCAATCAAATAAGACGAAATAGGCCTAGGAAATCTCCAACCTTCCTCATTTTTTCAAGTCAATCAAACACGTGCAACGCACATGGGCACAACTAGTATATAAAAAAAAGACAATTTTATAGCATAATATTTTTTTTTCTTTAATAACAGTTTTTATATATAGAAACATTACAAAAATATTTAAATGTTATTAAAACTATTTTTTATACACAAAAGCATTAAAAAAATCCTTCTCTATATAAACTATTAAAAATGTTTTAAATATGTACTATGTTTTTAAAACTTTAAAAACGTGTATTCAAAAACAGTTTTTATATATATATATATATATATATATATATATAAACAGTTTTTTATAAATAAAAACTGTAAAAATATATTTTATATAATAACAGTTTTTTAAATGTGTACTGTTTTTTAAAAATATGTACTGTTTTTAAATGCGTACTGTTTCTAAATGTTTTTAATTTTATTTAAATGTGTACTGTTTTTTATATGTTTTAAATATGTATTGTTTTAATTGTTTCAAATATGCACTATTTTTTAAAAATATACTGTTATTTAAACATAAACGGTATTTACATATAAATATGTACAGTTTTTTTATATATAAACATGTGAAATGTTTTAAATATGTACCGTTTTTTTATATAAAAAATAGTTTATATATACAACTGTTTATTAAATTTTATATGTATAAAAACCCGTTTATGTTTAAATAAGAGTTTATTTTTAAAAAAATCATTTTAAAAAAACATTTAAAATACATTTTTACAGTTTAAAACATTACTGTAAGAGGGTAGTGAGACTGGGGTCTATGAATAACTGGAAAGGGTGAGGCGTGACCCACTCCAATGGACACTGTCTGCAAGTCTTCAAGGTCTCCTGGTGCAACTTCTGAAGAAAACTTCTCCTTCTGGTAACAATGGAACTCAAGCTTCAACTCACTCCCTGCAAGAAGATGAACTTTCACAGCAAAAATAGCAATTTTTCTCAAGGGAAACACCTGAGAGTGATGGCTGTCAGTGGGGAGTGAAGGAACAAGGCACTCAACACTAAGAGAATGAGCAGGGAGAGAATACTAGGTAGGTCTGGTGATATTTTAGCAGAGTAACAGTGCAATTTTTCTTGTCTATCTTTTGACCTTGCCCAGGGGTCTATTTATACATGGGCGTAAGGGGTGAGCTGGCGATTTTGGGCGCCAAAATTGAGAGAGTTGGTGGGGAACAATGTCTGAAGTGTACCATTTGTCCCTACCTGCAGCCAGCTTGCCTGTCCTCTCTGCAGGCGCCACCTGGCCCCGACCAAAACTCAAAAAGCACATATATCCCCTAATGGAGACAAAATAGCAGATTTGGTAGTTATCTTTTGAAACGGTAACTTGTGGTGCAATTTTGCAAATCTTTGAGAGAGGGGACCTTAAGGCCTCACTCCCTCTAAAAAGTGTTATTTTTCTTGGGAGATCCCTCGAGGACCCCCTCTTCTGGAAAAGTCATTTTTCTTGTAAAGAGTTTATTTCTCGTGCGTAGCCTCGAGTGGCTTATGGGTCTTCCTACTAGTATTCTCTCAATCCTATAGTGCTAAGTGGTTGAACTTGCTCAACATACCTTGTCCCTCAACCGCCAAGCCAAAACTCCCAGGAGGTCCCGACGTGCCTGTTCGAGCCATGCTTGCTCGACTAGGCAACCTGTGCAAGAAAGTAAAGTGTTAGTGTTGTTGTTCATTTAGAGCCTGCTGTTTCATGATGAAAACTCCTGTAGCAGCACTTCTCGAACAACATTTCTGCAGTGACCCCTGTAGTGGCGCTGACGCTTGAAGCGGCGCCGACCCTTGTCCTGGCGTCGTTGCTCGGAGTGGCGCTGATGCTGTGAGGCGGCGCTGACCCTTGTTGTGGCGCCGACGCTCGAAGTGGCGTTGACGCTTGAAGTGGTGCTGACGTCCGAGGTAGCGCTGATGCTTGAATCGACGCTGACATGTGAGGCGGCGCCGACCCTTGTCCCGGCGCCGACGCTCGAAGTGACGCCGACGCCCGAAGTGGCGCTGACGCGTGAGGCAGCGCCGACCCTTATCCCGGCACCGATGCTCGAAATGGTGCCGACGCTCGAAGTGGTGCTGACGCCTGAGGTAGCGCTGAGGCTTAAATCCGCGCTGACAGGTGAGGCGGCGCCGACCCTTGTTGCGGCGCCGACGCTCGCAGTGGCACCGATGCTCGAAATGGTGCCGACGCTCGAAGTGGCGCCGACGCTCGAAGTGGCGCTGACGCCTGAGGTAGCGCTGAGGCTTGAATCCGCGCTGACAGGTGAGGCGGCGCCGACCCTTGTTGCGGTGCCGACGCTCGAAGTGGCGCCGACCCTTGTTGTGGCGCCGACGCTCAAAGTGGCGTTGACGCCTGAGGTAGCGCTGATGCTTGAACCGGCGCTGACATGTGAGGCGGCGCCGACCCTTGTTGCGGGGCGCCGACGCTCGAAGTGGCGCCGACGCTTGAAGTGGTGCTGACGCCCGAAGTGGCATTGACGCCTGAGGTAGCGCTGACCCTTGCGGTGGCGTAGGGACTCGCCGCGGTGCTGACACTTGCGGTGGCTTTTGGACTTCTGGGTGACCTCGTGGGTACCTCTCGAATGTTATTTAATAAAAAAGCATATTTATTTTATTTTGCTTTCTTTTCTGTTTATAACACCCTTCTACATTAGCCCCTCGTGCAAAGATTTTTGGTTGGGTAGACTAAAAAAACTTTGTACGCTATAAATCTGGTTTCAACAATTATATATATAATTATATATATATATATTTTCTGAGGGATCCTAGGATCATTAAATTCTGTGGCCCTTTATCCGAGGTATTTTATTTTTTGAGAACCCACGCGTCAGTGTGGGAACTGTCATCTCATCATTTGGGAAAAAAGATCATCAACTTTTTGCCTCCCTGCACGTTTTTCCATTTTGGTGAAAAAAACATAAGCCCCTTATCTTGAGGTCTTTCATCTTCTTCAACCAAAACATAGGCATCTTTGGGTTTGTAGTGAGAGAAAGTGAGAGAGGGATTCTTTTAAAACCCCATAGCCACCCATCTCCTTTTTTCTCTAACCTTCCCAAATATCATACCCTCTCATCCATGGATTCCCAACTAATGAATGTATCTCCCAATGTAAGCAACTCTAAAACCCCCAACATCCCAAACTCTATACCCTCTTTGTCAACCGTTTCTAACGATTCCAGGGCTGAAATACCCACCGACGACGGTCCCTCATTCCGCCCGGCGAGCGGCGTCGATGTGCTGTCCTCGGAACCCGCCTCTTCATATTTTGGGTCGAGAACCCTCGTGGGTTCCTCGCCCTTGATCTCGGCGTACGCGGGTATTGATTTCGGTTTTTC
Organism: Sambucus nigra; assembly: GCA_949130495.1. Lineage (NCBI taxonomy): Eukaryota > Viridiplantae > Streptophyta > Magnoliopsida > Dipsacales > Adoxaceae > Sambucus > Sambucus nigra. The sequence goes on from OX422219.1 coordinate 516,609,936, forward strand.
AGGAGGGGCCATCTCGCCCGAGGCTCCGCTGATGGCGGGGGATATCTCGAGCATGGGGTCGGTTTTTTTTGCTGAGATGGTTACTGAAAAGATTTCCCCCGCAGAGAGAAGTATCTCGAGCAGCATTGTCGGCGAGAACCCGGGGCGGACGATTCTCTCTTCCTCGGGTCTCTCACCTGCTGATTTGGCCTCCGAAGTCTTGGTTCGAGAGGTTCATCCATTATATGTGCATAAGGATATCTCGCGCGGCGTCGTCAACGAGGGCCCGGGGCGAATGGCCTTCTCGTCCGTGGGTCTCTCGCCCCATTTTATTGCGCACGGGGAGCGTGGGGTCTCGGCTGGGGCTGCTCCGACCGCCAAGGGTCTCGCGTCAAGCTTCACTAGTGCTGTCGCGCAGCCCGCGGTACCTGTTTCTGCAGATTTTGGGCCGAGAACCCTCACGGGTTCCTCGCCCTTACCGTCGCCACCTGCGGGGGGTCTCGAGAGGCAGTCTTCCACGGCACGAGGGGTCTCGCGCGGAGACCTTTTGTCATCTGAGAGGCTCGCGCCCGTTTGTAATGTTCATGAGGAGCGCGAGGTCTCGGCTGAAAATTTTCTGGTAGCTAAGGGTCTCGCGCCTGTTTTTGTTGTGCGCGAGGAGCATGAGGTTCTGACCGAGGATATTTTGACAGCTAAGGGTCTCGCGCCCGATTTCATTGTGCGCGAGAAGCGTGGGGTCCCGACAAGTATTAGTGCGGACGCCATCACTTCGTCCTCGGGTGTCCCGACATCTTTGATTGTTTCTAAAATGTGTACTTCCACTTATGGTACTTCAAGACTTGGTCTCGCATCCACAGGTCTCTCGTTTGTGGAAGGGGGTGTCTCAACCTTTCGTCACTTCAGGGGTTCCGTGACCCAGGGTGTCTCGACGAACATTAGTGTTACGGAGAGCATGCCACTGACCAGGGGCTCTTCCTATGATTATGATGGGGTTTCTGCCTCTACTTCTTTTTTTGCGACAAGGGACCCCGGGGGTCCTTCGCTCGGAGTCCCCACTGGGGTGAGTTCTTTTCTTGAGCCACTGGCTCTGGGTGGTTCATCAGCTATGCCCACTTCCTCTCAGGCATGGAAGGATTATATGCACATACGTCAAGGGCAGGACTTCGGTATTTATCGTCGTGCTCCCTTTTTTGGCCCTGCTGACAGTTTCATGGTTTCGCTTTCTGACTTTGGGGAAAAATTTTCGAGTGCTGTTCTCGACCGGTCTCACGTGGGGTTAACTGAGTCTGCTGATCTTCCTACTATTTCCCCGGATTCCATTCTCCGAGTCCGAGTTGACCGAGGCGACTTTCCTTATTCCAACGTTGAGGTTAAAACCCCCGGTGGACCTACACAGGAGTGGGCCAGTTGGGTTGACTATGTTCTGAGCGTTCCTGATTACGTGGCTATTCTCAGGGAGGTGGGGCTCTTCACCGCCGTCAGCAGTCTGAAGTCCTGCACCCTCTTTAAACATGGTTCTTCGCTCAATCTCTTATTGTCCCGGTGGACTATGGAGTCTCACACCTTTGTTACGGGCTGGAGGGAATTTACTGTTACTCTCGAAGATATATGTGAGTTGTACGCCCTTCCTTTCTTTGGGCAACAGGTCTTTACTGATGACTGTGAGGACTCCCTAGAGCAGGAGTTGGTGGGGGAGTTACGGTCATCTCTCGGGGAGTGCTCGAGATATGTGGCCATAAATGTAACGGGTCATTCCAAGCATTCCTTTGCCAAATGGCAAAGATATTGGTTTAGAGACTTTGAGCAATTGCCAAAGGGGGAGACTTCTCGTGCAGCGCCCAGATCCCAGGATGGTCCTAAGCTTCACTCTCCTGCACATTTAGCCGCTTTTCTTGTTACGTTCTTGACTCGGTTCCTTCTTCCAGGTAAGCCTGAAGATTGTCCTCGCGAACTTCTTTTTAGATTGGCTGTGCGATTGTCTCGCGGTAGACCAGTGCCCCTGCCTGCCCTGACCTTGGGTTCTCTTTTCACATGGATAGACCGAGCACACATAGACGTAGAGAGGTACTGCGGTCGGTATGACGTTGCTAATCATGTCAACGGCCCTCTCTTGATGGCCTTTTTGTTTGAGCATTTCCCCCACTTTACTTCAGGGGCTCACGCTTGTCATAGCGATGCTGCGAGGCTTCTTCGGTGGCATAAGAAAACTCCCAAACAGTCTTTGGGAATGTTGATTGACGACATCAAGGAGTTTCAGTTTCGGCCTTATACCAAGCGCCCTGGGGGTACTTTCAGCTGGCTTTCTTTCCCTGGTGATGGCGGAACCTTCTATTGTCCTTCCGCAGTGGGGTCAGTTTCCACGTGTCCTCATATTAACGTGGTGACGATGATCTTACCATGTCACCTTCCTTCTTGGACCGAGTTAGGTCCCCGTGCTGAATTTTATCATTCCGAGAGGGTAAGACGACAGTTTGGTTATGATCAGGGGGTTCACACCCCTCCTCTTCCTACCTACGGCAGTCATTCTTAGGCATTCTCCGAGGCGTGTGCGAGTTTTACTCTTCAGGGGTTATTCCGCAGAGTCAGTGGTTTGGGCGGTCTCTATGTGCCTCCCAGCGATTATCACCCTTCATTCACTTCATCCTGGTTCCTTCTTTGGCAGCAGCAGGTTCGTCTTATTCGAGAATGTGTAGTTGGCCCTCCACCTGAGACCAACCCCACTAAATATACCAGAGCTCAATTTTTGGTCAGGCGGACGCAGAAAGATCCTTGGTTTCTCAGCACCACTTCTACGCCACCCTTGGAGCAGGCCATCCCTATTTTAGTCAAACCTCTCATTGACGAGTCACTTCCGCCTCCGTCGACTGATCTTCCCCCTGCGAAGTCTAAAAGCCAACCGAAAAGCAAAGGGAAGGCGGGCACCTCTACTGCCAGCGAAAGGAAACACCCTGACGCCGATGTTTCCAATTTTGTTCCTGCTACTACTGCTTCTCCTCCTTCTTCTCCTGTGAGGACCCGGGCTGCGAAGAAAAAGAAAGGAAGTGGCGCTGGCATAGCTGCTTCCTCTACGGTGGACCAAGGTTACTCCTCGTCGAGCCTTACTTCCCAGGAGACGCGGGTCGCGTCCATTCCTATTGCAGAAGGTACTATATCACAGCCTCCTTTACTTAGTGGAACCAGTTCTCGCGGAGTTCCTTCATCTCCCTCCCCTTCATTGGAAGAGGAACTAGTTGATTATGGAAGCACCCCTTCCTATGACGACCATAGTTCTTCTTCGGGTGACATGGGCGACCTGGGTTTCCACAGCGAAAGCGCTACTGACACTTATGCTTTGTTATCAGTCTCCAGAGAGTCTTCTAGCGATGATGAGGCCTCCCGTTCTCCTGGGGGGGTCAGCCCCACCCATCTCCCTTATAGCCAGACTACGCGCCCCGTTACTGTAAGCGTTCTCCCTTCACTTGTCTATATTATTTTTTTTTGCATATGATTTTCTTTCTTCCCTTCATCATATATATGTATATATTTTCATTTAAAGCATTATGTTATATTTGTGCAGGCCACTTCCATCGAGGAAGGTGGTCCTCCTCCTCCCCCACTACGACCGACGCCCTTTCAGCGGGAGAGGAACTCCATGCTCATTTCCTCCCGGGGCCTGTTTAGAGAGGTTTGCTATTTCCTCAGTTCATTTAACATCTGTTGTAATTTATTCATCTCCTAACTGCCTTTTGGTTGCGTATACTGTCATTTCCTCGCAGCTTTCGTCCGTGCATTTTACCGTCACTCGGACCACTCCTGTGGCTTCCCCTTCTCCTCAGGTATGCCTCGTTATTTTCAAAACTTTCATTGCGTCATTTCCTTTTGTATTCCTTCTTTTTATTTACCCAGTTATCATGCGTAGAGAGTTGTGTCTTCGGGCGTTGCCACATCGTCCTCTCTTGTCTCGGCGGTCGGTACTTCTGCAGCTGAGCACCTGGAGGCCTCTTCATTTGAGGTAGTACTTATTTTTTTTTTGAATATTTGTCTCCTCTCAGCAGGAGTCTTAATGGCTCTTGGATTTTCTTCTCAGGAAGGGGCTCCTCCCTTAGCTGGCGTTACCGCCCCAGGTTTATCCTCTTCGGGGAGAATTTCTATCCCTAGGGTCCGCGTATCTATGGATGGTAGATCTTTGGTTCAGGCGATTTCTCGTGGCCCAATATTTACTGTGGCCTCCACCAGTGAGCCCACACTTCAGGTCAGTCCTTTCTGTTGAAGCAATGGGATCTCCTTTTCCTCGAACATGCAGTAAACAACGCATTTTCATTCTTTGCAGGCCATCAGTACAGCCCCTACTGCGCCGACCGTCTTTTTTTGCGCTTCCCCCTTAGATGGGATTCAGGTATTCTTTTATTTTCTTAGTTCTATTTTCTTATCTGTCCAGCCTGTGCTTATCGTAGCCCTCTTTTACCTTGTTGCAGTTATCCCTTGGCGCTGTTTCGAGTGCGGCTTCTGCCACTGCCGTTTCAGCAGCCCCTATACAAGGGCTGGTTTGTCCTGTCGTTGCGCCTCTTCAGGTAGCTATCCCTACGGTGCCTGAGGTTGAGGTAGCTTCTTCGAAAGCATTGGTTACTGAGGCAACCTCCTCTGGAGCATCAATTAGTGTTGTTGCCCCTACGGTGGCCCCTGCTCCTCCTTCTATGACCGTTGCGGAGGGCATTGCTCAGGTACCATGTATAAGAGTATCTACTTTCCTCCTTCTTGCGCATACTGTGCAAGCATTCTCATTTCACCCTTGTCTCATTATTTCCAGGTGCACGAGAGTACTCTGATGACTATGGAGGCCGGTAGTGGGGCCGCTATGAGAGAGGTATTAGACTGGCATACCCCCCCACTTTTTACTTTTCCCCTACTTTCTTCTTGCGTGTACTGTGCAAGCATTCCCATAACACCCTTGTCTCATTGTTTCCAGGTGTGTGAGGATACTCCGGTGACTGTGGAGTCTAGCAGCGGGGCAGCTGTGAGAGAGGTATTAGACTGGCATACCCCCTCTTTTTACTATTCCCCTTTTCTTTTCTTCTTGCGTATACTGTGCAAGCATTCCTATAACACCCTTGTCTCATTGTTTCCAGGTGTGTGAGGATACTCTGGTGACTGTGGAGTCTAGCAGCGGGGCAGCTGTGAGAGAGCTATTAGACTGGCATACCCCCTCTTTTTACTATTCCCCTTTTCTTTTCTTCTTGCGTATACTGTGCAAGCATTCCTATAACACCCTTGTCTCATTGTTTCTAGGTGTATGAGGATACTCCTGTGACTGTGGAGTCTGGCAGCGGGGCAGCTGTGAGAGAGGTATTAGACTGGCATACCCCCTCTTTTTACTATTTCCCTTTTCCGTTCTTCTTGCGTATACTGGGCAAGCATTCCTATAACACCCTTGTCTCATTGTTTCCAGGTGTATGAGGATACTCCGGTAACTGTGGAGACTGGTAGTGGGGCAACCGTGGAGGGAGATCACAGTTTTGAGTTCACTCCTTTAGTCGGTGATGCTGATTCTGGTGGGGAGTCTTCTTTTCTTCCCTCTGAGGCGGGGTCTCGCCACTCCGAGGGCGATGATGAAACAGAGGATGCTACGACTATTTCTAGTAGGCTATGGCGTGAGGAGTTACCAGGCCGCTCCAGGGTACATGAGCGTCAGCTCTTGGATCTCATCTTGGAGCACCATCCCGAGACGTTCACTTCTCAGAGTATACTCCAGGTTGACAGTCTTACGACCTTCAACCTGAGGGCTCTTGCCAGCCATGTTCATGAGTTCTTGGCTACCTCCCCTGCTAAGCTGACTAGCTCTTCTATCTTGATATTCTTGGATGCTCTCCGCGACTTACAGCAGTTCTATCATTTTCGTTTGGATTGGCTTGACGCAGGGGTTCGCCCCTTCCTGAGTGTTCCTTTCCGGAAGATAGTGAGGTTTCACACGTCCCGGCAGTCCAGGGTTGAGCAACGACACGCTGAGGCTACGAGGATCCGGAATCAGATCGCCCTACTGCAGGTGAAGCTTGCCAGACTTGAGTCTGGCGATGAGGAGGATGATGCTAAATCCGTCAGGTTGGAGGAAGAGTTTCTACGGGAGGCTGGTCCGTCATATGCTGGCGCCATCGCGCGCGATGATTTATTTTTTGTGGTTTCTAGCCGATAGGCTACTTCTTGCTTTGTAGTGCTCAGAATTCTATATGTACATCACTTATCATTCATGTATGAGACACTTTGTTTCTTCTGCACTTTCTTTTTCTTTTGTTCTCCCTTTATGCTGTGGGTGTTTGTTTTACATGACTTGCTCTAAAATCTGTGAGCCTTTAGTCTACTGGTGGCTACCCCATATACTGCGGGGTATTTGCATTGATATGAAAAGTTATGTATTATCATTTTGTACACATTTTTTTTTTGAAAATGCACCTCTTGTAACTGTGAGGTGTTGGCATGTGACTTTCTTGGGTTGCCCCTCCTGTCTGTGGGGGTATTCCTACATATTACTGCTTATAGTCATAGAGGCTGGGTTGGGGAGGAGGGTGATCCCCACCCCTTTCCGGAAGCCTGATTTTATCATAAAACTATATTAATTTATGTCTGGGGGACTTTGCTCAGTATACTTTCTCTTAGGATGGACTTACCTCCCAAGTGTAGTGAGCAAAGTTCCCGACCTATTTTTTTTACTCTCTTCTAACTTAATAGGGAGCGTATATGTATGTATAAATGAGTAAGCAAAATAAACGTCAAAATGACCAAAAACGTTGCTATTTCATTTCTTTTACTTTTGTCTATCGTTTACAGCGTAGTATTGCTTCAAAAAAAACAAAAAAAACTTTTCTGGTGTAGGAGCAATCCTTGACATTCGTTGCCGACATGCAAAATACAAACAAAACTTGTTAGTTGCTACTAAGCATAGTACCTCTTCATCCACTTGCAGTTGATGGACTGGAGGCAATCACTCTCAGGTTCTGATATCTGGCAGTAGCCCGACTTCCCCACTCCTCTAACAACAAAAGGGCCTTCCCAGTTAGGTTTGAATTTGGACGCCGACATGCTACGGAGATGGTGGGTTGATGCTCGTAGGACTAGATCTCCCACCTGGAATTCCCTAGGCTTAACCAAATTTTCATAGGCCCTGGACAGTTGCTGAGTGTAGACTTTGAAATTCTCTCTCGCCTTGTCCCTGTGCTCATCTAGTGCCTCCAGCTGCACATGCCTAGGGTCTGGAATGAGCCCATTGCTAAGAGAAATTCTGGCCGAAGGTACCGCCAGCTCCACTGGTAGGACAGCTTTGGTCCCATACACTAGAGAGAAGGGAGTGAAACCTGTTGGCTTTCTTTTCGAAGTACGATAGGCCCATAACACCATAGGCAGCTTCTCATCCCATGCTCCCGGCATGTCTTCTAGCATCTTTTTCAGAATATTTATCAGGGTCTTATTAGTAGCTTCCGCTTGGCCATTTCCCTTGGGGTAGGATATGGTTGAGCTACTATGCACAATCTTATACTTGTCCGTGAGGAGGGCCATCTCTTTGCATACAAATTGCTTCCCATTATCCGTTAGGATCACTTTGGGTATACCAAACCTACATATAATATACTCTTTTATAAACTGGGTTACCACTTGGGCAGTGACCCTCCTTAAAGGAATGGCCTCCGCCCATTTGGTATACAATTCTGTAGCCACAATGATAAAGGTCTTGCCATGAGATGCTGGGGCGATCTTACCCACCAGGTCGAACGCCCATGTGTGGAAGGGATAGGGGTTCCCAAGCTTTGTAGGCTGACGGAGGGAGCGTGCACCATGTTTCCGTGCACCTGGCATGCTCTACACTTTTTCACGTATCCAATGGAGTCAGCCTCCATGGTCGGCCAGTAGTATCCCAACGTCATCAGCTGATCATACAGCTTGGCGCCTCCCATGTGGGAGGGCTCATGAGCTTCTTTCAGCACCCTTTCCACTTCCTCCTTGGCTACGCACCTTAACGCCTTCTCATTATACCCTTTCCTATACAGCTCTCCTTTGACCAAGTAGAAGCGTGCTACCCTTTTTCTAAGGTAGATTTCATCCACTCTCTCGGCGGGCAGCTCCCCATTCTTCAGATACGCTAGGTACGGCTGTCTCCAATCTTCGAAGGTTTCCACGAAGTTAGCTTCCGTCGGCTGATCAAAATTAGCTTGGCACTTTAAACAACTCTGTTGTAAGCGGGCCGCTTCTACGCTCATGGAGGGCCAAAAATACCCGCTTCGCTGCAGTCTTCTGTAAAGGGGGATATCTGTATCTCCACAGTGCCTCTGGTGCATTTCTATTAACCTCTCTTTGGCTTCTTGCTCCCCTACGCACCGTGCCAGAAGCCCTCCGGGACTCTTGAAATAGAGAGTTCCCTGCAGCACATGATAGTTGGCTAACTCCAAAATCTTTATTGCCCCTTCTCTGGTTTCCAGTTGCCTCTCCACCAGACGCCTCCAGTCTTCCGGCTCGTCACTTGGGAATAGGGACTTTACGGTAGTAGGCACCGTTCTCCGCCTAACGGTGATGGTTGCTTCTGACTCTTCCATGTCCAACTTTTGTGCTATGGTGGCGAGCGCGTCAGGGTGCCTGTTCATCGTTCGCGCCTGCCTCTCCACAGTTACTTCCAAGAATTGTCTCAGCAGTCATTGGATGATGTGTCTGTATGGCGCTAAGTTGGCATGTTTAAGGGAAAACTCTCCATTGACCTGCCTTACTACCAGATTGGAGTCTCCTCGTATACACAGTACCCTGATCCCTCTTCTGAGCGCTTCCAACATCCCTAGAATGAGGGCTTCGTACTCAGCTTCATTATTTGAGCATTTAAAATCTAACTTGAAAGAGAGGGTAATCTTCTCCTTCCCATCTGACAGTATGACGCCAGCCCCACCTGTTCCTTGGGCACTAGAACCATCAAACTCCATAAACCACTTCTTCACCTCCTCCGCCATGCACGTTTAGAAACTTTCTCCGGGTAGCTCTTCATTAGGTGGTTCGAAAACCCCACTCGGGAAGTGGGCCAGCAGATCTGCTACCGCCTGGCTCTTAATGGCTTTAGGTACTACGCACTTTAGATCATATTCTGAAAAGATCAAAAACCACCTTGCTGCTCGTCCCACGAGTATAGTCCGCGCGAGGAGGTACTTGATGGGATCACACTTGGTGATTATGTGAATGGTGAAGGCTAGAAGGTAGTGTCTCAACTTCTGGGCTACAAATACCAGCGCCAGGCAGTGCCTCTCAACGCTGGTGTATCTCGATTCTGTCCCGGATATTACTCTTGATAGGTAGTAGACCGGCCTTTCCATTCCTTCCTTCTCTTGCGCCAAGAGGGCCCCTATCGACCTCTCTGTAGAAGTGAGGTAGAGCAGCAGCGGCGCTCCGTCTTCGGGGGGAATCATCGTGGACGGAGAGGCTAGGATTTCTTTAATCTTTTTGAACGCACTCTCTTGCCTCTCTCCCCAAACCCACTTGGCTTTGTCTTTTAGTAGAGGCGCGAATGGATGAGTTACTTCTGCCAACGCAGGTATAAACCTCCGCAGGTAAGATACCTTTCCCAGGAAGCTCTTAAGTTGTCTCTGACTCTTGGGCGGTGGCATCATCACAATGGCTTTCATCTTCTCTGCATCCACTTGCACCCCTTGTCTATTTACCACAAAACCTAAGAATTTCCCTACAGTAACCCCAAAGGCACACTTTGAAGGGTTCATTCTCATCTTATACCACCGACACCTCTCAAATACTCTCATGAGATCCTGAATGTGCTTGTTTTCTTTCCTGGACTTCACCACCAAATCATCCACATAGAATTCTAGTACATCATGAAATAAGTCGTGAAATATTGCCATCATGGTCCGCTGGTATGTGGCCCCAGCGTTCTTCAATCCGAAGGGCATGACTGTATAGTGAAAGTTCCCTAACGACGTGCGGAAGGCAGTCTTCTCTGCGTCGGCGGGGTCCATTTTAATCTGGTTATATCCAACATACCCGTCCATGAAGCTATACATCTCATGTCCCGCGGTGGAATCCACTAAGCTGTCTATGCTGGGTAGTGGGAATTCATCCTTAGGACACGCCCTGTTCAAGTCGCGAAAGTCTACACAGATTCTGATTTGGGTCTTGTCTTTCTTTGCCACTGGCACTATGCTGGACAGCCATATGGGGTGCTGAATAGGCTTGATGAAGCCTGCCGCTAACAATTTCTCCACCTCAGCCTTTATTTTTAAATCAAGGTCTGCTTTATATGTGCGTGTGGCTTGCCTTATCGGAAGGGCGTTGGGAAGGATGTTCAATCTATGAGAGCTCACTTCTGCGTCTATCCCTGGCATCTCCATGTACTTCCAAGCAAATACATCAGTGAACTCCTTAAGTAGCTCAATGAGCTCTTCCTTCTGCTTTGGTTCCAGGCACTTGGAAATTAGGATGGGTCTACTCTCGCCCTCTTCTGACCCCAACTTGATTTCCTCTAACTCCTGCAGCTGCTCTCTGGGTCCGTCTTGCATGCACTCCGGCGCCTCTTCTGGTTCTTCCACATGCTCAACAATATGGGATTCATCAACAATAAAACACTCGGGCGCCGGGTCGATGCTCTCATCCCAGAACATCGCCCGCGCAGACCGTTATAAACGGTAGATGACTTTTCCATTGGGCAAAACCACTTTCTTGCAAGTTCGAGGAGGCCTAGCCACCTCCTCTACCTTCCTCTTGCCTTTTTCTATGTGGGGAATTATCCTTTCCCCTAGACGATCATGAACGGATTTTTTCTGCGGGACCCCTCCCTCAGCTATCTTGCTTCCTGCTAGCTTTCTTGTAGAGAACTTTCTTTCCTCGTCCAACTCCGTGTAAAAGGCAGCATCTACCAGGTGGGCCTCCTCAACGGCGAAGGGTCTCTGCGTGGCCTTGATCACTATCTCTGTGCCTCTAATATTTGCCTTCGCGCACTGATGGTAGGTGGAAGGCACTACGCCATGAGTGTGCATCCACACCCTTCCAATGAGTAATTGGTAGCTGGTGTCAGCATTAATAACGTGAAATTTGATGTGGGAGGTGAAATTTCCCAACTTAATTCCCACATTCACGTATCCGATTGACTGCATTCCGGCATTGTCGAATCCGGAAATTACTAGCGGTACCGGAACCAACTTCTCTTTGTAAATTCCCGTTTCATATAATGTGCTGATGGGCATGATGTTAATGGATGCTCCTCCATCCATCAATGCCCTAGGAAATGAGACTCCATTAATTATGGCTGTGACGTACAACGGGCGGTTGTGGAAGTAGGGCACTGCCCTATCCGCTTCTGAAAACACCACTTCAGAGGTATACTTCTTAATCATCCTTCCGATTGGCCCTTGCCAATTTAGAGAAGGGTCTCCCTGCTGCTGCACCGCCTCCAAGACTTTCCTCGTGATGGACACCCTCGTGTCGTACTTCACCCCTATCTGATCGAAAAACCACTTGAACTTGGGGCTCCTCGCTATGGCCTCACACTCAGAATCTAAGTCTACCTCGTACGTCTGGGCACTGCAAACGTACTCTGCTTCAGAGGTCCCTCCCTCGTCTAGAGCGAGGATGACGTCTACCTCGCCTTCTGAGAGAGAGACTTCCTCAGCTTCCCCACCCCCACTTTCGTGCTCCGGAGTGAAGAACCACTCCTCCTGCTTTCTTTCTAGCTGAAGTCTGCTTAGGGACAGATTCTCTAATTCCTCGCATAATTGCTCACCATCCTCCCGCTTCGCAAGACTTCTCGTAGCTTCTTCGTCGTAGGCAACTACCACGTTGGCCGTTCCAAAATGATGCGTAGGGAGGGGGTTCTCGTTAACGTCCACGGGGGGCATCTGCAAGGTACCGCTGGCCATCTGCTCACCAATGATCCTTCTCAAGTAGTAACAATCCTTGGTAGAGTGTTGCACTCGTTGGTGCAATTCGTAGTACTTCGGATTGGCCTTGTCAGCTGCAGTGGGGGTCTCTCCTTTTAGGTTGGGGGGTCCTGCTACGCCTTCTCGCACCAGGGTGCGGTAACAATCCATGGCCTCCGCTACGCTGCACGGTAGTGGCGGCGGGACATCTTCCCCACACTTTCTCTTGTTGCCGGGACTGTCAGTCCTGGCCCCGGTACCTCCCTTCTTACCTTTGTTACTCCCGTCCACATAATTAACCGCTTGCCTCCTCGTAACTTGAAACCTCCCAGGAGTCGGTGGAACTTGTGTCCTCCAACCCGGGGTTCTCGGTTTGATTATCATAGCGATGTTGCTGGCAGCCCTGGTGAATTCTCTGAAAGTTCCATCTCTAGTTTCATTGATCAAATGCAGCTTGTACTCTTCCGAGAGTCCTTCCACACATATTTGTAGCAACCTGGCCTCCGCCACGTCCTCGTGAACATCTAAGGCCCTCTCGCGAAATCGCTTGATGTAGTGCATCAATTTCTCTCCTGGCTTCTGGACCTCTTGCGCCAGGTGCCTCAGTGCAAATTCATCCTCCGCTACAAAAAACTTCTGGAGAAACTGCCTGTGCATCTCTTCCCAACTAGGGACGCTGTTAGGCGCCAAGTGGGAATACCATGTATAAGCTTTCCCAGTGAGAGTCTTAGAGAACTCCCTCAATCTCAGGTTCTTGTCGCCAGCGTGTACTCCCAGGTACTCGACGAACCTCTTCACGTGCTCTCTAGGGTTCTCCCCCCTACCGCCAAACTTGATAAATTTTGGTGGAATATACCCCTCAGGGTATGGCTTCTCACTTACTACCTGTGGATAGGGGTCTAGTAACTCCTCGTACAGGTGGGAACCTTCTCTTTGAGTGGAGGAAAGGAGCTTCCTCACTTCTTCCATAGTAACAGCCTTAGAGGGTGATTCCTCCAAACATGTGCTTTTAGGAACTAGAGAACCTGTTGGCGCCCGGACCTGCTCCGGCGCCACCTTATGAGACGGAACTGTCTCTGCCGGAATCGTAATAGGAGTGGCTACCCCTCCAGAAGGGGCAGCAGCAGGTGTCACACAACCTTGACCCAAGTTTGATAGATCCACGTTGTTTTGCTTTAAAAGTCAAAAAACATTGCCATAAGGTTCATACCTTCCATTGGAGCCACTGCCAGCGAACTGATCTGACCTCCCTGAGGCGCTGGCGCCTTGGATCCGATCACCACCACTTCTTCCTGAGTAGTCTGGTCACTGCGAGCTTCATTACCAGATGGAATGTCCTCAAAAACCAACTGCTTGGAGACATTGAAACCTTCTTTGTCCATGGAAATGAGAATACCTCCCCAGCAGAGTCGCTAAATGTAAGAGGGTAGTGAGACTGGGGTCTATGAATAACTGGAAAGGGTGAGACGTGACCCACTCCAATGGACACTGTCTGCAAGTCTTCAAGGTCTCCTGGTGCAACTTCTGAAGAAAACTTCTCCTTCTGGTAACAATGGAACTCAAGCTTCAACTCACTCCCTGCAAGAAGATGAACTTTCACAGCAAAAATAGCAATTTTTCTCAAGGGAAACACCTGAGAGTGATGGCTGTCAGTGGGGAGTGAAGGAACAAGGCACTCAACACTAAGAGAATGAGAAGGGAGAGAATACTAGGTAGGTCTGGTGATATTTTAGCAGAGTAACAGTGCAATTTTTCTTGTCTATCTTTTGACCTTGCCCAGGGGTCTATTTATACATGGGCGTAAGGGGTGAGCTGGCGATTTTGGGCGCCAAAATTGAGAGAGTTGGTGGGGAACAATGTCTGAAGTGTACCATTTGTCCCTACCTGCAGGCAGCCTGCCTGTCCCCTCTGCAGGCGCCACCTGGCGCCGACCAAAACTCAAAAAGCACATATGTCCCCTAATGGAGACAAAATAGCAGATTTGGTAGTTATCTTTTGAAACGGTAACTTGTGGTGCAATTTTGCAAATCTTTGAGAGAGGGGACCTTAAGGCCTCACTCCCTCTAAAAAGTGTTATTTTTCTTGGGAGATCCCTCGAGGACCCCCTCTTCTGGAAAAGTCATTTTTCTTGTAAAGAGTTTATTTCTCGTGCGTAGCCTCGAGTGGCTTCTGGGTCTTCCTACTAGTATTCTCTCAATCCTATAGTGCTAAGTGGTTGAGCTTGCTCAACATACCTTGTCCCTCAGCCGCCAAGCCAAAACTCCCAGGAGGTCCCGACGCGCCTGTTCGAGCCCTGCTTGCTCGACTAGGCAACCTGTGCAAGAAAGTAAAGTGTTAGTGTTGTTGTTCATTTAGAGCCTGCTGTTTCATGATGAAAACTCCTGTAGCAGCACTTCTCGAACAACATTTCTGCAGTGACCCCTGTAGTGGCGCTGACGCTTGAAGCGCCGCCGACCCTTGTCCTGGCGCCGTTGCTCGGAGTGGCGCTGATGCTGTGAGGCGGCGCCGACCCTTGTTGCGGCGCCGACGCTCGAAGTGGCGTTGACGCTTGAAGTGGTGCTGACGTCCGAGGTAGCGCTGATGCTTGAATCGACGCTGACATGTGAGGCGGCGCCGACCCTTGTCCCGGCGCCGACGCTCGAAGTGACGCCGACGCCCGAAGTGGCGCTGACGCGTGAGGCGGCGCCGACCCTTATCCCGGCGCCGATGCTCGAAATGGTGCCGACACTCGAAATGGCGCTGACGCTTGAGGTAACGCTGATGCTTGAACCGGCGCTGACAGGTGAGGCGGCGCCGACCCTTGTTGCGGCGCCGACGCTCGAAGTGGCGCTGACGCCTGAGGTAGCGCTGAGGCTTGATTCCGCGCTGACAGGTGAGGCGGCGCCGACCCTTGTTGCGGCGCCGACCCTTGTTGTGGCGCCGACGCTCGAAGTGGCGCCGACCCTTGTTGCGGTGCCGACGCTCGAAGTGGCGCTGACGCGTGAGGCGGCGCCGACCCTTATCCCGACGCCGATGCTCGAAATGGTGCCGACGCTCGAAGTGGCGCTGACGCCTGAGGTAGCGCTGAGGCTTGAATCCGCGCTGACAGGTGAGGCGGCGCCGACCCTTGTTGCGGCGCCGACGCTCGCAGTGGCGCCGATGCTCGAAATGGTGCCGACGCTCGAAGTGGCGCCGACGCTCGAAGTAGCGCTGACGCCTGAGGTAGCGCTGAGGCTTGAATCCGCGCTGAGAGGTGAGGCGGCGCCGACCCTTGTTGCGGTGCCGACGCTCGAAGTGGCGCCGACCCTTGTTGTGGCGCCGACGCTCGAAGTGGCGCCGACGCTCGAAGTGGCGTTGACGCCTGAGGTAGCGCTGATGCTTGAACCGGCGCTGACATATGAGGCGGCGTCGACCCTTGTTGCGGGGCGCCGACGCTCGAAGTGGCGCCGACGCTTGAAGTGGTGCTGACGCCCGAAGTGGCGTTGACGCCTGAGGTAGCGCTGACCCTTGCGGTGGCGTAGGGACTCGCCGCGGTGCTGACACTTGCGGTGGCTTTTGGACTTCTGGGTGACCTCGCGGGTACCTCTCGGATGTTATTTAATAAAAAAACATATTTATTTTATTTTGCTTTTTTTTCTGTTTATAACACCCTTCTACAATTACAAATTTAAAACACGTTTAAAAAACACATAAAAATTATTATTTAAACATAAACGGTTCATATGTGTACTGTTTTTTATATATAAAATAAGTTTTTTATATAAACTGTTTTCATGTTTATATATAAAATGTTTTTTAAATATATAATTTCTATTGTTTTTTAAAAGAACAATTTACATAAACTGTAAAAATATATAAAATAAGTACGTAAAATATGTACTGTTTTTAAAAACAGCACATATTTTTTTGTCAAACAATACATATTTTTAAAAATAGTACATATTTTATATATAATCTCATTTAAAAACAGTACATATTTAAACATAAAAAAGAGTACAGATTTAAAAAAATTAAAACATTTACATATCACTACACATTTAAAAAAAATTAAAAACATTTAAAAACTGTACATATTTAAAACATTTAAATCAGTACATATTTTTTAAAAAATCAATTTAAAAATACATTTAAAATATATTTTTACAGTTTTTATTTATAAAAAACTGTTTATATATAAATAAATAAAACGTTTTAAGGAAACAAGTTTTTAACGTTTTAAAAAAGCACATATTTAAAACATTTTAATAGTTTATATATAAAAGGATTTTTTTCAATGTTTTTATATATAAAAAACAGTTTTAAAAACATTTAAATATTTTTGTAATGTTTTTATATATAAAAACTGTTATTAAAGAAAAAATATATTATGTTTTAAAAATGTCTTTCTTTTTTTATATATAAATGGTGTAAACTGTTTTGTTCCATATTAAATGAAGTGAGAGAACACCACATGAGGGGAAAACAAAGAAAGAAACATTAAATGAAGTGAGAGAAGAAGCTACTTTGATTGGAAGACATCAAGTATTGATGTCGTTGAACACATCAAAAAAATCTCAGACATGAGTGTAGTATGGTGTGTGATTTGATGATTGAAAAAGAAGAAGAAAATAGCGGAAAATAAGAAGAAAAATGTGGGCGATCAAAAAGAAGAAAAAGTGGGTTCATGTTTTGTTGGGTTGTATAGATATGTCTAGGGTTTGGTAAAAACTAGAAGGAGTGGTTTGGAATATCTAGGTTTAAGATAGGAATGGATATGATATGTGTTTGTGTGTATCTATATCTATATAAAAATTCAATACATACATACTAATACATAGTATACATACTAAAATCCATATTATAAGCGTGTACATAAAGGATACTAATATAAAATACACACGCATAAAATAGATTAATAATACAAAAACATAGATACTCGTGAATATATACATACACACATATTAACATGACAAAATAAAGTAGTAAAGTAACAACTGAATATATAATAATAATAATAATAATAATAATAATAATAATAATAATAATAATAATAATAATAATAATAATAATAATAATAATAATAATAATAATAGCAAGAACAACAACAACAACAATAGCAACAGCAGCAGCAACAACAACAACAACAACAACAACAACAACAACAACAACAACAACAACAACAATAATAACAATAATAATAATAATAATAATAATAATAATAATAATAATAATAATAAACAGTAAAACAAAAATACACATACTTATATAAAATATAAATAAATCAAATAAAAGATAATAGACACCGACACATAAATAACACACACATACACATGGGATATCGAAAATGGAAAATATTTGGGAAATTTACAGGGAATAGGGAAATGGTTTATTGACGTTTTGGTGTCTCCGATCACTAAAAATATGATACCATATTTTAGACCAATTTTTGCAACAATTGTCAATAGTTAAAAGCTTAAACCGCAGTCATGCACATTGACCTAGAAAATAAATAATTACACACAAATGGTCAATACTAACGAGATCTAACATTTAAAATGAGTCTATTTAGGGTTAAAATATAATACTTTTAGGTGCATATAACACTATCCCCAAACTGAAATTTGCTAATCCTCGAGAAAAAATAGAGACAAACCAAGATAAGGAAACAAAACAAAACTAAAAATTGATAAATAAAAAATCAATTTCACTTTTGTAGGCCTTTCTCGGTTGCACTTAGAACGTGCAATAAGCCATTAAACCCCTCGATTGCTCGGGATGATGATTTTTATCTTATGGGGGTTTGCTAAGAATATACCCACAAAATTCACTTTATTTTGATGTATATTTTTTATGAGATGATTTTGATGAAATAGTATATTTTATGCTTTTATTAATTTCTTGAGTACATCAAACTTGAAAATAAGTCTATAGCCCCTATCAAAACTTAGAATGTTGCTTATCAAGTCTTATGCGTGCGTGCTAATATAATTTTAAAGTGTAATTTCAGACGTAGATAACCCTTAACATTTTAGAGAATAAAAGATATTTTTCAAGAATATAAACTTACTCCCGATTAATGGGTTATTTTAAAAATAATAAAATCATTTACCATATGCATACATAATTTTATCTCAAAGCGGAGGCGAATTTCACGCACAAAATGTATGCACCTTTTTCATTGTGGATTTTATGACCAAGATTATTTAGTCAATTATCAGTTATTATTCATACTTTTTTTCTTTTTTTACATCCCAAAAAGTGCTTTAAATCTAACCTAAGATTATGTACCTTTTCTCTATCAAAAACTCACTCTAATTAAATGTTTGATTTGAAATTTCTTTAAAATGGCATAATCCAAAATAAAGGCTTATGATTTTTTTTTTTAATTTTTTTGACACCACTTGTTAAAATAACAGGTAGCCAGACTCCTACTAAAATAAAACAAGAATCTCATATGGCTCATTCTTAGCATCACTGTTCAAATTTAATTAATTGCTAACTAGTTATTGTTTAGTAAGTTATGTCAATTTTTAATCTTTAAATTACCATACCAAAATAAACCATTTAACATAAACCCATTCACAGTTAACAATATAAATAATAACATATATAAAGAAATATAAATGCGGGAATAAATAAAACAAAGTACCGAATAATACATTCATCTGAATCGAACTAAATAAAACTAAACGTAAATAAATCTGATAGAAGGGGTGACATGCCCGATAATATCTGAAATCAATCCAAATCTAAGATGGAAATGATAGAGGTAGGTATTCCAAATTCGGTAGAACCTCCACATTGGCTACAGCTACGTAACACCGGAGAGAATAATCATCCTTGGTGTCCATGTAGCTGAACACCTAAAAGTTTTGAAAATATTTGATGCGGTCAAAGCCCAAAACCTTTGAAAATATTTAACAAGTGAATAAATTGCAGTACTGAAAATGTAAAGCAATTTTCCATATTTAAATTGGTAGCTCACTCACATGATACAACCCTTACCCCCAACCTAATGTCCATACCTAACATATGCTTCTTACCCGTCCTATTTATACTACCTGCCTAACTAGACTCATTACTCATTTTAATATGACATACTACCTTATCTCGAGTAAATTGTTTCTTTGTGATTTCTTAATAAACTTACCCCTCTTCTTAATTACTTCTGAATTGTATAATCACAACTTATTTTCATAACTTTACTCTAATTATTAATACAGATTCACAATTATAACATCCGTAAATAATTACCTCTACCTTTATATATGTGAGTTTTTGACTAATTACCTCTACCTTTATACATGTGAGTTTGTAACACATCAAATATATACACATAAATCGCTCGTTATATATGTAACCACAATCTCTCTGAGTATTTCCTCACTCGATGCGAAATAACTATCATTCTATCAAGTTCCAGGATTTTCCACCACAAACTGGGCAACTAGGTCGAAATCTCACCACCATACCCAAATTGAAAATAAAAACCGAAGGTGGTCATTGATTTAAATCTATGGCTTATAGCCATAATACATTATTCCACGGGACTCCACACCTACATAGTGTGGTCATGCACAGACCTATACGCCAAGGGAATGGTACTACCTCTACTAGGATTCGCCAGAGTAACCTCCCACTATGTGCAACCTCCATCGATAGCATATCTGACAAGATGGGTATATTTCACACAAATATGATGCACATAGATATTATTATTATTATTATTATTATTATTATTATTATTATTATTATTATCCATAGGTATATATATTGTCCCTATACATGTGTGTGTGTGTGTGTGTGTGTGTGTGTGTGTGTGTGTATGTGTGTGTGTGTGTGTGTGTGCATATATATAAAATAAGTTAGAATGGTCTTTCACTATTCACTATAAAGATAAGACCTTTTGTGGTTCGGATTAAAGATAACAAGGCAATGATCCAATGGTTAAGGTTAAAATATCCCTCTTAACATTTTTGTCCTTTTAATATTTGACTTCCCCCTCTTTTTTAACCCTTTATTTCCTTTCTTCCTCTTACACAAAATTCAAATACATGGATAAAATTGGAAATTATCACTTTGGAACCTTTTTATGTTGCCCAACAGCAGGTAATGGGCTGACATTTATTTTGTTATAGATTTGATCATGTAGGTAAACCTTCTCCTTGTCACTCTCTTTCTCTCTCTACGATTCAATTATGTGGTCTTTTTTAGTTCAAATGAAATTTTTCTAGACGCTAATCTTTTGTTGGGAATCATGGTTGTTGACATTCGTTTTTACATTTTTTTTCAGATTAATTTATATACGAAGATCCCATTCTTTTGACATTTTTTTGGGCAGATCCATAAGGTAAAACTTCTCTCTCTCTCTAGCTCTCTCTTCGATTGGATTTTAATGACAATTTGTTTGAATTAATGTTTTCTAAATGTCTATGGGACTTTCTTCAAATGGTTGAACCCTAATTTGGCACATGGTTTGAACTAAAGTTTTCACGGTGCTTGTAGGATTTTTAGGTTTGGGGTATATGGTTTCTTTACAGTGTACTTTGATTTTTTGGGGGGATTGTTGTGTTTAGACATCAAAATGGTTTTTGAATGTTTGATGGGGGCTTTTGAAACAACAAATGAGGAAATATATCTATAGTTTTATACACTCATACAAATGAGGAAATATCTCTATAGTTTCAAATACCTGATTAGTCTATTTAACATTTGGGGAAGTGGAAATATAGTATTATTTGATTTAGTCAGTTTTCATTCGTTTGACAGATTTGTTTCATTCATTTAACAGGTTTCATTCACTTTTCATTTGACTGATTGTTTATGATTATTAATTTTTGTATTGTTTATTTATTCTGTAGGTTTGCGTCGTTCATGTTTCATCAATTTGTTTATTGAATCTATTGGTTTGTTGGTATTCTTTAATGTACATTTTTTACATGAATTACATCAATACTATTATTTGAATTACATATGTATGTGAGAGTTGTATATTTATGACCATGACGATATTTGACAGTTGTCTTTCTGCATTATTACTATGACAATACTTGAAAGTCGTTCTCTATATTTCACATCCTTGATGAACTCCTCTCTCTACAACTTGTCCACCTCTTTCTAGATCACCATGTTTTTCCCCTGTCTGATTACACAATGTTTTTTTACCATCTTTGCGTATTTCATCACGCTAAGCTAATGAGAAATGAATCATGATTCTACGATTGGCATATCCTCATAACTCTAAGTGAACACATTCCTTCTCCTTCTTAAAAAATAAAGTAATTATTTCTTAAATATAGGATTATGGGACTAACCGATATGGGCTTTCCTTTCAGGGTGCTCGTCATTCAGTAACACCTTCTCTATTTCCTCTATTATTTTCCTTTTGAATAGTTTATCTTTATCTTGAGGATCAACTTCTCAATATCATAAGTAGTATTTAATTTTTTTGCTCTACTTGCTTCGCTGACCTCTAATAACACTCGCGAGCTTCCACCTGGTTCTCTTTCACCACGCTTACTTCACAATTAATGGGGAATTTTAGGCATTGGTGTATGGTGGATGGAATAGCTTCAACTTTTTTATCCGACCCTTCTAAAAATGATGTTGTATGCCGAATATACATTCTCATCCTGATAAAGAATAAAGTATGTTCGGTTCAGCAAGTTGGACATTTGCCAATCGGTACATACATCTCTTTAATGGCTAAGGGGAATGCCTTCTCCCTTGGAAATCCTATAAGAGGCCTACAATATGCCTACAACTTTCTATCTCTTGGCCTTAAATTTTTTAAACAACTATAAAAGAGGAGATCGGGTGAGCTTGTGTTGTCCAGTAATATACTGGCCATCTTACTTTCATGCACCACCATGTTGATGACCAGAGGCTCATCATGTGGGTAGATTACCCCTGACAAATCATCTTTGGAGAAACCCACAATGAGGCGATCTCTTTTTACCTTCCTGGAACGAGATGCAGTGTGACTAACTTGGTCAAGCTATATGATGTCGGCGTAATTTTTGGTCTCATTCAGGTAGGCATGAATCTTTGTTGGTTCGTCTCCCCCTCTAGCATCTCCTCGTTTTATGAAATTACATCTAAAAGAGATTATATTTCCTTGTGCATCGATTCTTTATTTTATTCAGGGAGGTCGAGATTATCCTCCGAATCATCACCTCAACCTCTTTTCTTTTCATCAACCATTCTTCTAGGATATTTTTATTCTTTCATTAGTTTCTACCCGTCCCATCTATCAAATCAACCACCATTATCAACGAACTTCATCAATTTTCCCCCTAATGAGAATCTAAATCTCATTCTTTGATGTTAGGAAGTTATCCGTGTTGTGACCATGATCTATGTGAAACTCATATTACTTGGTACTATCTCTCATATTAAAAGGAGATTTCAACTTTCCTGATCATTTGAGGTCATTACTTCCTCGAATCTCCTTTAGTCTACAATTAACGAGTTTTACTCATCAAATCTCTTTGAACTATCAGGTTTTTGGATTTTTTTTAGCTCCTTCTTGTTCCCAAAGACATTGCTAGCGTCCTCTTTAGAATGGTCGGACTCCTTCACTACCATAGCTTCTTTGGCATTCATAATCTTCCAAGGATTTTCTAGAAGTTCAAACACAGTGCTTTATGGTAGTTTCCAGAACAACTTCCATGGTTGCAATTTACTCATAAGTGTTGTAATTGTTGTCTTTTCTTCGTAATCTATGACTTCAAACTTTTTAGTGTTGAACCTAGCAATGAATTATTTGGTCATCTCGTTTGTGCCCTGATGGATGTTAAGAAAGTAGGTGACTCATTTACCTGTCCTAGTGCCAAAAAAGAAATTACTGAAAAAAAGATCGG